>BMAW01031095.1:0-38305 GCA_019974015.1 Nephila pilipes | reverse complement strand
CTCAACTGCATGGTGGGGTCTTTAGTGGCATCAGGACTCGAACCCTCGATTCAACGGAACAACACCGGCCGCGAGTTTATGACATGACCACTAGGCTAATACAGCCAATAAACTCTTGTTAGAGGTACATGCAACTTCGTGATTAGACACGAGCTTTTATAGGCAGTGTTACCAGGTACAAGAAAATAAAATTTTGTAGTACGTGATGATCGCTGACCTAAACTAAATTCATTTGCCGTTGATAATTCTTAGATGGTCTTATTGGACAGATATATGGTAAAGACTATAAAATTTCGAAATATATATATATTTTGATATTTATGTGTAATTAAACACATATTTTTTTTTTATCCAAAGCAAGTTGGTAACTAATCTCAATAATTAAGAAATAATACAATGTGTAAGAAATCGTCACTGTACCACTGAATAAAAAGATATACTGAAATCCATATAAATATATGCGGATGAAACATCGTAAATAAAGAAAAGTGAACAAAAATAAATGTACAGCAATATATATATATATATACAGAAATATGTAAAACATTAAGCTAAAAAAATTATTAAAAAAAAAGAGAAGGGGAATCAAAAAAGAGAGAAGTTGCATGAAACAATAAAAATAGATCCCAACAAATCAATAAGCAAATTCGATTTTCGATTATGTGGGGTATACTAGATTGGTGGTCTCTTTCATATATATATATATAACTATATATAATATTGACAGAATTAGCTCCTTAAATCGTTTCATATATGAGCGGATGCTAAAATTGAATTCTAAAAAATTATTAAGCAACTTTTTAAGAGTATTATAAATAAACTCTGATATTATTTTTCTATGTACCGTGACTGAAGAAAAAGGGGGGGGGGGAAGGGTGAAGAAAAAAATTGTAACAAATCGATTCAACCAGGAAGTTAATCCAATCAGCTACTGCTGTTTTATAGACATCCTTAAATCATAAACACTCAGTCAAGAGTAAAACGAAATATTCCGTTTTCCACCTGACAGGAGATTTTAACGGTACTCTAATTAGGTCACAGACGTTCTTCTTTCATTGAATTGCTTTCGTTCTCACTCATTACGAATCTTAAGCTTCTACGAATGAATTTCCTGATGGAAGAAACCCCAACAACTAAGACGAATCCGTCAAGGTATGGTAATTTTACTTCGTAAAGTTTGCACACCAGAAATACACCAATCAACCTACATTGAAGATGGCCTGTGGCGGTGGGTCGCTACGTCATTAGACCGACTGCACGTCGCTTTGACCCAATAAGAAAGTGACTAAACGACACTGGCTTGGAAAGTCGAATCACCAGTGTGTAAAAGTGTTGTGCGAAGTGCTGTTATTTATAAATGGTGATTCACATAAATGTCAAAACAGCGTGGTCTTGTTGTCAAAAACCTGAAATGGGTATACCAGTTTGAGTTTATTTCTAAGAGTTTTTAAGTTTTTATTGACTGGAAACTTCCACCGACTACATTGAAGTAAATTTTATTGCTTAAAATGTGTGAACATGTGAGCTAAACTTTTTTAAGTCAATTTTATACTTATCTCACCAGTAAAGAAATATGATTTTAAAATTTCCTTTTAAAATGTAAGATAAATGCAAATAGGAGTTATTTAGCTTGCAAAAACAAATAAGAAGAATGTCTTTTTTGAAGAAAAACGAAAATAATTTTGAAAATAATTTCTATGTGTAAATATATTGCGCCAATCGTTATACATATATATCCTTAAGAAATTTAATGCAATTATCTAGAAAGATGTATTCCATAATACATAATTTTTCACAATAACTTGAACTTTCAAAAATCTGCACAAGCCCTATTGCTATCATCTGATTTCTGTTGATGTTTACAGAAAACTATCCCAATTTTAAGCATATTCATTTACAAAACTAAAGAGGTTACATTCTTTCTGAGCATATTAAATTAAAAATAACTTTTTAAATTGTTTAAAATTATAAATGCTCGATATGACTACCACACCAGAAAAATGATCGATGTTCAAAGTGACATACAGTGGATTTGTTCGCACAGTAGATGACAACCTTTCTTTTAATTATTGTTCTTTAGAAGTCCTCATTTAACTCCGTTAATATTTTTTTTACTTTGGTGCTACTTAAAATGTAAAGGCCCCTCCCCCCATTATTGTCCAATAATGACGAACTATAATCACAAATAACTATACACTTTCGAACTGTAACACCAAACATGCCGAAATAAGAATGGAATGTGCTTTGTTATCACCTCGATATCGTTCGTGTTTCTGGTGATGATCACAATGAATATTTACAAACTTATAAAATTAAAAATGTTATCTTTAAGTTAATTTGTCCAAAAAGTTTGTAAGTTCGTTAGTTCTGTGATTGTATTTGCACAACATTGGAATATATTCTTTTGCAAGCAGCCTGTATATATCATTCATTTGACGCATTCACTTGACTGCGCCGTTAACAATTTAAAAAGAATATGTAAGAGGGTGCGTATGACTTTGAAAAGAGGAAACAATGTTTACCTTCATCATATAAGGCGCACCCAATTCCTTAAGATTAATTTTTAAGGCAAAAGCATAAAATATTATATAAAGAGCACACAGAATACACACAAGAAATATATTCACTGAATCAAATCGAAATAAGTTGCATGTGAGAACTTAATGCTCCCGGTTGAAGCTAAAAAATAGTATAAGAATATTGTTCTATTTGAAGTTGGCTTCAAGTTGGTCATGTTCTTTAGTTAGATAAAGAACGCTCTAAAATTTAAATTCTAGACCTACGTGGCAAAGATCACTTTGAATTAAAATTTTCTTTTTTTTCCCCTCTCTCTCTCTCTCTGTCTCTTTATCTTTTTCGCTCCTGTACTTTGAATTAGTTTCTTTCTTAATACAAACCAGCGTTACTAGCATTGTTCGTGGTCGCTTTACATTTCTCTTTTGAATATAAGGGTTGGCTAAATGAAAAGTGGACAAGTTCAAAAATTGTAATATTTTTATTGGAAATTTAATAGAATTTCCTTAATTTTTGAAACATTAGTCTCATCGTTTCGACAGCAGTTCCATGCCCTTGGTGTAACTAGAATCAACTTCAATTCTTTGTAGACATTTGGTGGATATATGTCAAAAGAATATAATTATGGATCATTGGGTTTTCTGATAGTATTTACAGTTTAATATATTTGATTTGCTTTTTCTATCTTTTGGCTCTTAGTGATATTTGATTGGTTTTTGAGATTTTGGTTTTTACCTTTCTTTTGTAAAGTTATCACTGTGTGTGATGGTTTGATTATTAATACATATATAAAGGCGTCCTACTGTTCTGACCCACGGTAGGATTAAATAGCCTTTTTTTTTTGTAATTGTCTACTTTTGGCTTAATTTTAAGGGACTTCCAATTTTCAATTATGTTTTGCTGTTTTATTAGGTCTATTTTTGTGTTTTTATTAGTTAATTTTTTATAATTGGTAACTAGTTTTACTTGAAAATTTGATTTTAAATAATATTTTAATATTAATTTTATATTTTTTCAATTTTTTATATTATGACTGCTTACTTTTATATTTAAATTTATGATTTTTTTTTAATTTTGTTTAGCGTATTATTTGATTTTTACTTTATATATATATATATATAATGAGAGTTATTACTTTTTGAAAATAATTCAAGAGCTTTGCTTTATTTTAAATAATAAATTATAAAATATAGCAGCACATTTCTATATTAATGAATGGTTCTTTCTGTAATTCCTTTTTTTCCCATAACAATTTTGTTTACGTACATATTAAGCTCAATGTAATTTTGATTTCACTTTATGAATGTAAGAATATTGATTCACGATAATTTTGATACTGATGAAAATGCAACACAAACATCTAATGTCGAACTTAAATGAAAGAGTTAATCGGATACAGATGCACGTGTATGCAGGTCTTGCATTCGTACCTGAACATATTACGAACTTAAAAAAAACAGCTCTGTTTGCTGCTTACGTAAACATTTATTAGATAACAGATAACATTCTGAACTAAGATAATAACTTTCATTGATACGAAGGCCATTCACTTCAAATGTTGCAACAATGAAGCATTAATGTAGGTCGCGATAATGAAATACTGAGGCGTAATGGTCAAGTACGGGAGAAAAATACTTGGCATGCTTATTTATTATCTTCAGATGCAGTACTAAATGTATTAGATCTAAAGAAAATCTTCAAGTGTTTCAAAATGTGCCTTTTTTTTAAAAAAAACTAATTAGGCAAAATACCCTTTGAGGAAATGTGAAGAACTTATTTATGAAGCAAATTTATTTCTGAACTATTTCATAATTACCTAACTATTACATAATTTGAATAAAATGGACCTATGTTGTCTATGACCCAACATATATCGTGATTTAAATTTAATTTTTGCAACAATATTCGTGAAAGAAGAATAGCATTTTCAACTATCACATAGATATTACGCTAAATGAACACGTTACATTTTCACAATATTTATATAGAATGTCTAGCAGACCCGACCATGCGTTGCTGTGGCTATAATTGCTGTGACGTTGAATTATATTGTAGTAAACTATTCAATATAGTCAAATTATTATTTAGGAAAAAAGAAAACGTTGTAGCCGATGCAAAAACCCACGGGAATGAGATTTGAACCTTATGTCAAAATTTGGAGGCGATTGATGAAAATTTTCGTTAATATTAAACAGAATTCAATATAAAATTTTGAATTTTATATTTTATTCATCTCATATTCAAGTATAGTTTTTAATAAATGAGTAATTTACAAAGTTCTTAGTTGATAACATATAATAATTTTTAGTTAAGTTAGGCAGCGTAGATTACATATTATTTTTAATAATTATATTCATTATTTTGAATTATAAAAATATTCAGTTTTAAATTAATTCAAAGGTAATCGGTGCACAATATTCTTAGTTAACTTGTCTCTTGCTAACACAAACAGATTCGATGTTTTTTCCTCACGTGAGCAAGCAGCATATAATGCTCATGGGAAAAACATGGATTTTCGAGTCTAAGCCGCAAATTAACATTGTTTGGCCTTGAGACTTATTTATGGTCATGGCGGAAGCTAAAAGAATATTAAACTGAAGCCTTTTGAAAGGTATCACAGATTGACGACATCATTGGAATGCACGGTGACAGGACCACTTCTACAGTAAACGTTCCAGTCAAAATGGTTGCTTCAAGAATATTTCCGGTGATATTTTTGATGACCAAATGAGTACCATTGCATAATAAAGGTGAATTCAAATTACGCAGAAGAATAATAGGTGAACCAGTCTTCAACCGAAGATTATGTGGTGGCATTCCAGGCATATCCGGAGAATTTAAAAATTCAATTGGAAAATTTACACTTTCGTTTTCATCTATTATTGATTGATTTAAAAGACACCAGTTTACTTGGCAGCAAATGTTGCATCTAGAAGTTAATTTTGTCAACATCAATATTTTTGGCTGCCAAAATAGCCTGATTATTGATTCAGTTATGATCCAAATGATTATTCTGTATGTCCAGGAAGATACTCTCAATTAATTCATTTTTTGCCTGAACAACAGTGCAGAAATTGTATGGAAATTTAATGCATTGCGTATTTGGTTGAGTTCTATTCTACCGTTTCTAATACCTAGTAAGTGTTCGGAAAACATTTGTGCCGATGAATCATTTTGCAATTGTAAGTGCATGTTTATGGTCAGTCGAAGTGTTTCAACACTTCGCCATAAAAATGATTGTTTTAAATATGCTCTAATATCATCGGCGAAAGTAAAGCGTGGAATGACTGGAGTACATTCCCTAGAAAACAATATAGATATATGGTTTAGAAAATTTCAAACAAATATATTCATAACTTTTTCAGTTATCAATGTCACCGTGCACACATTATGCGTAAAAAGCAGTTTTGAGAAAAACGCATTTAAAGTTTAAATCATTGTACCTTTACATTAAATTACCTATGTGGTAGGCTAACATTCCCCGCATTTGTACGTTACACCTTCATTAACCTCAACTTTGGCAAATTTTCTTTTATTTTTAGATCTATTTTTTTTTTCGGGCAGTTTTCACACTACATGATGAATGTCATCTTGATTCAGTTATCCGCTTTTCATCAAGTTGAGCAAACAATTTCAATGTATTTGTTCCTACTTGCACATCAACTGCTTTTAAGACATCAAACAAACCTTGAAACCCTCTATTAAATTGTATGATGGCCAAGTAGGTGCCTAATCGTAGAGTTTGCAACTCAACGAAAACTTTTTTCGGTATAAATTTCCACAAAACACCATTAAAACTTTCATTTGCATTTTGTGTTTTCCCATTCAAACATTTATTCAGTAATTGCTTGTCGCATAGTTTCTTATAATGAGGTTTAATTGTGTTCATTATGTTGTGGAGTAGTCCTTTACCAGTATCATTATATTACCAGTATTTGGAAGCTTTGGACCCACACGCTTTTGAATATGTCCTATACATTCAAATTTGTGTTTTTATTTTCACCATAAATATTTCTAATCGAATCAAATCTTTTAAATCACCATCCCCATAAAAAGGCACATATTTTAATTTTCTCATGTGAGTTGATCTTTCAAACATGCAATAAATACCGATGGGTTCTATGGCACCGGGTTTCACACACTTATGAGTAAGTCTACCTTCAGGATATTTTTGGACAAAATCTGCACACTTTTGACATAATTTCAATATCCAGCACTTTGCCAGTATCTATGGATGTGGCACTAACATATCCATTCAGAGACAAATGTCCTCTTCGCTACCATGTTCTATCGACTGACACGCCGCACTGAACAATTTCATCAAAATTATTTTTCTCGCGAATCTCAGTGACAGCCTCATTCATAATTTTATGTGCCACGTTACTGGAAACATTATCCAACTTTTTTTTCAAGACATCCGTAAGCTGTCTTAGATGGAATGTTCAAATTCATAGCTGAACACAGCGTTTTTGCAGCAGAATGTCCCTTTCCAATAATCCTCAAGCCAAAAACAAGAGCAAGGTCGATGCTATGCATTTTGTTCACTTTTGGAGATGTACAAAAGAAGATGGAATATTCACAGTTTGAACATTTTAGTAACAAATTAGATGCTAAGCCAAATACTGATTCTTCGAAAAGCTTTATACCATTTTAATGAGGAAATAAAATTATTTAAAATTTTAAAATTAATTACTTTGTTATGATCTTTATTTTATAAATTATCAATTGGTTTGGTTCAAATCTGGAATAGGGTGTCCCCTTTACGATTGGCGACTTTTGGGAGTGATAATTGACGATTTAGGTCATGGTAACCCTAAGCATACTCAATGCTTAAATCATGCACGTTTTTCAACCTATCTAGAAAATCGCCATGTTTCGTCGCCAATCTCCTAGGAGACACTATTCCCGATTTGAACCATTGGTTTTGAATGTAACTGAAGTTTTGATTCACTTACTGTTGTTGCAACACATCTATCAGTGTTCTTTTCATCCACATAACGGTGTAACGGTTTCCCTTGAACTTATATTTTCGAACATAACTTTGATTTTTCTTATTAGCCATGACTTTTAACAAAATACAAATGCTAACAGATGAAATCAAAAATATCTAACTGAAATTAATTTCTATCAAAATCAATCCCAACATTTGAAATGAGTACTATTGTAAACACAGTTTAAGCTTTGTAAATACAATATTGTTGTCAAACGTTCTGAAAAAATTGCGTGTTGCCAGTCGGCAGATCCTAAAAGCACAAATTAAACAAATAATTTGCAATAAAAAATATCGTGATTATATATTAAGATAAAAACTACCCTATCTCTCATGTTGGATCAAACTGCACACAGTGTGCAAAATTTCATTAAAATCGGTTCATTAGCTTACGAGTTCATCGCGGACAAACAACGTGACACGAATTTTTTATGTATAAAGATATATAAGTAAGCTTTGATATGCTTAAATTATCAATAAATTGCATTACTAAAATTCTGGGTTAGAACTCTCAATTTGTGAAACGAAATGAATGAACCTGAATTAGTGTTTACTTTAGGAGTGCCTAAAATATACTCTCTCATCTTAAGTACTTATTCTGTGATGAAATATGTTGATAATATTGCTGTGTAACTTTAAAGGTTGATCTAGGAAATTTCCTTAACCCCCCATTATGTTAAACTTAAGTTATACTTTTAATAGAAGTTTTAAAACAAAGTAACAAGGTTTTAAAAACAAGCCATGCATTTTCAAAAACTCTGAATGAATCTATATTGACAATTTTTGCATTAACTTCCCTTTTCCAATGATATTTGAATAACAATTTAACAATTATGTTACATATCGAGTGAAACGCTTTGGCTCTACCAAATTCTATTTTTGTTAATATCTTATTTTCAGTAAGCAGGGAATAAGATATACGTTTAATTCAAGGTGTCAAACTCATTTCTAAACATGGGCCAATATGAAACAAGTATAAGTCATGTGGGTCGCTCTAGATGTTAGTTTTTCCTCTCTTAATGTTCTTCACAATAGGTGTTCTGTTAATTATCATTTGCACCGTATTACTCATGTTGTTCATAGTGAGGTTTTATGTTATATAACTTTGGTACATGAATAACATTCCTACATATCAAGCAGATTACTATATCTTTTATTTAACAGCAAAAATACAATAATTCTAACTTATTTTAGAAGTACCGATGTTCGTCACAAATTTTTTATTAAGTTTTACCACCTATTGGTTTAGCAAAATGAATGCTGAATGTAATATTGAAAAATAGACTCAAATAATAAATATTTGTAATACAAGTCTATATTTTTTTCTTGAACTTTAACTTTTTAGACACAGAATAACTGTTTAAATTAATAAACTTATTTTCTTGCTCTCTGAAAGGGGAATATTTAAGGTTGGGCGCGTGAAGCAAGGCAGTAAGCACTAATAGCGTGGGATGGGTTTATTTTACAATCGGCTGCAGAGATATTCCTTACTATAGATTGAGGAAATAGTGCGTCGATTGAACACGACCATCAATAGTTCACAGGTTAATGTTAAAAATTTCAAATAATTAAGCTACGATAATTTTCGTAAAATTCAGCTACATGCTGCTATGTAGGTTGGGCCGCGAAGATATTCGTTGTGATCCACATGAGGCCCGTGATTGTGACACGCTTGGTTTAGTAGATATCCCGTTGCTTGTTTTAAGTTCATTTTCTTTCCTTATTAAGCCACAAAATTGAAAACCAAACATTCGTCTATATTGCTAAATTACAATCTAAAAAAAAGTTTAAAACAATTTTTTTTGAGCTATGTGAGTATGTATAAATTTTTAAAAATGTTTTTAATGGTAGTTCTTTTTATTGTAGGTAGTTGTATAGCACTGATACCAAATCTATACCAGCAATCAAGGTGAAGTTTAATAAGATGTAAAATGAAATAATAAAAATATTTCAAAATTTTCCGTACAATGCGGTAATAATTTACTAATACAGCTTCAGTCAACCGTGACCAATTTACCTTATGAACATCAAAATATCACGAGACAAAGTACATTCATTGTTGTTTGTCTAGTAGATATGTTAATAACTGTTTTATTTGCAATTGTGATATGAAACGACTATCTATCGTATGATTTCAAGAAATAAATCTTGCTGCATCGTAGATTATTTAAATTTTCTTTTAGTAATAAGTAAGGTTACTAAGTAAAGTTTATAAAATAATAACTTTTATATATTTTATCCTTTGAGCATATGATATTCCTCCAACTCAATGTAATCTTAATTCTTAGTTATGAATCATCTTAAATTTAATATTTAATTATCACTCAAGGTTTAACATAATAAGCAAAATTTATTACATATTTAATTATAACGAGAAGTTTCTGGTTCTTGCAAGTATTATGAGGGCTGGCGGCTCCGTACTACAATCATTTCAGAATCTAATTCGTCTGATAAGAAAAGGCGAAGGTGTAGGGTTATAAATTTATCGAGAACGAAACTTTCCCCAAGACTCTAAGTTCTTAGGTGTTAAAACAGTGCATGTATCAATTACTTATATCGAAG
Organism: Nephila pilipes; assembly: GCA_019974015.1. Lineage (NCBI taxonomy): Eukaryota > Metazoa > Arthropoda > Arachnida > Araneae > Nephilidae > Nephila > Nephila pilipes. The sequence continues at coordinate 28,239 of BMAW01031095.1, read as the reverse complement.
TACAGTAGAACCCCGATAATCTATCACCAACAGGAGCGGGGGCATGGTAAAAACGCAGTAAAGTTATAATTTCAACTGACAATACTACAATACTGGTAACAGTACATGTTAACACTTCACGAATTAAAGGTTCTGTAATATTAAATCATTCAGAACAAAGTACTGTAGTAAAAATACTATTGTATTTCAGTAAGATATTTGAAAAAGATACCTTATTACTATACTGCATTGTAATGTATTGTATTTAATAAGGTAAACATAAGTACTGTAAAGATACACTAAAAATTTAATGTTCTTGAGCAGGTCGAAAAAAGAAAAACCTTCCAGATTCACCGTTTAAGACCCCCTGACGTGTTTAGGCTTATTTGTAGCTATAATTTGGTTGGTCACACTATATATCGTTATACACTAATGCACATATTACACAATAACACACTCGAATCAAGTTTTACAGGAGTTATTTGTACAGATCAGTACTTAAACGCTCAGTGATACTTAAATACACAGCTAATCGGACCTCGTGTGACAGTGCTTAAACGTAATGCACAATTACACTTGTCATGAATCAACAGGCTACTGACTTACTTCGCCAATAATGAGTTATAGACACATAACGACATAAGTGGAGTGATTACCGTATACGTAAAAAATCACAACGATGAGGGTACCGTCGGTCCATTAGAGGTAGGATTAGATATAGGTCTTACTGTATAAGAACTTCACATTTGACTTTATTTTAGAACTATTGTAGTCCTAGAGTTTTTAAGAAGATAAATATACCTTTATATTTAAGGCGAATTGTTTTTTTCATTTATTCAAATGATTTCATGTAGTCTCAACTTCAGAAGTTGTATTAAGAAGGGAAGGAGAGTTTCAGAACGGGGGTGAAATAAAATAATATTCATTTTGATGCACGGAGAATAATTTAACAGAAAGAGATATCCGAGAGTTGCACTCAAAATTTTCGAATTTTATTATCTAAAACTCGTACTATAAGTTTAATCCGTATAAAGTTACAACGCCATTTAGTGGATATGCCACTTTAGGAAGTAATATCATTCGCAACATTAGTATATCCTCTTCATTGCTTTTGAGAACTCAGTTGTATTCTGAATTTAAAAAAAAAAGAAAGGAAGAATCTTTTTGCATATTTGTTTAAACAGGAAACAAACGTAAACTTATTGGAAGTAGAAGTAGTAGAACAGAATAAAAGCACTTACAAATATAAAAATAAGTGCAAGCATCACAAGATGAAAATAATACTTTAAAACTCATTATATAGTCATTAGTCTCAAGCGTCATTTCATAAATATTTATAAAATTTCTGTATATATATATATATATATATATATATATATATATAATGATTTAACTTCAATTTATAGTTTCACTGAATAATAATTTAATTTCCAAATTTTTCCCATTCTCAAATTCAAAAGTAAAAAGTTCATTTTTGTTTTCTGATGAAATTCCAAATGATCCTTTTATTTTTTAGATCACATGCTCATAGAAGTTATTTAATCCACTTTCCCATAGTCGTTAATTTATCAGAAACAATCAATACTAGACATTTTGTCTGCAGCTGAAGTCCATAAGAATCCTTACACATAGACCAGGGAAGTAACATGTGACTACCATGTTACTTCCCTGGGACCGGAAAAAGTCCCAAGAAAATCCCCATAGAAAATTAACAAACACGTTGAAAAAAGGCTCTCTTCTGGCTTTTTCGCTTCATTAGTGATAGTCAAACCCGCGTTGCTCATCATCATTTTTATTTATTCTCCATGTGATTTCAAAAAAAAAAAAAAAAAAAAAAAAAAATAGTTTATTTTCTTAAAAATAGTTACTTAATTGATTTATAAACGAATTAAAATGCAGAAAGGTGGAGGAAAAAAGCATCACAAAAGTAATGGTATACCAAAACATTTTTGGATGAATTCCTTTAATATAAGTATCGTGTGTTGCTTTTTTTTTCATTTCTACATTGTGGCGACATACAGTAAATCATTTGTTTGACTTTACTAAACTGTTCCTAAAATTGCTCTTTGCTCATTTTCTTTAAAATGTTCTTTTCTTTTATAATTGGAATATCTAAAAATAGCTCGTAGTCGTAAAGAGACAACAAAAAGGGTTCGGAACTTCTTTATTTTTCGCTTTAATCAAGGTAAATCTGTTCGGAACATTATGAAATTAGTAAATATTCCTCACCTGATGGTGTAGTATGTGATAAAGTGTTTAAAATAGAATAATAATAAAAAAAAAACTAAGAAAAAGACGTCTAAAGAAGTTAAATCAACGTGATCAGCGATTTATTAGAAAATTTATCAAAAATCTACGTTTGAGTGCTGCAAAAAATTTCTACGGAATTAGCTGAAAGATTATTTGCTTTAGTTTAATCTGAAACAGTCCGAAGAGTACTCAGATCAGCCTGATTACACGGGCATTGGACTCGAAGAGAATTTTTTGTAAGTACGGAAAATAAAAAGATTAGACTTTCCTTTGCTAAATCCATCATAAAGAAGTCTGAAACGTATTGGAATAATGTTCTATTTGCAGATGAGAGCGCATTTTTGTCTCCTACGAGCGTACAATAGTATGGAGAAGAAAAACGGGGAACTTAATCTCAAGAATTTAGTTGTAACAGTGAATCATGGAGGTGGAGGTATTCTTGTAAGGGGGTATATGTCAGCTTCAGGATTAGGAAATTTGATATTTATTGGTGGTATTATTAATCATGTGAGATTTATTTAAGTATAAGAATTATTTGAAATTATCTGCCCAAAATTTTGGATATTGGAAACGACTTCATTTTTCATCAAGATACGAGTAATGATCCCAAGCACACTGTTCTCAACGTAAACCTCTGGTATCTGATATTTATCCTCAAGTTCTAAAAGCACCACCTCAATCACCTGAATTAAATCCAAGGATCATATCTTTAGAGAATTTGAAGTTAGAGTAAGAAGAGATGACATAAAAACAAAATGTGAACTAAAAACATAAATCACAGAAGAATGGAGGAACATCGTTGCAGAAATAACAAAAAAAAAAAAAAAACTTGGGGAAATCTATTCCGAGACGTTTAAAAGATGTCATGGTTGCTAGAGGACATCCTACTGAGCTCTAAATTAAGGAGAAAAATATACAATCGTTAAATAGTTAGGACTATGTTGAAGTTTTTTAAGTATACGAAGACTTTTGAGATGTAACGTTTTAGTAGTATTTTTTATTATTAATTTTTCAAAAAAGTTATAATGTATTTTAAAAACCAGTTATGTTTTTCCCTTCAGAAAAAGTTGCAGATATTATTCGAAAAATTACAGTTCTTTTCTTTTTTTTTTTTAATTTTTATTAGTTGATAACATTTTATTTTACAGAGAATTATAAGTGTTCAACATTTTTGAGAGAGCGTCTTATAAGAGACGAGTGTAAGATATCACTCATATAACTTCCTCTGCTTCAGTGTGTAAACGATGGAGTTGACATTCGTGAGAAAAATTCGCACAATAATTCGATAAGGATAGCACTTAATAAATCCGTTGTTGTTATATAACCAGGATTGTTCTTTGCCTTAGGATTTAAAACAACAGTTATATAAATATGCTACCAATAAACTGAGTAGATCACCAAAATAACACGGCAGGATTTTAAAGAATAATAGGAACCTTTGCTATTAATTAAAAAGTTGTAAGTTTGATCGTGTCTGTAGTTTAAAGATAAGTGAGATGTGTAAAAGTAAGCTAATTTAAGAAAAATAAAGAAACCGTGTTTCTAACAAATCAGAAGTAGAAATAAAGTTTATCGGCAAAAGTAGTAATTTAAAGCAAAATTTTTTTTCTAACATTATATATTATTTATATTGCGACTCTCTCCAACGGCTTATTCAATATATTCTTATATTTCTGCTCACTAATTAGTTTGAGTGTGCATGCAATAGATAATTCCATATATTTTCAAGTTTAATATAAGTATTATTTTTGAAAAAATATTCTACACATAATATTTATTCAACTTTATGAACCGAATTAAGGTAAAATATAAATCGCACTGTTTTGAGGAAAAATACAAGTGCATTAAATATTATTTCAGAATTATGTTGCACATAAAATAGAAATAAGATCATTAGAACTCTTGCTCACTATCAAATTAAGATTCTTAAACGCTAACGATCCAAAGATAGATTTATATATGGCATTAATTCAATTTATGTTTATGAATTCACAAAGCAACACTGCTAAAATCTAATTGGCTGATTAATGTGATGAAAATCTTTGTTATCAACAAAGAAAAGAAATTAAGAATTAATTCATAAGGAATATTTTCAACTTGAAACAACTGTGTTTTTTTTCCTAAGCGATTCTGACAGTTAACAACAAATTTGATTCTTTAAGTTTATTTTAAAATAAAAATGGTTATATTTTAAAAGTTTTGAAAACATTCTGAAGAAACAAAAAAAGCTTAAAGTAATTTTTGCATCTTAGTTGTGCGTCATGTGTAAGAAAACCAACGTATTGAAATGTCCAAGCAAATATAAAAAGAATGGAGAAAGATACGTTTTAAATTAGTACAAATTAAAGAACAAGTTAAACTAGTTTGAAGATTAAGAAATATTAAAAATAAAGAATTATTTTTACCTTAATTCGTTAATTTTCTTGCAAAAATAATTTGTAAAAACTAGGAATTTTTTAAACTTTCTCCTTTTCCTATTAACATGCCCCCTTACATAGCATTCAAAAAGTGTCTTTAAAAGTATTTAAAGATGACATTATTGATAAAACGTATATTGCAGCACAAACACTTGGAAAGAATAACCAAAGATCAACAATAAGTAAGGACAGTTCTTTTTAAAACGTGAAAGGAAAGTAAACGAAGCAATTAAGTAGTTTAGAATAACAGTGCTATTCGTTTCAAAGGAAAATTCTCTCAAGGAAGTTTTTATTAAATTGAATCATTATTCTTCTTTCAGTAAAATTTCAAATGAAATCAATGCATTTAAACTACTTCTCATTGATGCATCAAATATTCAATTATCTCATGCATTACAAAATAAATGAGGAATTAGACCGATGGACAGTAACGGAAATAAAATTAGTACTTCATATCAGTTGCATTAGAATTAATGTTACTCTAAAGATATGCGATTGCCGCAGTAGCTTATGGCAGGCGTTGTTTCAGTTGTGTCGGGATTCTAAATCTATAATTTAGGATGGCGTGGAAGATAGATGAGCAGAATGCCAGCTCGGTATCGTCTTCGTCACTTGGTTCAGGTCCATTGCTTATAGCCCTCGAGTTCCTTCTAATTTAAGCGACTTTATTAATCAATAAATCAACAGGTATACGAGGGTTATAGACGACGAACCTCGTAATTCTGTGCTATTATCAGTGCCGAGCTGAACCACTTTCCTAATTTTCACACAACACTGTAAGAGGAGTTTAAGGCCCATTTCCATTTCAGGTGCCGAGTCGCTCTTTATTCCGCTCAATGCGTCTTTTAAAGGAAATGGAGTCAAAATTGCAGCTTGATTTAAAAAACGCTTTTGACGAAGTTCATGAAATTGACCTTTCAGCTTCTGCAGCGACATTTCGTGTCAGACTCGAATAATTGAACAGAGAACTGAATTTCAAATCTTTAGATATGTTCATAAGTATTAAAAATTTTTTATTTAAAATTTAATATAGAAATTATCTGTTCATACGTGTCCTGAATGAATGAGTAGTATAACTGAATTTAAAAGAAACAAGTAATATAAAAAAATTTTAAGTAAATTCTTACTTAGGTCAACAAAGAAAAATTTTATTTTAGTTACTTTTTATTAAATAATTACAATTAATATAAATATGTATATACATATGGCAGAATCACTATTTTAAGTGGCAAAAGAAATTTTTTTCCAGCGATCTGCACTCTTCGTCACTGACGGTATTTATTCCTAAATTTATGTCCTGCTAAATATCTTATATAAGAGAAAATTTTTCTTCCATATAAAACTAAAATTAATTATTTAAAAATCAAATAAAAATATATGCTTCGACGAGATTCGATCCGAAGACATGAAGATTCTACGCCGACGCTCTACCAAATTTGCCATTGCAAGACAAATGCCATAGTAGAAGCATTGGCTTGTTTCTTAAATCATCCAATAAATTAAATGGTTGGAATGCTGTTTAGGCCAACCACCTTTGGAGACAAGAATTATTTGGCGGTATTTAGCCAAATGTGGCTACCCAGGTCCGCTTCGCGGACTTAGCATTCAGCTTAAAAAATAAATAAATAAAAAAAAACCCCGCTAAGTTTGGCAATTTTTGAAATCACGCCAAGCAGTTGGGTTACATTGCATTTTCACCAATTAAATTTAATTAAATGAATTAATATTTGAAAAAATGGTATTAACATCAAGTGTCATCTACTACAAGTTTAAAAAATGCATCTGAACTTGAATGGATGAATAAAGAGTATTTTGTTAATAATTGAAAATTTGAACAAGATATACAGACACAGAGAGAGAGAGAGTGAGTGAGCTAATAGTGGGAATTTAAAAAGAACTTCTTTTAGATATTTGTGTATGAGAGCAACTATATTATGAAAATTTTATTGAAACTTCTGTATAAGTTATTCATTGAGATTAAGTAATTCGATAGTACAGTATTCGAGAGTTAAGTCAGTATGTATACTCTCTCATTCGTAAATATCCGAATGAAAAATTTATTAATGCAACATCTACATTTACGTTCTTGTCTTTGATTGCAAATAATTTTTTAAATGCTCTAATTCAAGCATTTTAAAAGCTTTTTCATAACACATTTCTTCAATTATTAACGCTTTTCTTCGTGTATTATTACATACCCGATAGTCAAAATAACTAATGATATGTAATATTAAAGGTTTTATGAAAGTTTAGTGATTTAATTTTACAATTTTCTACTGTGATTACAAATAACAACGATCTCCAACTAAGAATTCAAAAATTTGAAGAGGCTAAAGTATCCACTTTTAACAAATAGGTCAGATGCATTTGGAAATGCTCAAAAATTTCATTAGCAACGGTTTCTATGTTTACATCTATTTATCGGTGAAAGCGTAGTTTCCTCGTTTGAAAGAAATTCTCCTTCAAATACGAAATTAATAACAATTAACCTTTGATTGGTTTTGAAAGTACTTACTGCAAAAAATACATCACGCGAAGCTGAAAAGTTAAAAGTAGAAAAGCTGTGTCGCCTGTTGCGAAGAAAAAAACGAATGTTGTTATTGTTTCAATTCCTTTTTTAATAGGTTTCTTTTTCTTTTACGAAATAAGCTTCACGTATATACCTACTGTAGTTAGATGTATGTTACATTTTGTTTGGCAAGCTGAATGAAAAATGTATAAGTAATGTAGCTTAACAAAGAAACAAAAATTAAATGTTAAATATGTGAATATTTAAAGAGAAAGAAAGAGAGCGTGCGCGACAGAGATGTCAATTAGGGAAATGTTAAGGCTCCCGTCTATCTGGCCATTTTGATTTCGTTAGCTTAATGTTAATCCTATGGAATTCTGACTTTAATTCTCATATCTTTACTATTTGATCTATTTGAATGCAATAAAATGCATCTGTAAGAGCAAAAAATAATGAATGCTTCTGTGGAATTACTTTTTTCAGCCGATTTTTAAAAATGTTTTTGCTTTTATTTTGATGATTCGTTTTTGAGTTTTCCGATCTTTAAAGAATATTTTCAAATATTTTTAAAAATCGGAGGAAAAAAGTAATTCTACAGAAGCATTCATTATTTTTTGCTCTTTCAGATGCACTTTATTGCATTCAAATAGATCAAATAGTAAAGATGGGATAATTCAAGTCGAAATTCCATAGGATTAACATTAAGCTGATGAAATCAAAATGGTGGGTAGACGGGAGCCTTAAGTAAAAAATGTGAATCAATGAAATATGTTATGTTCAATATTATTAGTCTCGTTTAATCGATTATTTTATTATTATGCCAAAGGACTTATTCAGTGTTGTTTGGTTAAAAGAGCCATCTGTAAAAAGTGTTATGAAAGTACTATGCGGTTGCTGAAGATAATTCTCTACAGTATTGTTACGTAGTTAATCGTCTTTTGATTATAAGAATGGTTCACACAGTTGAAAAGCAAGCTCTTTCCAAAAAAATCAAAATTTATTATGACAATCTCTAGAAATACATTATTAATTTTAACTGGAAGCATTTAACACACACATAAAAAGATATGATAGCATCAATTCAAAGTTCACGAAGTTCCTGAACACAGCAATTCCAATCACAATATTTCATTAGCACAAATTTGTCTACGTACACCAGGGGCCTTTTTTGATCATCGATCCCTAAAAATTTAGAAATTCTCTTATCGACCCCTCTATAAAAATGGTAACAAAAGAAAAAAAAATACCTGTTTCTTAAATAAATTAAATAATTTAAAAAACAATTAAGTTTTTTTTTTCTCTCGATTGATTTTGACAAAAACAAGTTTTATATAAATCAATGAGAAGGATATGCTTGATGAGACTACTGGCTATATTAGCAAAATTTGGTTCAAAATTTGTTAATTTCAATCTTACTTCGCCTTGGAGTGTATACTCTATTTCTCTCTCTTCTTTGTTAAAATAGAATTAACATGACTGAAGCCAGATTCAACCACACATGAGCTTGGGAATGCAATTAAAAAAGGAAATACCGTATTACATGTTTTAGATATTTTTGCATACTATTTATATCCGTACAAAATTGACTTACAGTTAAATTATTTAAAAGTATCTTTGCTTCAAGGTCAACTGATAATTCAATGACTTCGTCTTGCAAATGACTGTCGTTATTTCCAACTTGAGCAGAAAATGGAGAGATAGTCCATTCTGGAATATCTATACTTTTAATATCTCCAAAACGTAATTTAAAATCATCGTTTCATTTTTGGAGATGATGTGCATGTATTTCCAATTCTACTTCGGTTATATCCAAATGTAGTAAGTTTCAAAAGTATTGAAAATCGTCACGTAACACAATGAAGACTTAAACAAGTTTAATTTATCTTGAAAGCTTAAAATAATTGTTCGTGCTTGAATTAATGTAATATCTTTTTCTTGGTGACGTGTTTGAATATCATTGAACTTTTCAAATACATCGGCCAAATATGAAATATAGTTTTTAATTTTCTGCAATTCGTCACTTAAAGCTAGAATAATTTTAGTAAGAAATTCTGTAACCGTTTAAACAATTCAACAAGTCTTTGAAAACATGCACCTCATGATAACTATTTTATTTCGGTGTGTAATAATATTTGGTTTGATAGTTCATCATTTCCCCCGCAAAGCTTATCAAACAGTTATGATTTAAAAGGCTGTGCTCTAATTTGGGCCATCTTGTAATAAAACAGAGCCAGAATAATTTCTCATAAGTCTGAGAATGAGAACCGATCACTAAACACGCATACTTTAAACGGTAAAAAAAAAGATAATTAATTATTTTTAAAAATATGCAGGAATGAGAAATTAAATAAACTTTAATTTGTTATAAAAACTTTACTTACCATTTTGTAATATTACAAACGAAAATAAAAACATACTGCGTTGCTGTCCATAAATTTGCTATTGAATAGCAATGGTATTCATTCATTGACCCCTAATTATACTATATCGATTCCCAGGGGTCGATATAGACCACTTTGCCGACCACTGACGTACACTAACGGATATTCTCCCTCTAGAACTAAACTGATATATACAGTGGCTCAAATATATACCCTGCAGATATATTCCCTGTCCTACAGGTCTCTATAACCTATTCCTTTCATCTGGAGGTAGTTAATTTTATCACCAAACTTAACGACTTAGTAATATTTGGCAATACAATTTGTCACCAAGGTCACCCCTATCTATCCAGCATTACTTTCTTATGTATATTTCACACCGTTAGTATAAAACTGTCTTTTACGCCGTAAAAGTTGTCCAGGCACGGAAGACAACACAGTCAAAACATTTTTTTTAAATAATATGTAACATAATATACGAAGATAGTAGCTAATGATTTTAGAAATTTTGAAATGTTTTTTCCCCAGAGGGATGTAAAGTTTTTCACTAGCCAGGCACTATCTTCAGTTTCTCACTTTGTGAATAAAACATAATAAAAACTGTACTGTTTTAGTGAATAACATTTTGCGATGTACAAGTTTATTTAGGTTTACCTTTGTGTTTTATACTTAAAAGCCTTTGGTTTACTTTAAACATTTTTTTACGTTAGGGTTACAACACCAATCTCGATAATGCTCTAAGTCATTAATCAAGTATATATTTTTATGCTGTTATAATCAATGCTCCGATAATATTGACTATTGTATCATATTTTGACTATCCTTTTTTTTTTATCTATATAGATATAGATATATCTATAATTTTGACTACTTTTATTTATCTGAAGCGTGTGTGAACGCCTACGATTTATTTATATCCTTTTATTCGCCATTCAGATGCAAACTTCTTGTAATAAATCTTGTCTTGTCTTCGTATATTTTACTGTTTGCTTTGAAGAATAAAAACTATATACTTATTGCTTCTATTTTTGATTCCGTTACATATTTATTTAGAAAACAAGATTTGAATGGATTTAAATATGAAAATTTCAGCTTAAATATTACTATCGAAATAAAAACTTAGTTCATTGGTGTGGGAAAAATTAATAATATTTTTATATCTTTGAAAAAAAAATAATTGGTATTTTTAATTAGTGCATAACTTGTCACTCTTTACTCTGCATATTATGAGTATGAATTAATGCTTTTTATACTGTTTTGTGCAAATTGTTTGATAAAACGTTAATATTTTGAAAAAGCAAAAATAAGATCATTACTCAATTTTCAATCAATTACTTATATAATTTATATACTATTATGACTTCATTCTTTACTCATTTTTAAAACTATGAACTCTTCTTCCAATAAAATATTCACCTGTCTTCTTAATTCGTTTTGGAAGGACAAGAACTGAAGTACTTGTAATGGAAGTCAAAACAATGAAAGAGAAACAAAAACCCATCGAAAATAGCTAAATCCAAAAATGGACTAATTTTTATCCTACTTGTAACTCAAAAACAATCCATCACTGGAAACTGAGTTTGAAAATTATTTGTAACTTAACATTGACTAAATATCTAACTAGTCTAATAAGTTTTTTTTTTTCATTTCCGAAATAAATTAGCAGTAGATTGATTGTTTACTAACATCGCACTATAAACAGCATCAGTGCTTTTTGGCAATGAATTCCATTAATATATAGTGAAATTCTGTCACAGCTGAGATCATCATCTAAAATGGTATCTCATTCTTCTAACCCCTTAACTAATTCTTCTTGACTCGTTGTTTAGATACAAGTATGTATCTACTTTCAAAAAATCAAAGCAAGAAAAAAGCACCTGTTTAAACATACAAAATTCTTAACTTAGTTATTGATAATAAACTCTCCTAGTCCCCTTTCATGTTTCATATAGTGAATGAGCATCGTCAGATGATCGACTCATTTTAATAAAGTTTCTAGCTTTATATATAAGACTGATTCTCATTATTTTATTAATTCTCTATTTCATTATTCATTCTTTTGGGCTTTCCTGTCAATAAGATTATGGATAACATTTTACGATTTTTCGCTTGCTCAAGTTAAGTCCTCTGCAGCTCGGAGGCCCCGTGTAAGTGACACGGCTGATGCAACTGTAGCTATGGCCCTGATTTAAAATGGCGTTTCATTAGAAATACTCATATATTAAATAAGGTTCGGTTTGGTTTTATTAAGGTCGCAATAGAAGCAACAAGAGGGCAATAGGCGACGGACCTCGTAATTTTGAACTTCATTTTAAAATAGGAATGTACATAAGTTAAAATTTTATTTTAACAATACATCATTTCAGAAATGTAATAGCGATTTTTTTAGATGTATTTGCTTTTCATTTGTAAAATATAATTAGGATGTTACTAATAGGGCTATAAATTTTATTTCTCCACTATATTTTTAACTTTAAATTTTAAATATTAAAAACTTCACGTACATTATAAAAAATAAAACATCCGATTTATTTTTTGCAGAAATAATTAATTTTAATGTGATAATCGACACTAATTTAATGAGTAGTTTAATATCACCTCTTGAGCGGTTTTCACCGGACGCTGTCTGCCCCTCTCCCCCCTTTATAAAGCTGACTTAGATATCTTTTTTTTAAAAAACTGTGTCAGTTGAATCCTACCACTGGTAGCCAGTATCCGCATGCGAAAAACATTTTTATTTTCCTTCTTCAGTGTCTTGTTACAGTTGTGGAAATATCTGGACATCGGAACTAAAAAAATTACTTTTTATTAATCTTCCGTATTCATTGTTATCGTTTAACGTTATGCAATAAACGCGTTCTTTCGCTGCGTGAAAGTTATCTTTGCAACATCCTGGTAACTTTATGAAATTAAAGATGTCGCTGCAATCGGTAATACGTATTTGCGATGCGAAAACATTTTATCTGCCTTTTACGTTTTAGCTCTCGTCAACAACAAAGTGCCTTTAAATTCGCAAGTCAAAGTGGGGTGTTTCAACATTATTATGATCAGTTGACTTGGCAGAATCTAAATCGATTTTAAGTTTTTTTTTTTTTGGAATACTACAATAATTAAGCTGGGTAAATATATTTTATGTGTTCATTTTTTAAATTTATATGAATATCATTATGTAAAATGTATTTTTCGAAATACTAGAATCTGGATTATTTCAAATAGTAAATATTCCATTCCTGTATTGTAACATATTTTGTTACATTTGATGTTTAAAAAGTGCTTTAAATATGTTTAATGTTTATATGTTTATCATTGCAAAAGTTACGAGCATTTGAATTGTGTTGATTAATCAATTTAAAGAAATTTATGTGTAATGGATTACAGATGGAATTCATTTTAAGAGTATGAAGAGAAAGAATGGATCTCAGATGTCAGGGTAATTTTTCATGCTTACAATCAAAAGATTTTCCAGTATATATATATAATGAATGTATATGCATATAGCTCCACGGATTCATTTTCTGAAGAAGTTACATTTAATTTAAAAAAATGTGCAAACTCTTTAGAGATTTGTATATTTTCATTTGAATGACATTTGTAAAGCAAAAGAGTGATATGCTTAACTGGAACAATGAATATTAAAAAAAAAAAGAAAAAAAAAAAAAAACATGCTAGCCTTAAACTTTTTCTGATTTGTTAGTTGATTCTGAATTAGATATGTATAAAATCATCATTTAGTTAAATATTATTAAGTACCTTTAACTTCTTGTCATGTTCTTTTGATATTGTTAAATTATTTTGATTGTTAAATTATTAAATTGTTAAATTATTATAACTTTTGATATTAATTTGTAAACAAACCATAATCATTTCCATGATTATGGTTTGTTTACAAATTTTGCATTTTCTTTTTCTGAATATAGAATAGTTTTTAAAATATTGTTAGATTTTTTACTATCCTTAAACGATGTCTTAGTCAATTTCAATTTTACTTTGAGTAATAAATATGTATCTTTTGAGCATATTCTTAAAGTCTTGGAATTTAACAATGGAATATGTATTATGTTAATATATGATAAGTGAATATTTGTATATTCTCAATATTGAGAAGTGCTTTAAAATTTTTTTGTACTAGTTAAATTGATAATATACCCATTTAAAGAGACTAGAATTGATATAAATGGAATGATTTAACATTTGCAAAATTAGTATGTTTTGCAGTGTAGTTGAGACAATAGATATTGCTGAATTTTTATTTAATGTTTTTGTGTATTTTGCTTGAAAAATAAAAAATTCTTAGTTTAATTTTTGAATTATTATAGCTTAATTTATTAATCAATGTACAATGTAATATTCAGCCATCATAAATTATTTTACACAATTAGTGATTATACTATAAATTAATGCAATTATAGATTATATTTAATGAGTTAATTCAGAACCTTAAAATTGACTTTTTTAGTAAAATTCTCTTGACATGTATGAAAAATTCAAAATTAATTTTTAATCTTTATTGTGACAAAATAGTTATGTCATTGTGAAATTCATCATCCCAAGTTATGCAGCATGGAATTAAACCTTTTGATAAATGAAAAACTGTGTGTTCAACTTATTTTGCCATATTAAATTCCCAACGAAGTATTGGAATTAAGATGTTTATTTGTATTGATAAATTCTGTGAACAAAACTTATAAATTTGTAACATTAATTTATATTGTAAAAAATAATGTAGTTTGGTTTGATAAAAATAATGTATACAAAAATCATAACCAAATTTGATGTATATATATTTTTGCAAGTTAAGTCTAATTTTTGCATTAAAATAAACTTATTTTTCAGATTATTCCAAATCTGTAATTTATCCATGTATTATTGCAATAAAACATTTTTAAAGTATTTATTAAAAGTGAAAAAATATTTAAGTATTTATATTTCTTTTTGTTCTACTGTGCACTTAATTATTCTGAATTACATGACAATTATATGATGTATTTAATAACTGTTATGAATTGCTCATTTAAGAAGTGGATAAATATTAAAAGTATTGTATTTGGTATTAAAATCATATTTATATTTTCTTCTCTTCTCTCTTGTATAAAAAGTCTTGATTTTTCTTTTAGGAAAAATGGCAGGACAAGCAGAAATACATGAATTACCAAAAGCTGCCGCTGAAGAAGGTTTAATCACCCAACAACATTTTGGAGCTATTGATATTATTATTCTGGGAGTATTATGTAGCATTGCAATTTATTGGATGTTCTTTCGCAAGAAAAAAGAAATAAATACTTTCACTATAACGTATGCTATTTTGTATTTCTTGTATGAAGTTTAAATTAACCTCTTAACTATTACATATTCTGATTTTTAGCTTGCATTTTATTATTTTTCCTCGTCTCCCTAATCAGTAGGAATTAATAGTGTATTTGTATAATGCTCAAGGATTGGGATTATAATACTACTAATTATGTTATCTAAAAACAAAAAAATAAATGTATGTATATGTTGGGGGGAAGTAACTGTTTGTAAGTATAATTATCATTGAAATTAGAAGTTTATATATGAAGCTGTAGTTTTGTTAATATTTGGAATAAATGATCTTATTTAAAATATTCTGGAAGATAGTTAAAGAAGGAGATGCTATGAAGTAGTTATTTCATCTTTCGAATCAAAGTATGGGAAAAGTATATCTCTAATAATCTATAATTACTAAATATATATTTTCTAGAATTTTTATATAAATTTATTCTAGGTAATAACTTTAAATTAGAAAAATTACAAAATGTGCATCGGTTGTGTTGTATTTGTTAATCATTTGCTACATTCATTTATCTATAAGTATCAATGATTTATGATTACTTTTTTGAGTGCTAAGTTTAAAATTAAAATACTTTATGAGAGCAATAAATTTTTTTCAAATAAAGCCTGCACTATTAATGAAACATTTTGATCAATTTAATATTTTGAATAAATTTTGTTCATAAGAATTTTTGGAATAATCTTGGTTCTATAAGAATATCAATATGCCACTGTGGCAAAGTCATCACTTAATAATTTTTTTATAATTGTGTAAATGTTTTATTTTTAGAATTAACTGTAAAGTACAATAGCTAAGTGGTCATGGTCGTGAGTTGGTGGTCAATATTGTTTCCGTTGAGTTATTAGTCTTTCCATCAAGGTCTGTTATTGCTGGAGACCTACTGTGTAGCAGGATTGATGTACGTTTAATCTGTTGATGCTTCAAATCCTCCCGATGTTGTAGTATGGAAGTTGGGAATGGGAATCCCAGCTCGGGTGTTGTCCTTACTTGACCAAAGTTCAAAATAATGAGATCTGTTACCAAAAGCCTCCATGTAGCTTCTAAGTATGATATTAATAAACAGTGAAAATCAAAATAGAGAATTTACTTATATATATATATTGTATGCTTCAATAACTTAGAGCTTATTTCCTCATTTTTCAAAAATATTATGTTTAGTAATTATATAAATATAAGGATGCATTTTTTATATTTGTGTCTTTTACTTATGAATAAAGTAGCATTATAATTTACAGGAAAAAATTATTGTCTTTGTCTTTATTGATTTGATTGTTTAACGAAAAATATTCATGATCCTCCCCCCCTTTCTCTTTGCAGACCCAACACAATAAGTACATCAGATTCAAGTTTTATCAATAAAATGAAATCCACAGTAAGTTTATTTTCTAAACATTCACTATTTCTTTGTATTTATTTTATTGTGTTTGTATTAGTGTGGTTTTTATGAAAGGAAAAGGTATATTTCTACTATTTAATAACTTTTTCTTGGTTTACATTCCTGACATTGATTCCCATTAGTTTGGTTGGTTTTTTTTTTTTTTTTTTTTGAAGGTAATTATTCCAGTTCTCTGTTACCACATTCTAAAAATAAAATTTGATAGCAACAAAATTGTGGAAGTTAATTTATAGAAAAATATAGGAGTAATTTTTGTTAAAGGCATGATGAAGGAAATAAGCTGAAATGGATGGACCATTTTGGTACAAAATTGTCTAACATAAATGTACCAAATATACATCTTCATTTTTAGTGTGATGCTAGAAAAAAGGAAAAAGTGTGAATCATTTTATGACATTGAGACAAATATTTATTGTGGTTGACAAATGTGGGTTTCTCAGATACAAAGTTTATTCTAGAAGTAATGGCACACTTTTGTATGTTTTATAATCAAAATGGAACTTTTTATTTTATTTTATTATTTTCTGAAGTTCAATATTTATGAATGTTTAGTTTAAGTTGTGTACTTTTATTTTTTTTTCTGTATTATTGTTAAATAATATGTGCAATTGTAAAAATTACAAAATTTTATTTGTGTGATTGTAAATGCATACTTATGAACACAAAGGTATTCATCAATTATGCATGCAGTTAAAAATTACATATAAATGTAAAATTATGTACTGTAAATTTATAATTTCTTTTCCAAACAAGAAAAAAAAAAGCAATTTTCTAATTATATGTTTCTTGTATTCTCTATTTTTGGTTCATTTAAGTTATCAAGGGATTTATTTTGTACCAGTTTGTCTTACATTTATTATTTACAAGTGAAAATTTTAATTTATTTTAAATTTTTATTATTTTAGATATTTTCCCTTTTTCATGTTTTTGATTTTTTTACTCCTTAAAACTGAAATTTGTAATTTAATTTAGTGATTTTACATGAAATTTCAGATTCAGAATATCAAATTTATTTTCTATAAGAATTTAGTATTGATAAAATGATTGGGTTTATTTCAAATTATTGACCAAGTAGTCACAGACTGAGCTTACATAAAGAGCTCCCTTCCTTTTATTTTATTTTCTTCTCTATGTAATATTGTCTCCTTGAAGATCAAAGAATGAATTACTTATCTACAATTGAAAATTTGATTCAGTCGTGCAAGAGACATATTAAAAAAAGAATTGATGCTTTCCAGGTCATTATAGAAATCTATGTGGACTTCGATAAATAAATTAAAAAATAATTTTTTATTTAAAAAAATTAAGCTGTAATGTATCAAAGGCTTGTAAAGTATTCTGCTTCTTATAAGTAACCAATTTTAAAAAGGATGCATAGTTATCATTTGAAATATTTCAGATTTGCAAACACAATTTTGTTTCAATCTCAAACATAAATGTGTTAAAATCAATTGTACATTGCAAATGTTTGTTGATAAAATAGTTAGAAAAGTGTTGCCATGAGTTAATATAATTTTGTTAATTGGGTGTAACTTGTATTTTACCATTTTATCTTGTTTTGAAATTTGTATTTATAGTGTAAGGCTTGATTATATTATGAATTATATCTTTAGGGCCGTAATATTATTGTATTTTATGGTTCTCAAACTGGTACAGCTGAAGAATTTGCTACAAGATTAGCAAAAGAAGCAAATCGTTATGGCATGAAAGCTATGGTTGCTGATCCAGAGGATTATGATATGGTAAATAATGTATTAATTTATTTTTGGATTTTGTATTAATAGGTATGTAATATATAAGTTAGTATTTCTAACTATATTATAATTTTGCACGCTTATTCTATGGATTGCCTTTTCACTTATATTGAAAGTGCACATATATTTAAATTTTTACAAATGCTCCTTGTCTTTATTCATTTGTGTATTAAACATTTAGAGGAAATGAATCTCTTTTTACCTTTAACAAGATCATACTTTTTGTGAGAATATGCCTCTCTATTAGTAGTTCTTGGTTTTTTTATAACCCTTTTTATATTTTGTTTTTTTGTAAAAGTTAACTTGAATAAAAAAAAAATCTTATTTTAATTTTTTTTTCAGATTAAAGAACAATTTGCATAACAAAGTTGAAATATTAATTCTTATAATATTACTATCTTCAAACTATTCTGTTTTATATCAGTTTTAAAAGTATTTTAAGTTATAAAGATTCTGATTATGTTCCTCATAAGTATCATTTCAATTTTGTTCCTTTTCAAAAGGAAATCTCTGTGACATTTCAAAGTATAACCTACTTTTATGAAATATTATGGGGAAACCAATGTTTCAATTTTAATTCTTTTTACTCAAGTCTTTCTTAATTTTCAGGAAGATTTATCAAAAGTTGCTGAGATAGAAAATTCTCTTGCCATTTTCTGTGTGGCTACATATGGTGAAGGTGATCCTACAGATAATGCTCAAGAATTTCATCAATGGCTTCAAGCTGGAGATGCAGATTTATCTGGTCTAAATTTTGCTGTAAATATTTTTGAATCATAATATAAATTTATTGCATTTTTATATCAATTGATATTTATTGATTTGTACCCTATATTATTGATATTTATTGATTTTGCAAAAACCAATTGTGGGGTATATATAAAGCAATTTTTAGATCCTAGTAATTTTTATGTTTTGAAATGCAAATTAAATTTATTTATTTATTTTTAAGTCATTTTAATTTTAAGTTAACAATGAAGTCTATATCGTAAGTAAACATAATAGAATTTTTTTTCTTATTTTCATAATAATTTGCAAATGAAATTTAAAAAAAAATTGTAAAATGCTTTAACCTTCTCATGACATAGTATGACAGCAGAAATGCACCCATTTTCTCATTGAGCATTTTCTCGTTCATGTCTACTATCATGCATATATTTTAAAATCCTGGAATATTGTAAAAATTTATACTTTCAGTATAAGATTGTATTGTATAGTTGTAATATGGCATAGTATGTACATAGGATTTGAGATATATATAGATTTGAGCTTTATTCAAAATGAGACAAAGATAACTTACAGATTTTAATGCAAAAAGGTTGTTCTTTACTTGCAGGCTTTGTGGTGGCTCTTTAAATGAAAATGCGGTATTTTTAGATTGTTGATAGGGGATGAGTTATTTTTGTTAAGAGTGCTGGTATTATAATCCAGTTTCTAATTGAGAATTTGACCTTGAAAATTTTCTGTTTTGACCTAGCATGTTGTGCAGATTATCTGGTCGATGTGAAAAGTTCTGTTTTGAGATGTGTTGGTAATATGAGCTGAAATGGTGATTAGTGTCTTCAGTACAAAAAGAAAAACTTGGATGTATACCATTGTTAACATGTGATTTTGAACATAAGCTTTCTCCTAAAAGAATCCCTGCTAAATAAAGAGAAATGAATATATATATTTATGTATATATATAAATAGATAATAATAGAAATATATTGTACAGTAATATCTCTATAACCCACAGAGATCGGACTAGAGCATTGCTTGATGAGCACACCATGTAGCTAGAAAATAACTAAGTGTTAATGAACAGCTAAAGCTGTGCATTATTGTATAAAATAATTCAAATAAAGTATTGTGTGTCAAACACACAAAATAAATTAAATTTCAAAATACTGGTGCATATAAATAGCCTACATTATTCTATTGAAATAGAAGGCATAAAATAATTTTCTATGACTTGTTAGCCTGTATAAAAGCCTGAATTACTACAGGGCTAGAAAGGCGAAGTGTCAGATTATATAAGGTGTACTAAATGGATGAAATACGATATATATATAAATATGAAATATTTAGTATATAAAGTATATAAATAAAATGTAAAAAAAGCGTATGCCCTTCATATTATTGTGCAGAACATTACTAAATGATGTAAAATTATTTCTGTAATTTCATGAATTTAGTCATAATAGCAAAAAACCCTCGTGGCTTGGAGAAACACTTGCAAAAGAGGTAGTACAGGCATGTTTCTACATGTCATCATGAAAGGCTTAAGTATTGCACAGTTACAGTTCATCCTGAAACATCTAGTTTTGCCTTTCCTTGGGTTTATCATCATTAAATAACTTCTTTTGTATGTTTGTTTTCAATACAGTTAGCACATAATTTTTCAAGTCTGAGAGAAATAAATTCAAATTAGTAGTCTAAAAGAAGAATATAATAAATTTTGCTTTTGTTAGTGAACCTAATGTCTAGATATTGAAGTGTAGTGGAATCATAGAAATTTTTTGTTTTTCTCCTTAAACATGACTTTTAATGGGATTGTAATTTTTTTTTTTTATGTTCTTTCATTATATTATGTTCTTTCTTTTTAAGGTATTTGGATTAGGCAATAAAACTTATGAACACTATAATTCAATGGGTATATATGTTGACACTCGTCTGGAAGAATTGGGTGCTACTAGAGTATATGAATTGGGCTTAGGAGATGATGATGCAAAGTATATATATATTTTTGAACTTTCATCCTCATATTAATTCTTGTTAAAGTTTAACTAATTCTACTTGCATATATAAATGATGGTTATGCAGAAACAAATTTTCATTGAGTTAAATGATTTTTTTTCCTTATTGTATTGTTTTATTAAGTGATTTAAGTATATTCTTTTTACTAATTATATTACATCCTTTGGAGTATTCAATATGAACTGTGTAATTAATCAATATTTTAAAGTGATTGTTAAGTTCAAAAGATTGACAACATATTATAGTTTACTTAAGAAATATTTACATTTTAAAGATATTTAATTTAATATTTTATTGTTTTCTTTCTCTTCATTATCCAAACAGAATATTGTTTATTATAATAATTATATGATTTAATCTTAATATTTAATTTAATAATTGATTCTTATAGTAGAAATGTGTGTTTTTATTCTTTTTGTTAATATTTTAGAATGTTTTGCTTGTTTAAATATAAATGCATGAGGAAAATAAAAAATTGTGTTTTATTTCTTGGTAATAATTGCTTTTATGGAATCTGGGGTTTAGAAGTATGCTTACTCTACTCTGATTTTTATTCATTTTGAATAATTTTACTTTTTTATGAATTTAACAATTATGACTTTCAGCAGAGATTTCTGTGAAATTTCAGATTGCTGTAATAGTGATAACATTTCTTTACAGCAAAAAATATTATAAAAGATCATGAAAACTACATATGAATAATTTTTTTTATCAATACTCATGATGTCAGGAAAATATCAGATTTTGATACATTTGAAAATTATTTATGGAAAAGTCGGGACAATTATAGGATGTTTAATAAAATTTTTGTATCTTAAATTCATGTGGCAAAATTGAGCAATATTGTGAATCAACACACTACTTGGATGTATTTACATTAAAAAGTGGATACTTAGGAGTTTTATTTGTATTTAGATAATTACAAACCATATTTTATATTTTGAGCGAGTAGCTTCCTTAACATGAACTTTACAAATTTTATTATAATGTATTCCATGTTGGAAAGTGTCTACTATGCCTTATTTAAGAATAAATTTGTGCAATATTGCTCCTTCAATAGTGTTACTGTTACATTTTAGATGCAAAATTTCTGAATTTGTCATATGTTCACATATATTTTCAATTCATTTACAATGGCAATTGGAGTAATTGTGAAGGAAAAAAATCTTTTATTGAAATTCATATTAAAATATTTTAAAGTGTTTTAAGTTTATAACATTTTACATATTTCTGATTTTTTTTTTATTTGTTTACAATTGAAAAATGTATTCACTTTGTTTCATTACATCTTATAAAAATGAATTAAGCTTCGAATCTTTTCTCTAAAATTCAAGTAATATATTTGGTAATATTTAAGTCTCAAACTCTGGATTAGTTTAAAAATTGAAATGTACAATCAATTTCAATATGATTGAAATTAGCCACTTATCTGAGATTTACAAAGATTGTGTTTATCTTTGAATTCCTGGAAAAAATTAAAGAAAATTTATTAATTTTTCAAGTTTTAACTGTTGTTATTCTAGTTAAAATTGATAGTGATGTTTACATTTTATGTTATACTTAATTAATTATGTGATGTGAACCTATTTTATCCCATAGTCTTGTTCAGTGGACTCTGGGATAAAATGAATTCATGTCACATCTATAATTTAAACATAAATATGCATTTAAAAAATTACTGTCTGCATTTTTTATGCTAGAGCATTTTTTTTTTTTTTCATTCTGGTTGTTAACTAAAGCTGTGTTATTAGGAAAATTGTTGTGCATTATTTTTTCATTGTTCTCAACTAGGACAGTTGTACACTAAGCATGCAATTGATGCATTACTTCTTCCCCATAAGTAAGAGTAAAAAGAATTTTTTTTCCCCTATCTAGCATTTTACCCTGACATAGTTATGTCTTTCTAAAGATTTCTAAAATAAGATGAAGCATTGGAACTATTAAATAGAGTTTAAATTCTGATTAGAGTGATGTCAAAATTGCTGTGATACTATCAGATCCTGGTAAGCTAACTGATAAAGGTGAAAGTGGATAATGAAGTAGCTTATTGGCAAGATTATTGTGTAAACAAAGTTCCTGAGACTCTAGATGTCAGAGTTGGAGAAATTTTCAAGTTTGAACCATCCGTAAGCTCTGGTGTTTTGAGAAAAAAGTGCAGAAGGAAAGATTAAAATTGGTCATTTTGTGTACAAATAAAATCTGCACAATATGCAAAAAGGGAAAGCACAAGTTGAATCAACTGCAAATGACTTGCTCAAGCAGATGGATACTACATTGAAAGGAAAAAAACTCCTGTAGAATTGTTTGAGCTATTACATTTCCCTAAAGTTTACAATTGTATAGTAAAATAAACTGTGTGATATGCAAAAGATGTAAAAAATGAACACAAATTATTGATTACAGCTAAAAAACTTGAGTTTTTGTTTCTAAGTAGTTATAAACCAAATACCTGTGAACGTAACTACTGATCAGATACTGTAGATCTCACCATTACTTTGTTGAAAAATGCCCTATCACGAAAAAGTTTCCAAAAGTTGAAATATAACTTGCACTTTGTGGACAATGGAATAGTAAGTCAACATCCTTGAGGATTGATCATTCAAAGTAATATCTTTTGTTTGCTATACTCAATAATAATTTATGAAGTTTTTAGACACTTCTCAGTATATCTAAGCGTTGTTGAAATGATTATCATAGTAGAGATAGCTTGAAACATTTAATTTGTGGCAAGCCAATACATTTTGGATATAAATTTTGGGCTCTCTGAGGAAATGAAGGATATTGTCTACTGTAGTAAGGAATGTAATGCAAGAAAGGAACTCTTCTGTTACCTGTGTGGTAATGGAAATTGGCATATATTGAATTTAATAATGGAAATTGGCATGTATTGAATTTAAAGCTATACTTTCTATTTCAATAATTTTTTAAGATAATGAGGATGAAAGAATTTAAGAATTTGATAAGAATTTAAGATTATGAAGATAAAAGAAAGACTCATCCAATCTTGCATTAGAAAATATTTCGGAAATTTTCCTGGTGCAGTGGAATGGCAATATTACTGTCACTGTTACTATAAACTGTGGATCTTTAGAACTATTCTTTCATGTGAAGAGGATTGTAAAAGGACTCAAAGATAAAGTTAATGTGAATAGGTCTAATTTGATAATTTCTTACAACAAATCACCATGATCTGTTGGTTGGACTGTATGCCATTAAGTTTTGTGGGAGAAAAAATGGTACTGGCCACTTTTCATTCATGTTTTGGATCTGGCAGTAGTAAATATGTGGATAATCCGTAAAGCTATCATCAAAAATTATGCCCTAAACTTGTAGTTCTTAATTGACGAGAACTTTTTAAAAAATACTTATCTAAAAATTGTATTGATAACCAATTTAACTCTCCATGTATATATGAATATAATACAAAGTTTATCAGATTGGCTACTATAAATAAGTATATTGTACTCATTTGTTTAATAATTAAAATAGTTTAAAAACTTAAATATTTTTTTATTTATTTTAATATGGGGAAAATCGTGTTGTATTTATTTAACCTCATCAATCAAAAGACAAATTAAGAAAAAAAAAAAAATTAAAGTCTTGCATCATTTAATAAAATTTAAAACTTATTTGTGATGCATTTTATTTATGTCAAATGTGTGTTTGTTTTTTAAACAAAAAACAGAAAAATGAATAATCATTTTGTGGTTATTATTGTTTTTTAATAGTATTGAAGAGGATTTTATCACTTGGAAGGAAAGATTTTGGGGAGCGGTATGTGAACACTTTCAGATTAAAAGTTTTGGTGAAGATATCAATTTACGACAATATCAATTAGTATTGCATGAAGATCTACCCCAAGAAAAACTATTCACTAGAGAAATTTCTAGATTGAATTCTTACAGAAATCAGAGACCGTAAGTATTATGATTGGTGTTACCCATTATTAATCTCAATTAAATTTTTAATTATTCAGTACTTTTGTATGTTAATATAATATAAATTGTTAAAATATTGAGAATTTTCTTAACTTAAATTTTATTTTACAGGCCTTATGATATGAAAAATCCTTATTTGAGTACAATTCTTGTTAACAAAGAGCTCTATAAAGGTTCACGTTCTTGTATGCATATTGAATTAGATATATCTGATGCTAAAATAAGGTATGGTTACCCATTAATTTTTTTTATGCCTTTATTGTATTTTAAGCATTTAAACATTACACAAGTAGCTAAGTGTTAGGTGTTATGTTTTATTACTGATTGTAAAGATTTTTTTAGCAAAATTTATGAATTATTTTCGGTATTACGGAATATATTCAATTATTTTTATTTTTATGATTTGATTCTTTGTTATATTTTGATACTGTAATGCTTGAAATTTTGTTTAGGTATGAGACTGGGGATCATGTTGCAGTTTATCCTACAAATAACTCTGAACTCGTTGAGAAAATTGGAAAATTGCTAAATGTTGATTTGGATATTGTGTTCAGTTTGAATAATCTAGATGGTAAGAATTTGATTAATTTATTTTATGCATGAGGATTTTGCAGATATGATTATTGTTGCATGCTAGTATAGCTTGAATAATTTTTGAAAAATGTACTTTTTGATTCAACCTAATTTTTGAAAGGAATATTTTTTATTTTTGAAGAATATTTCATTAAAATCTTTTACGCTGTTAGAAAAGGAAAAATATATGTTGTGCATATTTTAATAGTTATGTTTATAGATAATAGTCAAACATTTTTTGGGAAAATAGCCAAATATCTACATATCTTTAAGTCTAAAGAAATAAATCTATGCACTTTACTGTAAGCAATCAATATTTTTTCCTAATATTTCATAAAATGTATTTTCTCCTTTTTTGAATTCTATTAGAGGACAGTACTAAAAAGCATCCATTTCCATGCCCTACAACTTATCGAACTGCATTACTACATTATGTTGACATTACAAGTATACCTCGTACACATGTTTTAAAAGAAATTGCAGACTATGCTTCAGATGAAAAAGAAAAGGAAATGCTGAAATTGATGGCCACTTCATCAGAAGAAGGAAAGGTATGTCTTATTTTTTCATGTTCGTGCAAATATTTTTGTGTAAGAAAAATTAGTCAGGATTCTTTTGATATTATGTATGTAAATGAATGATTATAATAAAGTCAAAGCTTTTAAAAATTAAAGTCATATGCAACTTCTATGAATTGTTTCACAATGAATGGCTTTTTCTTTCAAAATATCCTACTGCTAATTATAAGAGTGGTTCTTAAGTTAGTATTAAGCTGACTTTTCTAGCAAAATGTTTTACAGCATGATTTAATTTCAGTTGCATGTAATATGTAAATATTAATGGAAAGTTTTTTCATAAAATTTATAGCTGTATTGAAAGAATCTCTCCCCCCCCCCAGAGAGCAATTAAGTTTTTCTTTTTCTCGTCAGAGTATTTTTGTGAAAAGGAAGTCTTATAGAATTCTTCGAACTGGAATCTATTCTTCACTTGTAGGTTATAGTATTTCTAGGAGCAATTTATTAAAATCATTTTATTTGGAATTTATTCAGTTAATTTTTTCAATAGAAAAATGGTTTATTTGAATGTGATATTTAGATTTAATGAAATTTTGAAATAATTCATGCTAAATGTGATCAGAAATATTATGGGCACTATTTTGCACAGTTTGATCCATTTTAAATCATAAATATGTAAGCAATTTATTATGTAATTGGCACAATATATTACTTAAAGTGTTTTATACATTTTTAGTATGCAAATGTATGTAATTCAAATTTTTCTTTTCGGAATTTTTTAAATTTCTTTCTCGTATATAAAATGGGAAGAATTTACAAATATTTTTATACTTCCTGTTTAAGTATAATTGACTGATAATATTTTGATAATTTCTTTCATTTGTTATTTCTTTTATTTGATTTTTTAAATATTTATGGCTTTAATAAGTTCATGAAAAAAATTTTTTGGATTTATTTTGATTGTCATGCATTGTGTAAAATGATTTGAGTTAGTCACTAAAATTAATTTTTAAATAAACCCAATTTAAGTATTGTAATTAATATATTCATTTATTAATGTATAGTGTTGTGAAGTTTATATGTATGAATATTAATGTCAAAATTCAAGTATATAAATAATAATTAGAAATCATTTTGTAAGTTAATTACATGTGACAAATTTTTCTTTAAAGGTAATTTTCATCCATTAACATTTTTATTTTTTCCTCCAGAAATTATATTTGAATTGGGTTGTGGCAAATACTCGTAGTATTATACATATATTGGAAGATCTACCATCTTTAAAGCCACCTATTGACCATGTTTTGGAATTGCTTCCTAGATTGCAAGCTAGATATTACTCTATCTCATCATCTCCAAAAGTAAGCATTCAGTATTCCTTGAGGTTGTAGAAATTATTCAGAATAATATTGTTTAACAAAATGTATGCTATTATATATTTTATTATTTATTTAAAGTTCTTTGTACGTCAAAAATATTTATTCGTTTTCCTTATTTGTAAGTTATGTTAGCAATGAACTTGAGTAATCATTACTTTTAAATTAAGAACTTAATTTTAAAGTTTTTTGGTAGGCATAATAAATCATATGCAAATACTGATTTTAAATTTGTTAGTGTTGGTGAAATAATATTTTTATTATATTTTGAATCTAAATTGACAAAATTTTACATTAATTTAAGAGTTTGGAAAAATGAAATAAATCTTTAACTGTGATATTTATTTGTTACAAAATGATGTCAATCTGAAAGCTTACAAATGCAAGTTTTGTAATTTTAAAATCCTTAACTCTTTGAGTTATTAATTTCTTTATAAAATCATAAAGAAATTTTGAGAGGAGAAAAATTAACTTTATTTGTCAATTACATAAATCAAGTTTTGTATTAATATTTGTTAAAATATCTAAATTTATTCATGGAACCACTGTAGAATATATTTCTTGAATTAATCTTGTGATTTTATAATTGCCAGGTATATCCACAATCAATTCATATCACAGCTGTTCTGGTAGATTATGAAACTCCCACCAAACGTATAAACAAGGGTGTTGCTACTGGATTTTTGAAACAAATAGTTCCTTCAGATGATAATTCTAAAATTCCAATTTTTGTTCGCCGTTCTCAATTCAGACTTCCCAGCAAACCTCAAACTCCTATTATTATGATTGGTCCTGGAACTGGGTTAGCTCCTTTTAGAGGTTTCATTCAAGAGCGCTCCTTTTTGAAAAAAGAAGGTAATTTTTTTATTATTATATTAAAGTCTTATTGTGTTTAATTAGCTTTTGTTAGAATAATTTTTGTTTTTATATTTGGTCATGGTAACCTAGTGGTCATGTTTGCAACCTCGTCAGAGAATATTTCAAATGATGGTACGCCAATAGTGGTTTGTTTCGATCTATGACCGGGCGTTTCGTCGAAATAGTAGGTTCTATCCTCGTCATCCAAAAGCACCGTAGTCGGGCTGATGTAATGCTGACCAA
>BMAW01031089.1:0-19335 GCA_019974015.1 Nephila pilipes | reverse complement strand
CCCCCTTCGGGTTTCTTTGGACAAGAACTAACTGTCCTCGCGGTCTGAGTGCTATATAGGTGTCCGCTGCGAGTGAGGAAATGAATTTATTATTTAATTTCGGCACGCAGAATGTAACATTATTACTTCGTATTATCAAAGGATCTTTCATTACAGTCATTTGTAAGCATACCCTTTTCATGTAGCACAGATCTTTAGTTTAAATATCTGCCATCAATATACATATGGGGGAATGGGTCAGGGGAGGGCAATTGTCTGACTCGGAGGCCACTTTTTGGAAGCGGAGGCTAGTGGCGGGCTGCGTCTTTTCAAATGATCGTATTCATTAGTTAACTTTGCATTTCAGAAGAGGTATAAATTGTACCATGAAATCAATACAAATAAATTAAATTAATTAGTGGCTCGATTTATTTTTTGTGCTAATTTCATATAATTTATAGATGCAGGCCCATTTAAGCTTATAATCAATTTAATGAGATAAATGTACCCTATCACACTTTTCTACATTTCTTTTTCTTTTTTCTTTTTGAAATTAAGAGTGAGTTTGCTTTTTAAAATTCACATCCCAACCTGCAAGTAAACATCTGTCAAAGCGAATCTTTAATTACTCTTGTTGATCTTGAAGTAAGAAAAATTTTGCCCACAAATATATGTAGACCTCAACATTTTCATGGAACTTTTTTAGAAAGCAAAAATTTGTACTAGTGAACTAATCTCACAGTATCAAATATTTCTTTCACGGTATAATCTAACAGCATGCCATAAACTTCAAGCTACAGTTCCTGAAGTACTGTGGCAATATCGGCAGTGAAGATAACTTAGAATTGAATTTAGGCTCAATTTTCGTAAAGTCCTGAAATCTTCTTGTAATCTAGTCCTCCAAACTCTCATCTAAGCAGAAACACTTTAAGGCAGTTTCTGTTTTTATCATTTCACTTTAATATTATGGAAACAGGTATAGTTTTGCTTTGAAAGATTTTACTGTCAGGAAAGGAATTTCAGTTAAAGGTAGTTTTTCTGACTGTCTTAGTGGGCCACAAAAAATAAAAATAAAATGAAATGAAAAAGTTC
Organism: Nephila pilipes; assembly: GCA_019974015.1. NCBI lineage: Eukaryota > Metazoa > Arthropoda > Arachnida > Araneae > Nephilidae > Nephila > Nephila pilipes. The sequence goes on along the minus strand of BMAW01031089.1, from coordinate 18,264 downwards.
TATGCAAAGTTTTACAAGGACTAGATTTAGCCACCCAAAATGTGCTTTTTTATAGTTATTATTAAATTTCTCAATTAAGTATAAGAATTAAAGTAAACGATGAAATATCGAAAAAGGGACAATAGTAAGCCTTTCCGATATTAAAATTAAAGTTAATAAAGTTGATAAATTGAATATATCAAAGCTAAATGTAATTAAAATGGAAGCAAACGAAAATTTTTTAAATTGAGTGTATTTTAGCTAAATGTAATTAAAATTGGAGCAAACGATAAAAAATTGAAAAGTGATCTGGTACGCAAATGTGATCCACTTAAAACAATAGCCTCTTAGGTAGTTAATAACAGAAAATCAACATTAAAATCATTTGACCCCCAAAACATTTTAAGAAGGGAGCCAAACTAAAAAAATGTAAATTGAAATTCTTGAGGCACCAAAAAAAAAAAAAAAAGTGGCTGAAATTTTGAATAATGTTATTTATTTTCAATCATATCAGGATTCCAGTTTATATATGATTTAAAGTAATACATAAATCGATATGTATATAAAATACTTAATTTTTATATATTATTTCACTTCAATCCAATAAAAAAATGGGGAAATTTATCATTACATATTTTTGAAAATTGTGGTGAAAACAAGTATCAGACGTATATTGCATATATTTTATTTCAATCCAATAAAAAATTTAGAAGAAATTTATAATGATGTATTTATGATAATTAAGTTCGTTACCGGTGAAAGCAGACATAACAGATGTACGCAAAAACAAGATAAATCTTTGAAAAGTGGCCAGGTACGACACTTATGGGTTAACTAAAACAATAGCCCCTTGGATGGCTAAAAAACACCTCTTAGTGAGCCGCTATTTGCTCATTCCTGGAATAGATTGTCTCAGCTTTGATTCGGCAGCCATGTTTCAGTGTTATAAGTGTAGTTTAACGACTTGGAAAACAACGATTTAAAAATATATATTTTACCACAGAGAGAAACTGCCGAGTGAGAAAAATACTCGTAGTAGTTTTCGTAAAATATGTTTGAATTTTGATTGATTGATGGTTTATTAACGCCGCACTTTAAAAGCATACTCAATCAAGCAACATTTTGGAGCGAGTTCCCAACCGGAGGTATAACCACTAGGCTACAGTTTTCAATTACGATTGCAAAGTTATTATTAAAAATTAAATTTATACTGTTTTTTCGAGAGTAATAGTAGGGCTTTAGCAAAATTTATTTATAAAACTCGCAGATGATTTCTATAGAAGGTCTTCTCTTTGGTTGAATAAAATTATAATTGGGGTTTATAAAACTAAAATTGTGTTGCCAAGTTCAAGTGCAAATAATAAACAAGTTAAGTAGTAAATGAAAACGAATAAAATAAGTACGACATTAAAGAGATATTTATTTGATCCAATCAACTTTTCTTCCTATAATAGTTTTTTTTTTCAGGTTCAAATGTAACGCAGCACCCTTTAATGCTTTAGACATTGAAGTGAAAATCATTATTAATATTTTTGAAGCAAATGGAAATTTCATAATTCTAACATATATTAACACTAAAATATTTAATACATGATAACATACGAAAAATTGAGATAGCCCACAAGAATGGGTGAATATTAAAAAGAAATCATTTGAAAACCTTAATAAAAACAAAATAAATTATTACACTTTTCTTTAGAGATGTAGCCTGAATTTTCGTGGTGGATATATAATGATGGAGACTAACATTGAAATATAAAGCATCAAAAATTATGAAAAATTTAGATGTCTCCAGAGGGTGGAATAATATTTAAAAAATCAAATAAATGCGGTATTACATTGTTCAGATACAAAAAATTTAAATACGCTTATAAAAATATAACTGAAAGTTTCTAGCAGATCATGATTTTCTGCTGCACTGTAAAATAAATACTCAATGGTAAGGCCCCCGTCTACCGGCCATCTTGATTTCGTGAACATAATGTCAATCCTATGGAATTTCTACTACCATCGTCAAACTTATACCCTTTTATCTATTTGCAATAAAGTGCATCTGAAAGAGCAAAAAATAATAATGGCTTCTGCGAAATCACTTTTATACTCCGATTCTTAAAAATATTTTGAAAGACCGGAAAACCCACAAAAGAATCATTAAAATAGGGTAAAATATTTTTAAAAGCCAGAGAAAAAAGTTACTTCACAGAAACCTTTTTATTTTTTGCTCTTTCGGATGCACTTTATTGTGCTCAAATAGATAAAATAGTATAGATTTGAGGATGGTAGTAAAAATTCCACAATGTTTACATTACGCTTCCGAAATCAAAATGGCTGGTAGACGGGAACCTTTAAGACAAAATAAATTAGAGCAGTAATCTAGGTGTCCTTTTTTCCTAATTTCTTACTTTTTTACTCGAATTTACCACCTTCTAGAGACGAATTCTAAAGTCGGTAGGAACTATCAGAACAAAATAAAAATAAAAAAAATTAATAAACTACAAAAACCTACATTCAAAAACCAAACGATGTTATTTTTGAACTAGTTTTCTTTTCTGTACAAGACTGAAGAAAGCCAATAAGAAATAAGATCCAGCCTATTTTTAACCTCTGACCTCAAGAGAACAATACCAGAAAAGAGCATATTCGATCTAGCAGGTGCCTGGATCGAGGCTTCTATTTGACAAGCATCGACATGTCAGAGACGCAATTACACGCTGTTCGATTAGTTCACGCATTTATGACGTAATTGCAAGCATTGGCCCTCGTAACGAATCGCAAACATGTAATTTACTATCCCGCTGCTAATCAAAAACTCGTTCGGTTAGTTACAAGAGCCTTCACAGCTAATGAAGGGGGGAGGGGCCAGAGTTGCTGCTGATTGATTGGCACGGTGGGATGATCAGACACTGAGCTGGGTTTCTAGCTCAGAACATGAATTTTCGAAAAGGAGAGTAACGTGGTAAGGTGAAACCGTTGCGAAATTGAAATGATTCCTAATGAATGGATAAGTAGACGGTCAATCAAAATAGGAAAATTTTGAAATAACCAGGAATTTTAATACGCTTCATATTGTCATATAGGAACTCGTTGTTCGTTCTGGATAGTAAAATAAGGGAGCAATATTATCTTGGTATAGACAGTTTCTATTATATAGAGCAGAGGTTCCCGAACTTATCCAACTTACGGCATCTTTTTTTAACTAAGGATTACCCGAGGCACCACATACTTTGTAAAAACACGACTAATCATTATGATTTGTCGTGCGGCCTTGTAAAGTAGCTGCAGCTCACACTTTGGGAACACTGATATCGAGTAAGCATTCGTTCATGAAATCTTAAGAGAAGTAAAAGGCAAAAAGTATCATATGTGTGCGTGTGTGTGATGATAAATTTTAATCCTCCTTCTTTTCATTTAAATGTTCTTTAGGCTAAGCTTTTTAAAATTAAAACCACTATGACTTTCACTTTTAACTATTGTAACTTCCTTAATTAGTTAGACAGTATTTCTGGCACAGAATCCTCATGTGATATACTACGCAAACACAAACTATCCTCTTTAAGAATCGTGCGTGTTACGATTATTAAAAAATTCTCGAACCTCATTTTAATCGCTCTTGCCGACTGCTAAGTAAAAGCTAAAATTTCCCACTGTAAATATAACTCTTTTCCCAGTGAAACATCAAAAGCGTTCGGCTCCATCTAACGCTCTCTTTCTCTGATGACGCTCGTTGCGGTTGATTTCCTGAATTTGTGGATTTCTGGTTTGTTACCATATTTTAGTATAGTGTAATTCACTGAAGTATTGATATATTTTGTACAATGTAGTGTTTTGATTAGTAATTACCGACATAAAAACTCATTATTCAATTCTAAAGTATGGGACAGTATACATATGTATATATATATATATATATATATATATATATATATATATATATATATATATATATATATATACAGTAAACCAGTAACCAGGTCTTTCTAGAGTACTAACCTTTGCTTGAAACGTGTCAAAATTTTAATTCGATCGGACCAGAAACAGCTGAGTTATCGAGGTTGGAGTAAAGTCGTTTTGTAGTTTGTTTAAAAAATGGAAAAAAACCGAGTTTCGTGTTCTGATAAAACATTGTTTTTTAATGGGTAAAAACACCGTGCAAGCAAAACAATGGATTGAAAAATGTTACCCGGACTCTTGTCCATCAAAAGCAACGATTTGTCGGTGGTTTGCCGAGTTTTAACGTGGTCGTACCGACACAAATGACGCGGAACGCTCGGGTAGACCTGTGGAAGCCGTTACACCGGAAAATGTGAGTGAAGGGACAAAAATTATAATGAAATATCGTAAAGTGAAGCTCCGTGAGATTGCTGAGATGACACAGATATCATATGGAAGTGTATTTACTATCCTTCATGAAAAATTGAGCATGAAAAAGGTTTTTTCCAAGTGGGTGCCGCGATTGCTTTCGATGGAACAAAAACAGCAACGAGTCGATGATTCAGAAAGCTGTTTATCGCTATTTACTCGCAACAAAAAAGATTTCTTGCGAAGAAAAAAAAAAGATTTGGAAAAGCGTTGGAACGATTGTATCACCCTAAAAGGTGATTAACAAAAGGTGTTATGTTGATGAATAAAAAAAATTTTGCAAAAAAAATGTTGTTTTCAATGTTAGTCTCGGGAGTTATTGATTGATGTGTTATATATATATATATATATATATATATATTTCAGTTTTTAAAACATCTTTAAGAAAATTATTTTTGCAAGTTCAACGGACAAATATAAAAGAGATTAAATCAAATTTGTTAAATCTCTGAGATCTAGCGACTTTACGATTGAAAATTATCTACAAATGCGATGAAAGATCTCGCACTTTGAAGCCTGCTTAACACATTTTTATTCTTTCGGGCTTTAAAGGAAACACTTATATAAATGAAGTTAATACGAATTTTAAATTTATGCGCTTCGTTTTAAGTATATTTCCATGCACTGCAAGTACAAGACTAATAGAAAATTTGTTTTTTAAAAGTCAGTAGATATTTCTTTGTAGTATTTTTAACTAAAATATTTTGTCTTCCGTTGAGGAACAAATGAAGTTATACATGATTTTGCTACTATTTGATGATTCGAAAAACACGCTCCCTTTCTAGAATAATATATTTTCTCTTAAATTAAATTTTCCAATCACACCTGATACGTCTCCATACACATTTTTTTGCACAAACTCTAACATTGTGGTTACTCATTACCATGCCTTTCTACATAGTAATTTCATAATGTTTTTTAAACTTCTCAGGTGCATTAATTTTCAATGTTAAATTTCATTTTTAATTTATCGAATCTTACAAATGGTTCAATTTTTGATTTTATTTATGAATATTTCATTCACCTTTTTGTGTGCATTCCTTGTACAAACGTTGTGGCTGGCTGTCACCGAACACACTGTCTACTAGAGTGAGTCATAGAGTCAGCATCTAGTGCTAGAAGGAAATAGTGATGTCAATGGAATACAGATTGATATTCATCATGGAAAATATTATAACAATGACGTCACACTCTGAAAACACATTGTTAGTTTTTATTTACATTTGAATTCCGAAATTGTGCAGTATCTTATGTTCTTTGTTTCAACATGTACTGTTTAATGAGGGGGGGGGGGGGAATATGAGAGTGGGAATGAGCGGGGGTCCACTTTGTAGCTTATACCCTTTGAGTGAGTTCGGACCCCTTGGCCATTCTGACAATAGCCCTCGAGTTTTCTAGTGCGACGCTAGTAAAACCAACCAAACCAAGCACGCGATCGTAGTGCGAGTTTTGTTGCCGGCGATACTTCATTCTAACAGCATATTAAGGATATAAATAAGGTATTGGTAAGTTAACTGTATTTTAATTTTAATTCAGATATTTTTCTTGAAACTTATAAAAATATCGCGAGTAATATTTAGATGCGCAATTTTTGCCACGTTGGTTTAGATAGTGATCTGCAAATAGGCGTTCTGCAATACAGAGAGTGTTCGACAATTTCCCTGCCCAGAATGTTCCCGATGTCTGCCACCTATTGAGAACATCTGGTCACGTGCGCATCTGGAGCTCGTCACTTGACCGAGACTCAAAATGACGAGGTACGTCACCAAACCACCTCGTGGTGCTTCTAGTGCGACATCAATAAAACCAAACCAAAGCACACCTGGATATTGGCATGTCATCACTCATCACGTGTTATGATCAATGAAATCTAACACAGAGTTGAAGCTGCATGGAATGATGATGTAGCCATGTCTGTCATCCTAGCCCAGTTCGACACATGTCCAGCCGAATTAGAGCTGGTATTGATTTTTCTATACTATGTAATCCAAAACACCTTTAAATTTTATTGTGTATTCCTCTCACAATACTTTTGCCTATCTATTACCTAACTTTTCGTCATCTTAAGTCACACTCTTAGAGTCCCTAATTTAAATTATTTGCACAGAAATATCAAATTTAATCAATTAAAACAGACTAAGGTTTCAGTTTAATCATTTTATTATATATACTACTAAGGCTCCTATTTACCAGCCACTTCGATTTCATGGCTGAAATGTTAATCTTATGGAATTCTTACTGTCGCCCGCAAATCCGTAATATTTTATTTGTTTGAATGTAAAAAAAGTGTACCCGAAAGCGATGACTTTTACTTAATCACATTCCTTTTCGATTTCTAGAAAAAATTAAAAATACTTTTAAAGATCAGAAAACCCACAACCGATCCCTTACAAGAGAAGGAAAAATACTTTTAAAAATCGGAGAAGAAATGCAATTCCATAGAAGCCTTCATTATCTTTTGCTCTTTTGGATGTCCATTTTTGCATTCAAGTATATAAAGTAGTATCCATTTGAAATTCCATGGGCTTAACATTACGTTCACGAAATATAAATGGTCAAAGAAGGGATCATTCTATCAGTTCAGGGTCTCCAACATCTTTATTAACTGTTTCATGTAAATATTAAATATCATACTTACCTCGATACTTGATTTCGAGTATATGATTATACAGATACGGCGAAAGTTCAACTTTGACATCGCAGACGTATCTTTGATTCAACAATACAGAAAGAAATTCACATGTACAAGAATATATCGATCGCTATTCAATTCGTTTTCACTCCTGTTTTCCAGCTACAAACTTCGGCATATCTTTTATATATATATATATCCTTTTTATACTCTCACTTTCTTACACTTCTTTAGTTCAACTAATTTGCCTGGATCATGTTTCATTTATTTGAGTAGAGGTTTTATTTTTCATATTTGAATTTCATAAAGACCCTCCCCTCCAAAGCAATTAATATAAGAATGTGAATAGTTCGCGTTACATCCTGTATATGTACAATAAAAAAGATTTCTGTTTACTTTCCTTACTGGTGTAGCATTTTTAATAACCAGTAGTATATACATTATTCTTAATTTAAGTTACTTTTTCGGTTCTCTAGCAAATAAGTGTCAATTCTTTTTATATACACTTGCAGGCATTTCATAATATAATGCATATCTACTGTTAAGATTAAATAAAACATATGAAGTACTTATTATATTTAATTCTAATTAATTAGTGTGCATGTAATCTCAGTTTCCTATTTTAATTATTTTTACTAGTTATTTATCAAATTTTTTTTCTAAAATTTCTGAAAATATTTTGGTTTCTTTGTTGCTTTAAATCAACTGCAAACTAGTAGAATTTAGACAAATGCAAATAGAAACATAATAGCAAAAATGTTTCACTGAAAAACTTTGTATTTTGAAAGTAAAATAATAATTATAATGAATGCTTATAAACTAATAATAGTTTAAAATAAAATAAAATAAACCTTGCTAAAGGCATCATGAATTTTAATAACTGGATTTTCCTGTCCAATGCATTTTATAAGATTAAATTTCTTATAAAATTTTGAATACTTTATAAGAGGCAATAAAAAAATAAAAGCATAATCTCCAATAACTTTCAACTCTTTTTTTTTTTTTCTTTATTTGTTTCATAGAAAATTTTTCACAACTACCGAAATAGTTTATTAACAAAAATAGTGTGTTTAAATAATTATTAATACAAACAAAAAAAGCTTAACACAGAAATTCACTTAACATAGAAATACAGTCTGTAACAAAAAAAAAAAAAACGACGCTTTAATTCCCTTTTGCTTAAAACGGCTTTCTTTTTTATAATTTAAAACTATGAAGTCAGAGCACTTCAGTTATAATATACACTGTATAGCAAAAAGAGAAAGAAAGGAAAATGACGCACCAAGGAGTTCGTCCATGGAGAAAAAAATTTGTAGTTAGGAAAATTATGTACAAAATAGAAAATGATTAAAATTTCATAAAATTTGAATGATTTATTTCATAGTTATATAGTTACAAGGTAACGAATTCAATAAGGTGTTGACCCAAGATGTAAGCTGCTTCGCGACGTGGCATAGAATGATAAAGCTTCCTGACTTTCTCCTGCGGTATTTCTTACCAAATTTGATCCAATTGTCGGGCTAGATCATCAACATTCCCTGGTAGATGCAGTCGCCTTCCCATCATATCCAAGACATATTCGATTTGAGAGAGATCTAGCTGGTCAAAAAAGTGTTTGACAAGCTGTAAGATAGTTCATAGCAACATGTGCCGTATGTAGTAAGGCGTTATCTTGCTAGAAAATAAGACCAGGGTACTGCAAAAGGAACGGTAGCAAAACAGTTATCAGAATGTCGTCGACGTACCGCTGTGCTATAAGTGTGTCTCTAATGACGACCAAAGGGGTCTGGCTATCAAGGGAAATGGCACCCCAGACCATAACTTCAGGTTGAGGGCTTGTGAGGCATGCAATAGTGAAACCAGGATCGGCACACTGCCCTGGACGTCTCCAGACACGTCTTCGATGATCGTCGGGACACAGTTGGAAGCGGAATTCGTCACTAAACATTATACGTCCCCAGTCAGCATCGTTCCAACCTGGTCGAGGAAAGCACCACTGTAATCTTGCTCGACAGTGAGCAGGTGTGAGTGGCAGGGGGCGTAGCGGTCGGTACGAGCGTAGATTTTGCTCTATCAGCTGTCTGTGAATGGTCATAGTGGACACTCGTGCGCAGGTCGCATATCTGATGGTTGATAAAGATGAATCAGGCGCTTTGACAATTGATCTGACAATCACTCTGTCCTCCCGATCTGCTATGGTTCTGGGTCGACCGCTACCATCATGACGCTAAAATCTGCGATTGCCCATCCATTCTTGCCAGCATCTTCTAATCGGCGCATCGCTTCAACCCATATGACGAGCGATTCTCCGATCTGCCCAACCTGCCTCTTTCAATCCAATAATACGATTTCTTTCAAACTCTGACAATTGCTGGTAATGAGCTCGAATCCTGCGGCGAAGCATTTGTTTCAGTCGTTGAAATGTATCAAAAATCTCAATGCAACAGAAAATTTGACCATCAGATTAAGAATCGCTTCTTAGTTATGTACAGTTGCTGAGTGTGCAGTTCTGAGGCACTGTAGCTCCCGCTATTTATTGGTTGGACATGAAACTTTAATCATTTGCATGTTCGATTCAAATGTCTTTGCATACGAAATTTCATTACAATCGGGCAACTCCTTCTTGGTGCGCTTTTTGTTTGTTTATTTGTCTGTTATAAAGTGTATTTACTGCCCTTTCTATTTTTAGTCAACAACAACATGATCATTATTATTTGTATATTTCTCCTTTTTTAAAAAAAAATTAAAAGGGCATTACTGATTGACAATTATTTTTGCTGTATTGTCTCATTTCACGTTACAAATCCCCGCAATCTCAGAATAAAATTACTATAAAATAAGTGAAAACATGAAATTAAATGAACAAATAGAACTATTTCTGAAAACGAATTTAAAAAGCATTCTATTTTGTTACTTTTTTTGTCGCGCTGAAATTAAAATTATTCTGTTATAATCAAAACCAGTGTTGAAAGTTAAGGTATTAATTCATGTAAAAAGTTAAGCCCTGTCTTTCTAAAAATAATTCATATCATTCCAATATTTCATATTTGAATTTTGCAGATTTCCTTTGTAGAAATGTTAGTTCAAATAAAAAAATAAATCTTTACGCAACAATTTCGGGTAAACTCCCAAATATAAAAGCACAATTGAAAAATTTCGCTGATTTCGAATGGAGTGCTGTTGTCAATCGCTTACGTAATGCGATTTTTTCTCTGCTGTGTCATTCTCCTAGTAGTAAAGGGACATTTACAGAATTTATCAGAAGACAAAGTTAGACAAGAAAAATACACAAGTGACTGCTATGCAAGTAAATTTAAGAAGATAAAAAAAAAAAAGCTTTAAACTTGGGGTTTCAATACACATGTACCTCTCAAAATAGAAAGAAATAAATTATATTAAACACTTTATTTCATTTTTAATAGGAAACAAAAATGTATGGATTTTACTATTACAATTCCATTTATTGCAGGTCGAACTTGCAGAGAATATCTTTCTTAATTGTTAATCACGATTAACCTTATATAAAAATTCTGCCTTCGTAGCCACCAGATATAAGGTATATTGCCTGTGTTTAATACAACTTTTTTGCCGAATTTTTAGTATTTTTCTGCGATGTATGAACATTTTTAACAACTTAAGATTTTTATTTTTTAAGTTATTTTAAGGTCTACGTTTGTAAAGTTAAAATAAGATCAAAATTCTTTGATCTTTGAAAAATAAGATTCTTTGTCAAACTCAACTGACTGAATTTTGCGATTATGTATTTTAATGCATTAAATTATTTGATTAAGATACCAGTGAGAAAAATACATTTCGCCGAAAACCATACAGCAGATTTTCAATTTCCAAATCTTAATTTTGCTGTATTAGTAATATTAAAAAGACGATTAACGTCTTGGTTCATGTAGTCAAAAGCATTTTACTAGCAATAATTTTTTAGCATGATCTACAATTTTAATATTGGTACAAGGAACACGCGTGTTCCACTTTCAATATAAGAAATGAGGATGTCTTGGGAATTTAACTCTTCGGCTACCGTGACCGAATGGTCAAGGTCGAGGATTCGAGTCCAGATGCCACTAAACACTCTCCGTGAAGCTCGGCTAATGAATGTTAAATCTGTCAAGGGCTGAAACCCTCCAGCCACCTTAGTGCAGAAATTTGGAGAGTGCTCCTTAACTTAGGCGTCATCCTCATCACTTGATGATGATTCCAAATTCCGAGGTACAACGTCAACAGCCCTTATGTTGCTTCAAATGCAACGTTAATATGAAAAAAAAAATCAATTGCGATGATGATGAGATGTATCGCTGTATAATGAAACTTCCAATAATTCTGAAAATCCTCAAACAAAATTACAATTTCGCGTCAAGTTATTCTTTGATAACTGGAGGAACTTTAAAATGTGTTTTAACACATAAATAGTAAATTCAAATTAATATAATGCTTTTAGAGTGATAAAGAAAAACTTCTGAACAATAATAATTTTATATTATACTGTTTGTGTTCGAAAGAGAAAAAAAATAAAATTGTAAAATTAACTTCATTTTAAATTATTTTTTTTTCAAAAATTATTTATGGACCAATTTTCTTTTATAGACATTTATTAAGGAATAATGTTTTCACAATTACAAATTGTTACTGATATTTTTGAAGTTCTCCTACTTGTATTTTGATTTGATTGTCTCGCTATAAAAATCTTATATAAATGTAATACAATAAAAAGGGAATTAAAACTTAAAATATGAATAAAGTTATTTAGGAAGTTTTTGATTAAATGTTTAACAGTTATGTGCGCCACTGCTTTGATTCTCAACAACACCAACCTATAAATCAATCATCACATTATCTCTTCATATCCGATAAATAACATAAAAATGTTTAATCTCTTCTTGAATAGAAGAGGAATTTTAAAATCGTGATCTTGAGGTTTAGATCTCTCGCGAAGATAACGTTTCACTTTGACCTTTGAATCTACGCGTAATTCACAATCTATTACAAGCTGTTGGGTAACAATTACTCTACTACAAAAACTATCAAACGAGGAATTGTTTAAATAATATTTTTTTTCCTGAAATAATTTATCTGAATCTTAAGATACTTTTTGATTCTTATTTTAATGTTTAGTACTTATGCTTTTTCGGTTTAAAAAAGTTGCAATTATACAGGATGTATTGGTCTTTACAATCCCTTTCGTTCAAGTAAAAATTTTAGCAGGCAATTCCTTTGTATAATGGACCCAAAGAAGCTTTAACATGGATTTCAAACCTCAAAAGAGATTTTAGGAAAATTATCGTTTACTCCTTCTTTACTATCGTTACTTGACGAGAAAAGTGACATTCGAGAAAGCGCGACTTTATCTATTATTTGTGGGCTAATGAAGTGTTTTGTCTTTCTCTCACGCATATTTCAATTGGAGTCCAGTAATTATCGACTATTTAATTAGATTGAAATATGGCGGTAGAATAAAATATTGAAGGAAGGAAGCCATAATAGATGTAGGATCGATTATTGATCAGTTACACAAAAACGAATACGAACCGAACGCATTTCTCGAGATCATAACAACGTGTCACTACCCCCCATATCACAATTTAACTCTTTAATGAGCAGCGAGCATTCGGATCCTACAAAACCAATTAAAAAAATCAATTTCGCTGGAAACTCGGACGTTAATTCACACGTCGGCATGTTCAACTACCGCTCGGTACGTGGTCGCAATATTAAAATCCATCACGATTAAATTGAAAATCCCTGTTTGCATGCGCGCATTCTACGTCAGCGAACACCCACAGAGTTCATACATCATACAGTGAGCATGCCTCTCGCTAAAGACAATTAATTAATGGTAGACATCATTAAGAATGTGACCTCTCGACCTTCACGCTCACACCAAAGTGCTGATGGCCGCTAATGAGACACTTTACTGCAAACTTTTTCTTAAGCCCCGGTCAACACATTAGCCACACTCTCCTTTCGCCTCGCTTGGTTTTTAATCGCCCGTTGAAATCGACGATTTTTTTAATGTGTATTGATGGCTGTGGATATTGTGGTGGAAAGAAGACAGGTTCAACTTGGGAGAGAACAATACACATGGGTTTTTTTTTTTTGAGCCTTCAGGCAATGATTTTCATCTACTATCAAAACAAAATGTGTCCCAGTCTCTGATCTATAAATCAGAAGGTTTCTAAATCAGAAACTGAGAATGTTTGCGTATGTGTAATGTTTGTTTTTACTTTTTATTAACAGAAATGTATGCCTCGTATAGGTATGAAGTAATTATTACACGGTTGAGGGAGAAATATTCGTTTCAAACAATTAATATTAATTTTAGAGTGTTTATTTTTGTTTTTAGTACTTATAATTAAAAGCTTTAAAGTAGTTTTGGGGTGAAAGAGCTGTGATAAAATAAACAATAAATGCTTAACACTCGATTTACCGATGTAGATTATATACCTATTTTAATGAAAGTTAGTCCTTTCGTTCATAATGCGAAACTGAAATTTGTATGATTAGCAAAAGAAAAAATCCAATTAAATTTTAATGAAACATTTATTATTTAAAATTTCATTTATAATATATCTTGCATATAAATTCTGTTATTGCACTATATTTTTCGCAAACGTTTTTATTGCATCTAAATAATATCAAGTAATACTTATCTATTGTACATCATCTCCTACAGTATCCTATAACTCTCTGAATTCCAAATATATTATTGCGGCAGCAGATTCTTCCTCGTAATAATCTTCTTTAGTTCCCCTTCTCTTTTTTTGTACTATTGTACTAAAGTCTCTTTATAAATACTACTACCACCACCACTGTTCCTACTAATCACACCTCAATTGATGTATTACCATTGCTTGGTATAAATTATTTGTTTTAAATTATTACCGTTCAGTTAATGTCCTAAAGAATAATAGAAAGGAGGAAGGCTTCACTTTACAAAGTTTGCTGCCAGATCTTCAGAACCTGTTAATCTTTGTTACCTTAAAGACAGCTTATGTACTCGAAGAATATCCAAATGGAAACGAAACGAATTATACTTTGCAGATCATTGATTCCATATTCATTTGTTCTTCAAATTTTGCTGATAATTTCTTTATGCATGCATCGCTATCTAAAAATGAAATCCTTTTGAATGTCTTCTTGGCTCCAAAGCTTAAAAATTGGTATATCACGTTTGAGAACGCGAAATGGAAGGGTAAGTGGGAGAGATGAATTAGTATTTATGTATATTTATTACGGCTCTAGAAACGTGGTTTAAAAAATAATATTATCGGGTTTATATATATATATATAACAGGTCAATTGAAAAGTCTCCGGCCTGACACATAGATGGCGCTACTAGAATTAAATCCATATGTTTTTTAGTTAGCCCTAACTCTCAAAAGATGCGTGTATAAATTTGACAGCTGTCGGATCATTAGTTTGTGAATTATAGCATTTTGAGTGAAGCAACTTTTGTTATTGTGAAAAAAATGGATAAAAAGGAATTTCGCGTGTTGATAAAATATTGCTTTTTGAAGGGAAAAAATACAGTTGAAGCAAAAACTTGGCTTGATGCCGAGTTTCCGGACACTGCGCCAGGAAAATCAACCGTCAAGGATTGGTATACTAAGTTTAGACGTGGTGAAATGAGCACCGAAGACGGTGGACGCCCAAAAGAGGTTGTTACCGACGAAAACATTAAAAAAATCCACAAAATGATTTTGAATGACCGTCAATTGAAATTGAATGAAATAGCAGACACTCTAAAGATATCAACTGAACGTGTACATCATATCATTCACGAATATTTCGGTATGAGAAAGCTCTGTGCAAAGTGGGTGCCGCCCGAGCTCCCTTTTGACCAAAAACAAAGACGAGTTGATGATTCGGAGCAGTGTTTGAAGATGATCAAGCGTAATAAACCCGAGTTTTTGCGTCGATATGTGACAATAGATGAAACATGGCTCCATCATTTCACTCCGAAGTCCAATCGACAGTCATCCCAGTGGACTGCACACGATGAACACGCTCCAAAGCGTGGGAAAACGCAACAGTCGGCTGACAAGGTTATGGCGTCTGTATTTTGGGATGCGCATGGAATAATTTTCATTGACTATCTTGAAAAAGGAAGGACCATCAATAGTGACTATTACATAGCGTTATTGGACCATTTGAAGGACGAAATCGCCGAAAAACGGCCGCATTTGAAGAAAAAGAAAGTGCTGCTTCACCGAGACAATGCACCGGGTCACAAGTCAGTGAAAACGAGGGCAAATATCCATGAATTGGGCTTGGAATTGCTTCCTCATCCACCGTATTCGCCAGATCTGGCCCCCAGCGACTATTTCCTATTCTCAGATCTCAATAGAATGCTCGCTGGAAAGAAATTTTCGTCGTATGAAGAGGAGATCGCCGAAACTGAGGCTTATTTTGAAGCAAAGGACAAATAGTACTACAAAAATGGTATCGAAAAGTTGGAGGGTCGCTATAATCAGTGTATCACCCTTGAAGAGAATTATGTTGAATAAAAAAAACTCATTTTGCCAAAAAAATGTGTTTTACTACGGTAGGCCGGGGACTTTTCAATTAACCTGTTATATTATATATATATATATTATTTGTATTTTCGGTTGTATTGAATATGGCTCTCTCTCTCTCTCTAGAACAACAAATTGCTGACTGCAAGAGTTCAGAATTTAGAGTCATGGTCAGACAAAAAAAAAAAAAAAAAAGGTTTGATTGTTTTCATCTCTATACACGATAGTTGTTTGTTTAAATCCTACCTCGAATTCAAGATTTGCCGGTTGTTAAGCCACAATTATGCCATTAAGAGACTAATGCCCGTACCTGAAGTCTTCCCATGTATAATTTAAACAACGAGCTTTTTATTACGTACTAGTAGATTTATGGCTCTAATACATACTTCTGGGGAAGTGCGAAAACTGTTTAGAGATACACAGGCAACTGAAAAAAGACATAATTCCACTGAAAAGCAATTGTAAAACCTACTGTAGTTAATTTCCCAGAGAAAACCGCATAATCAGAAAATCTAGACGAGGGAAAATCGAGCGAAGAGTTAAGAAATGAGAGGGTGCAAATTAGAGTTTATGGCACAAGAGCCAAATTTGCCTATACTGTGCCAAATCAAGCTAAACTGTTATCCAGATGGAACAGAAAGGAAAATGGGTTCCCAAAAAGGAGGGTCTGAAATAGAGGAGAATTACTAGAACATTCCGGGGCATAGCAAAGGGTTTTCAGCAACTGGGACAAACTGAAGATTTCACGCCCCCTCCTGTATTCCAAAAGGCAGCAGGGAAGGGAAAGAAGAAAATTTTAATAAAACAATATTTTAAGAAAAATTTTTATATATTTATTTTAAACTTTAAAATCCTTCTACGTGTATATTTTCAAGATTTCGCTCAATTTATAAGGATGGAACAAAGTAAAATAATCAAGGCAGAAATGGTAATTCGAAAATAGATAATAATATAATAGCCATATATTATATATATATATATATATACAGAGAGAGAGAGAGAGAAAATAATGTTTGCAAAAAATAGCTTCAAATGTAATTTCAATTCTTTCAAATGAATATAATATTTTCAACTGTAATTATTCGCCTTTTCCGCTCAAAATTGCTGATTTGTTCTTCAAAATGTATGCTACGGAGAACTTTCCTCTCCACACTCAGTAAAGCTAAGACTCCTGTACCATAGATGATCCTAGACAGGATTATATAAGTTTTAATTTACTAAAAGATCTTTCACTCTAGCCACGGAAGTTTCATCAGTCATTAAAATATGAGTACCAATTTTCATACTTGGAAATGCATCTTCCCTATACTGTACAACAAAGTAAAGAACATCCTCCACTGTCTGCATTGGCTTTGTTCTTGAGTGGCATTCGCAGTCTATTGTTTCAAAATACATTTCCAAGTCATACAAGTGAGTGAGTGCTGGGGGAGTTTAATGGCGCAAGAGCAAGTGGGGGCAATGCTGTAACAAACAAGGTGCAACTGTGTTCTATACGTTTGAATGAGTGAGCGATAGTATTTATGACTCAAAAGCCACAAGTGACCATGTTGCTTCAAACGAAGTAAGTTAGTTAGGGCAAAGCCAGTAAGTTGTAAAAGCTGTGATCTAAACGCGTGAACAAAATGAATTTTTTTTAAAAAAATGGATTAAAAGAAGGAGAATCGAAAATAGTGATAGATCGCTAGGGTATCCCGTGGACGCTTCCCCCGTGTTTATCAAAAACAGTAAATCCCATGGGAAAGAAAAAGATCACTAGAGTGCGTCGGGGTCTTCATGCCAGTACCTACATAAAGAAGGAAAGCCCCTGAGGTTCCCTGATATATCCTCCAGGGGTAGGCTATACCTCCGGACACTAAGTACCTATTTCAGCATCTTCTTTCGACATGCAAGAGCTAGTCAGACTATTCTTTTACACCCAGTCACCAAACGGGCGTCCAAATCATCCAAGTCTGTATCGGATGTACGAATGCCTATGTCGTTATAGACTTGAGTCAAAAATATACAAATGTCTATGTCATAACAGTTTTGACGTTTCATAATGTCAAAAATGATTCATGGTAGCATTCAAGCATGTTAGAGTAGGGGAGGTTCGTTGCTTAGTTTTGTTAACGTAGCACTAGAATTTTATACAAAAATTTTTAAAGCATAGTAATTATAAATAATAGAGTTTGTTTAGTTTTTATTAACGTCGCACTAGAAGCTACACGAGTGCTGTTGACGATGGACTTCGTAATTTTGCACCTCGGTCAAGTGAAGAGGACGACCACTTGAGCTGATAGCCCCTCCCCTAACTTCCACACCCCGCCAACGGCAGGATTTTGAACCACGACAGATTTAACGTGCATCAGCCCCGACTTCACGGCGGGTCTTTAGTGGCATCAAGGCTCGAACCTACGACTCGACGAAAATTACTGGCTACGAGTCCGCTGTCATATCCACTAAGCTACCGTGGCCACTGAGTAGGGGAAGAGATCAATTATTGTCTGTAAGGGTTCACAGAACAGACACGTGTTTCGAAATCAGAATGAGACAAAAATCATAGGACGGTACTGATGGAGTGAATATGCGAATGATTTTTATTTGCTTTTAAATGCATTTAAAAATGGAAAAAAATTTCCTTCTAAAATTGCGTAACGTACGTGTGGCGCCCTCTGGATGCTGTGTCTAGAGACAGGTGCTCCTTCTTGCCCTACCCCCAGCTACGGTACTGTTATGGAATGCGTCTTCCGTGTTTACCACTGTTATGTTTTGTTCTCATATGAAATA
>BMAW01031084.1:0-20992 GCA_019974015.1 Nephila pilipes | reverse complement strand
TATAAATATAAAGTTAAGTTACTTATCTCTGAAACGTCTCTACACCTTTTAATATTTATGTTCACCTCATTTAGAAATTTCTTAATTAAGTCATGATTTTGTTACAATAGTTTAACAAAACTGTCCTTTTTTAGCTTTAAATTCCCAAATAGTTCAATCGAAAAATTGAAGAGTCATCTACGAAAGCAATATTATTAAAACCAAAAAATAATAGATTTAGAATCATTTGTCATTTTAAAATCAAAATATAGGAATAGGTGTCAGAGAGAGGAGAAAAGAGTCGAATTTTTTTTTTTAATTAAGCGTAAAAATTAGAAGTTCGAAAACGAATTTAAAAAAAAAATGTCTTTCCCAAACGAGTAATGGTGGACAACAATCGTGTATGTATAAAAGAATTAAATTAAAGAGACAAGTTTGAATAAGGTTTCAAATCATTAGTTTTTCATTCTAGGTTTCATTAAAAACGCAATCTTAGAATAGTCCAATGTATTCCATTATGATATACAAATACTTTTTGGTTAATTGTCATGTATTTATTCGAAATTCTTTTTTTCATATTCTATTAAAAGTGTAATGATAAAACAACCACATTATCGTTAATATATTTTCCGGACCATTATATCGAGAATATTTAGCCAAATAATTTTTCTACAGACAAATCAGCGAATTACTTTTAAAACTGATGTTGTATTTCAATAAAAAAAAAAATGACGTAAATGTAATATTATTTTGCTCTTTTTCAAAATATTTGTAATTTACCTTTCGCGTCACAAATTGTTTAACGTACTTACTGGATACAATATTCTGTGGAATTGAAAAAAATTGAAGTCTCCAAAGCCTTAATCGATGACCTTTTTAATGCCATCAAATTCATTTCAGCTTCGTTTTTCCTTCGATTAAAATATGCTTGAAACTTCTGCATTTTCATCGAGTCACATTATCTAGTGAATATTTAATGCCTCGAATTTATAAATCAGATAAAAGTACCCTCCCATTAGGCATCTTTTTCTTTCTTTCGAAAACAAACATGCATTTCAAAAACAGGTGAATATGGCGTAGCACTGTAACAGATTCTCATAAAAGAAATAATTAAAAATTCCTGTGAATACTCTTAGTACTCAAAAAATAACATGAGGGTACCATTTCATTGAAATGCTTAGGAGCAGAGGGAATATTTCAATTCCGTAAAGTTATGATTCTTACGCATTCAAAATCAATCATCGGTAATAAATGAAATACAGATAAAAATATTTTTAAAAAGGGGATTTAATTTGAGGCAGTTTTGGAGAGGAGAGATTAAGCAGGACAGTTCTTTAAAATTACAAACAAGTGACTGACGAAAAGTGGCAGCGTTGGTCCACTCCCACTCATTAATGCATTGTTAGGGAACCACAATTGGACGAGCGCCGAAGCTCTTTACACTGGGAGATGAAGATCCTCTTCGTTAATGCAGAGTTCTTCAATGGGCTGGCTGCGTGGGATTTACCTGGTTACCCCACATGTCACACAAATGTGGACAAACTACCATTAAGATTTCCAAGAAAGGCAACAAGTGCACTCCACAATTATTTCTAAATTTCTTATCTTCAGAGGCTGCAATAGCATGTTGAGTTAGGAGTCATCGTTGATTTTAAACCATTCTATCTTTGGCAATCATCATTCGAAATTATTTGTTGTAATGACGCTGTTTTGAATTACGTTCACTTATCAAACAAGCGTGCCGGATATTTTATTGTGGATGCGCTGATCAACGTCCCATCTCATCAACGCTCAATATGTTTTGCCTTTTACCCGATCTGGAGACAAGTAAGAAGGACCCAGAGGTGTGTGAGTGGAGGGGTTGTCGCAAGATTTCCTCGAGGTTGTTCAGAAGGGTAATATCAGTTGTTTGAAAAGGATGAACAGCCCTCGAGGAACAACATGTAGTCGACCTCCAAGTGGTGTTCCTCGGGCAACGCTGCGCTCCCATGCAGGAGAGCAGTGGCTACATTAAAATCAGAAATGTCTCTATGACACGTGCGAAACGGCTGTAGGATTCTCGTATGTTGTGCTAAAAGTCATACCAACAAGAGATGCATTTACCATAATATTAATTTCTAGGTGCTTAACACACATATTTTATTTAATAACATCACTTTATATTCTAAAATATTATATTCTGAATAACATAATATGCTTGTAAAATACCATTTAGCGTTGAATGTAATCATCCTATGATCTAAAATTTTTATCAAAAGATGAATATAGGTACTATACAATAAACAAATGTTAGGGTTACAAAGTCTTGTTAATCAGACGAAGGTTTCTTAAGTTTAACAAATAAAAATAAACTACGGTTCTCACAACACATCGTTTATTGTCTTTAGATATACAAAACTAAAATGTCGAAGTCTATGTCTTGCATACATGATAGGATGACTTTGAAAGTTATTTTTTTATGAGCTTTGGTTTCAATTTTCTCACTTTTTCTAAGGATTCGTATAATTTCTTTAGCTTCAATTGCAGTAACGTATGTGCTTTATTGTAAAGCTGAAATATTTACTGAAAACTGCAGTAAATATAATTTCATAAATTCATTTTACACAAAAAATTTTTAAGAAAAGCTACACTAATATAGCTTTAATATTATAAATAAGAACTTGTCGAATTTTATAACTTTTTTGGAATTATTTTAAAAGTTTGCATTTATGTTCTTATTTTATGTTTTCAATTTTATGAAAATTTGTTGAATAGCAAATATTAGTACAGGATTTTACATTTTTTTTTTATGTTTTAATTGAATTTTCACAATTAAATTATTTATTTAATTTCATCATAAGTTAATTTTTTTTTTATTTGTGTATGATTTGTATCACATTAATTTGATTGAAATAAAACTTCCATTAAAATTACATTTTGAATAATAGCGCAAATCAATTTTATGCATTTTATTATCAAACACGCTATGTTCTCATTGAGGACGGAAAATTTTTAAGGAAAAATTCCTACGTAGCACAGTGTACTGAATAAATCATCTACATTTTTAGTAATTTTCCCTTAGTTTGGTAGAAATTCTTAAAATTTATATTTTGAAACATGTGTTATCAATGCTTTGAAAATTACAGAACGGACCCTAGATGTATATCTTCCGTCAAAAAAATGACACATGATGCCAAATAATTTCTGTATAATAATTTATTTGATTTCAAATAAATATTTTTAGATACTTGTTAAGTGGCAGCACAAGATGAATCAAATGAAATAGATTGAATGTATGAGGCTGGATTGAAAAGAAATGGGACTGTGAAGCGTTTCTATAGCAATGCCAGAATTCATTCTAGCGTTGGGCTTAGAATATATATATTTTCCTTAAGATTTAAAATTTGAAAAAGATTTATGATATCAAAACTACTACACATTATTTTCATTGAAATACATGAAATTAGTTGAAAGTTTTGCCTTTAGATTTTTTAGATTTACTCAGTACTATTGAAATGTATTCATTAAGTAGAAAATTATTTTTTTAAATCTCACTGACTCATATTTGATCACAAAATGGCAGCTGTAGCCGAGTAGCAATGGTCGCAAAATCGTAGCAAATAAAAGTGATATAATCCTAGTTATTCATATATGATTACTCTTCAACATGTCCCATTCATATAAATTATACCCTCTTAGTACTACTGAAATACGATGCATGAAATTCTAGAAAATATCTATTTTAATTTTATTACTTAAAAAAGACACGCATATTTAAAAAAAAAAATCAGAATACTCTAGAAAACAAAGTAATATGCATTTGAAAGTTTACATATCATTCGATTAAACATGGGAACCAGGGATTTTGGAAAAAAGATTGTGATATAATAATTGAGCCAAATATTGGGATCTTTCTTACTCGTGAACGATTACTGACAACAAAATCGGCCACCCTTAACTCTCCTCTTTGAAGACCTTAACTATACCCCATGAAGCGAAAATGGATATTTATGACTTCCCATGGAGGAGGGGAGTGTGAGAAACGTTCCTCAGTTCTAAATGCGCGGAATAGAACCGATATTTTACTTCAGTTTCTGCCCAATTCTAAAGGTTAAAGAAACCGGCGTTTTGGATTATTTTCAGTATATTTTTGCAAGTATAAAACTTTTTAAACTAAATATTAATCACCGCTTTTTCACTACTCTATAACAAGGAACAAAATGATATCACGAAATAACAGAGAATACACATCCTAGGGAGGCTTTACAGATATTTTTCTATCTGATATTTTTCCTTAATCGTTACTTAATCATTTTCTTTTAATCGTAGCTTATACATGCTTTCTTTCCTTCCTTTATTACATTATTGGATCACTATTGCGAATTTGTAAATTTATTTATCTAGTCACTAGTAAATTAAAGAGAATTTGATGTAGCAGGGCCAAACTTGGTTGTTTCACTAAATAAAATCAAACCTGTATGTAAAATACATAATGTATATAAAAAAAGTCTTAGTAAAAAAATTAAATTTCTTCCATGTAAAAATATAATAGTTTGTAAACTAAAATTGTAGTATATATATTTTTACGTGAATTTTTTTTTCTTTTGATAGTCTGCAATCGTAAAAGCAAATAATGAATAAGTAAAACATTTCTAACATAAAATTTTAGTACTAAAATGTTTTTAAACTTCGATTTTATCAATTCTTCTATTCAAACCAATATTTACAAATAGTTCAGATGCATATCGATACTTATTGCTTCATAATGGATGTTTAAATATTGTTCGAATATTCAAATGAAAGAGGAAAACCTGCTGAAGCATTGCTACTTTTTATCAGCATTTTTAAATTCATCAAAATTAAACATAAACAATAACTCTTTGTTTTATTTAAAAAAAATGACCTTGGATTAAAGTTTAGAAAAAGATGGATAATTAGTAAAGGCAAATTTTTTACGGTTATTTACAGGTACATTCCACGGAATAAACATTGAACGTTTATTGTTCAATTTGTAAAATCAAATGGATCGAAAAAAAAAATTCATGGCAGAGTTGACTTCGTATTTGTGGTCTTCAGAAAAGGCATAGAAACCAAGTATTTTCAATATAGAATTCGAGATGAATGCATGGTATTTGTAGCTGAACTTTTATGTTTAAACTTCGCCATCAAATGGAACGCTGAACAAAACGGTGTCGTATCACACATTCTCATTTGTACCGCCCCCCTTTTATCCTAGGAGACATTAAAATGTATTTCTTCCTATAAAAACTTAAATAATAAAACCAAACCCAAAACAAAAAACAAAAAAAAAAAAAAAAAAAAAAAAAAAAAACCCATCTCTGTTGCCTTTCCTTTTGTTCGTGGACACACGGGTATTTTTGGAAACGAGCGGGCCGATTTTCTTGCAAAGGCTATCACCAAGCGCGAAATTTATATTGCTGTAAATATCACTAAATCCTTCCGTAAAATGGTCATGAGAGAAAGAATAGTGGAGTCTTGGAGCCAGCAATACATCAGCTCAAACAAACAGACCTTAACAAAGAGATCCCCCCCCCTTCCTTTAAAATGAGATTGTCATGCCATCATTTTTTCACCTATTTCAAAATGACTCAATTCCTCACTGTTTATAGAAACTTTAAAAGATACCTCAGCATATTTAATTTAGATCCAGTGATTTCCTGTGATTGCGGCTTTGGTGACGAGGAAAATGATGAACATGTGATTCTTCAATGTTTTAAATTCATCAGTGAAGGACACCCTAAAATTATGCTTCAAAATTTTTTAATTCCTTTTTTTATTAGAAGAAATGTTTTTGGCTATTTTTGTAAATCCATTGTAATTCTTTGTAAATAATCGTAATAATTTTTTCTCTTAAATTTTGCCTTTTGTTATTTTCCTTTTGTGATGTGTTTTCATAATTACTTCTGTAATCCTCAAAGCCATGCTTTGTGGTGCAAAGAAATTTGTTGGCATTCTCAGTAAAAAAAAAGATCGAAACAAGTTTCAAAAGATTTAACACCAAAAATAATAAAAAAGAGACATTTTCTCATTTCTTCTGTAAAAAATGGAATTAAAGATAGACAGAAAAATTAAATTGCATTTATTTCCAAGAGATTGCTAATTTAAACCAAGGAAATTATTGAAACACACGATTCTTTGAAGGAGAAATCCATTCTGAAAAATATTATTGATGAAAATTTAACGTATCATATCATTTTTAAAAAATATTTAAAGATATAAATTGTTTTTTCTTAAAACTCTCCAAGTAAAAGTTTTGTATTAAATTATGTGTAAATTGCAGAAATAATTTTAAAGTCATGCTGGTTATGATAAATAAATTATATTATATAATTCAATTTAATATAAAACATTTTTTAGAACACAATTCAAATTTTATATGAAGTTTTTCTAGATTTCTATTTATTGCATAAAAATAATTTAAATTAAAACATTTTCTACTCTTATTTTTAAAAAATAAATCTCTTAAATATTGTAGGGCATAACATTTAAAAACGTTACAGTTAATGCTCAGTATATGAAATTAAAATCATACTTACAAAATAATGTTTTTTTTTTTTAAAAAAAAAATATTCTATTGAATTTTCATAAATACTTGTTTAATCATACAGCAAATAAAAATGCGCATAATATATCTTAAATTAGTAAATATTCTTTAGTATAGTGGGATTTTCAAGTAATTTTTCCTAACATTTCATTATTTTTGAATTTGAAATGAAATCCAATTAAAATTACTTTAAAATAATTAGGAAAATTTTACAACTTTTACGGTAATTATTTTTTACTACAAATATGATTTAAGATTATTACATCAAACACAAATGTTTGAAAAGCATATTTCTAAATATTTTATAATTTTTGGAAAAATTTGAAGCATTTCTAGCGAAGAGAAAAAATTAACATTCGTGATTCCCCTTCTCAATTGAATTAAGAAAATGTAATCTTAAATTTTTTCTTTTTTTATATCTAAATTTTTAATTAATTAGTAGTGATCTGCTATAATGAAAACAAAAGTTTATTATCATTTTGGGATCACCTTACACGTATTATACATTCATTCTGGACTTTCATAATTTAAATAATAATGTTTTTTTTTTTTTTTTAAGTTTGCTGTTACATCTACATCATGTAATGAACCAAAATAAATTTTTCTTCCTTGAAATAATCTTTTTCTGAAAATTAACCAGTGCAAAAAATACTTGAGCCACAGCCTTATATTTAACAAAAAAAATTTATAAACTCTTAATATTTATTCACATATATAATAAAATAAACGAATATTCTTCAAATATTTCATTATTTTATATTTTTAATAAATGAAGTTTAAAATTTATCTTTTATTATGTTATGTTAACTACGGACACAAATTTAAAACATACAATAGACATTTATTTGTCTTCACAAAATATATAGGTTCCTCTAATATAAGTAATGAGAATTCTTCTGATAATTATATACAATCAGTTTATAATACACAAAAGTTATGACATATTTGAAGTAATATTTGATTGCATAATACTATAGGAATTCAAGTAACGTTACAAAATTTGGTTCCACATATGTAAAATTTTTCATGCTGATTTAATAATTTCAGCCCTTTGAATACACTGATTTATTTAGCGTTTTGAAATATATTGATAAAATCAAAGTAAAAAACCATATACATCATTTTAAAATTGTAGCATCTTTTGTTTGGCAGTATATGTGTAGCGTGAGAAGTCAATTAAAAAATAATTATCTCTTCTAATATAAAATTACGTGTTCAAGATATTTTATCTTTCTATTAATTTTTCTTCATTAAAATGTATAAATTTGTCATTTTGATGAAACAATACGAAAAAATTGAAAATTTGTAATTGGTAACTTAAATTTAAAAATATAATTTCTTGTGAACTGAACAAAATAAAACAGTTAAAAAAATAGCACTTTCATGAATAGTTTATGAAGCAATAGTTTCGTTATAGTTATTGGGAAGTTAAATCAGATAGTGCGAGGCATACTAAACTTTCTAAAGAAATATTATATCTTATTTGTTAACGTTTTCAAGAATTCGCCAAGTTCCTTCGCGAGGTCTCTGTGATTATTCATCAGCGCCACTTGCAACAAAGTGTGACCGTGAGTGTTGCGAGCATATGATGTAGCCAAAGCTTCTTCGGGATCCAACTCTCTAATCCTATCAATAACGCAACACTTGCCGCTTACTGCACTGTCGAATATACCAGTAATTGTTTTAAGCAAAGTAAAAACTCTCTCGTCACCTGCCAAATCAAGAGGTGTTTGGTCTAATTTATTTTTGGCATCAAACATGGCACCATGCTTTAACAGGCACATTGCCGTGTCCACATTAGCAGCTACATGCAGAGCAGTAGAGCGGGCTCCAGTAGTCGTTGCGTTGATTAAATCACTCAAACGGAGGCGATTGTGCTGTATTGTGTGTTTTATAATGATCTCAGCAATATCAGCATATCCATTAATGGCAGCGGTATGTAATGCTGTATTCCCCTCTATGGTAACTTTTAAAACGTCAAAGCCATTCTCGAGTAAATCATTGATCCTGTTTTTGTCCCCCTTAACAACAGCTAGGTGAAGGGCAGTTATTCCTATTGAATCTAGGCTATCAATATCCTCCTCTACGCTTATCAAATCTCCAAAGGGATACTTCGTGTCACTATATATGGACCCCTTAGTTTCATTCTGAATTCGTTCAAAGACCAATTCTAGGCCATTCCTTTGAAACATAGAGAATATTTCTTCTATTTTAGTTTTGTTATCCTTTGCAATATGAATATTTGGACAAACCATTTTGATTTTAGGCTCCAGGGTAAGAAAAATTCTAAGTGCCGTTATTGTCATTTCATTGTACAAAAAGGCAACTCCTATGTTATATACAGTATTTAAAATGTCAGGATCATTTGGTGCCAAACAAATTTTCTGGATGCCTAATAATAATCTTAATCTTTTTAAAGATTCGTGGTATTTTTTTTGACTAATAAGTGCGGTTGCAGCATTAATTAAGAGATTCAAAGTACGAGAATTGTGCAGCGTAAATAAAGAATTGCTAATTACATATGCCTTTTCAAAATGTTTCATTCCTTCAGCATATTTGCCTTGTTTTATTAATGTTGCTGCCAGGTTATGATGTGCACTTAGAGTATTCTCGTGCCATTCTCCAAATGTCTTGATACATTTTTGTAAGAATTCGTAACCTATTTTGCATGCTTCGGCAAATTTTCTCATGCGGAATAATACTAAAGCCATAAAATTCTCAGATTCTAAAATATCAAAGTCATTTTTATCTAGTATTTCTTTTTGTTTAGGAACAACTTCTTTAAAAATATTCAATGCTTCTTCATTCTTTTCTTGTTCACATAACGTTATAGCTTTGAGACTTTTTACGGCTAAAGTGAATTTATGATATGGACCAAGACTTTCTTGTCTTTTCCGATAAATTTCTTTTACTAACTGCAAAGATTCGACGTATTTATTTTGCATGTTCAAAACAGTTACATACATTTCCTGTATATCCAAAACACTTGGATTATCTAACCCAAATATTTCGATTCTTTTATTTATAACTCTCCTATAAGCGCAAGATGCTTCCATAAATTTATATTGCCTACAGAAGGTTTCGGCTAATTCCAAAGAATCCTTTATATCACCCTGAAAAAGTTTTTTTAACTGTTCAGTTTTTGAGAAATTACATAAAATTGCGAATTCTATTAACGTTTTGCCGTCTCGATTTTTTGCCCTCATTAATGCCTTTATATTATTTAAATCAGTTAGTTTTTCCAAATCTTGTAGTACTGAGCTATCGTCATTATGCGTTTTTATGAATGCATTATTCAAAAAATCCAGTAATTTAATAACATTGTGATTGGCAGAACAGAGCAGAGGAGTTATATGATCGTAAGATAACGAATTGTATATAGCTCCATTCGACAATAATATTTTCACTATTCCAAAATATGAAAACTTAGCGGCGTAATGTAGTGGTGTACAATTGTTCTTATTAACAACATTTGGATTGGCTTTGTGTTTCAATAAAGATTCGATTATTTTTTCATAACCATTTCGTGCGGCATAATGTAAAAGGGTTTCATGTTCCACACAATTCGCATTTATGAAAGAAAATGCAGAATTTTTAGCTGCTTCGTCCAGTTGAGTTTCAATATCTAGTGATGAATTTTTCTTCACAGAGATAAAGAGACGCTCAATATTTTCTATTATAGAAGCAATAGATTTGTCTGTGGTAATTTGCAAAGGTGTTTGTTTGAGATTGTTTCTTATGTTATAATACGCACTATTATGAAGTAAAATTTCAAGGACGTCTTTATGACCATTTGCAGAAGCTAAGTGAATAGGAGCTTTACCATTTATGTCAAAAGCATTAATATAAGCAGAACGTTGAACCATAAGTTCAGCAACTTTTGCTTTTCCATATTTAGCAGCGATATGTAGCAAGGTTAACCTGCTGCCATTCCAATCATTAACACTCACATTGTGATCGAGGTAAAATTCTACAATCTTCACAAAGCCCTTCGCAGCCGCTAAATGAATAGGTTTATGGCCATTTCTGCATCTTGCATGGATATTTGCTCCGCTTTTGACTAAATATTCCGTCATTTCAAGTGAGCCAGTTAAAGCACAATAATGGAGCAATGTACGATCGAGATAACCTTTAACGTTAACATCAATCTTCTCATTCATCAACAGTAATTTTACGGTGTCTAACTGATTATAGCAGACTGCTAAGTCTATAACTGAATTATTTTGATAATCCTTAATAAAAATGTCAGCCTTTTTCTCCAATAAAATTTCAACCACATCAGTATTTCCCTTCATTACTGCAATGTGAAGCGGTGTGAGGCCCTTTTGGTCACGAGCATTCGGATTGGCTTCGTTTAATAGAAATAGCTGGGCTGTTTCCCATTGATCATAGAATATTGCACAATGCAAAGGTGTTGTGGTTTCCCCCTTAGCGTCGATTTCAAATCCATTTTCCAGTAAGATTTTTACAACAATTATGTGACCATTTTCAGCCGCTATGTGTAGGAAATCGTGTTTTTCTTGAAGTAAACGAACGTCAAATTTACACTCTTTAAATAAAACTCTTACAATATCATGCCGTCCCCCACTGACTGCCCAATATAAACAATCAATTTGATCTGTGAATGTAGGTGCTGTCTTTTCTATTAAAATACTTGTAATGTTTTGATCATTGTTCTTAATTGCAAAGAATAGTGCTGTAAAGCCGTTATTGTCTTTAATATTAGTTTTTGCTCCATTCTCAACGAGATAACTAACAACTTCTTTATGATTGCCTTGGACAGCCAAATGTAAAGCTGTAAAACCAGAGCTATTTTTAGCATCGATATTACAACCATTTTCAAGACAGTATTTCACAAATTCTAAATTTCCACTTATTGCGCCTAAATGTAATGCAGTACAATCAAGATCATCAACAAAATCAACATTTGCTTTCCGTTTTATGAGAATTTCACTAAGTTCATTTAAAATCATTAAGTGGATTGGAGATACATTGTTTTTATCTTCGGTTCTGATATCGGCTCCGTTTGAAAGCAATTGTGTAACGATTGCTTCAAATCCGTAGTAGGCAGCTATGTGTAACGCTGTCCATCCGAAGGAATTCCTTGAATAAATATCAGCACCTCTAGCTATCAAAAACACGACAATGTCATAATGTCCTCTTTTTGCAGCCAAGTGCAGTGGTGTAGATTCTTGAAAATCCTTAACTTCAATATCTGCACCTCTTTCGATTAATATCTTCATAATCTCAAAATGGCCATTACCTGAGCTATAATGCAGCGCTGTAAGACCGTTATCTTTATTTTCATTCCTATGATTAATTAGTGCTCCGTGATTTAATAATAACTCAACAAACTCTAGATGACCATTTTTGGAAGCTAACTGTAATGGAGATGGTTCCAAATCAATCATTGTATTAACATCATCATTGTTTTTTAACAACAGCTCAGCGATTGCTACATGTCCTTTCACAGCAGCATAACTGAACGGCCGATAAAGGTCCAGAGTGTATGCATTAATTTCGGCTTTATGATTTAATAAAATTTCCACAATTTTCTTATCGCCTCTATCTGCAGCATAATGCAAAGGCGTTTCATCCAATAGAGTTTTAGCATTAACATCAGCACCA
Source organism: Nephila pilipes (assembly GCA_019974015.1). Lineage (NCBI taxonomy): Eukaryota > Metazoa > Arthropoda > Arachnida > Araneae > Nephilidae > Nephila > Nephila pilipes. The sequence continues at coordinate 8,841 of BMAW01031084.1, read as the reverse complement.
TTCTGAATTAGCGTTTTCACAACTTCTATATGTCCATATAGCGTTGCTATATGCAAGGGTGTGAACCTGATTTCAGTTTTGGAATCTACGTCCACTTTCATTCCTATTAGTTTATTTATTAAACTTATTTGCCCTATTTGTGAAGCTCTATGTAACGTTGTGAAGCCCCAAGGTGACAGAGTTTCATTAATATTCTTTTCTATTTGCAGAAATATCTCGACCATCTCCATTTCGTTCAGTAATATTGCGGTGTGTAGGGGAGAAAATCCTGAATAATCTCTAATAGTTGTAATAACTTCATTTTTTAATAAATATTTAAGACTATTTATACTTCCATTCTCTACTGCGATATGTAATGGTGTTTTGCCATTTATATCCTCGTCATTCAAGCACAAACATTCTGTTTCGATGAAATAATTTACTGTATTAATCCTGTCATATTTAACAGCGATGTGAAGTGCCGTCTGACCTCTCAAATCTTTTGAAGCCACATTTACACCTTGTTGAAGAACAAATTCTATACCTTCAGTACTTGGTGCTTTTGCAGAATAATGCAAACAGGTCATCTCATTGATGTCTTTTCCATAAATATCAGCCCCTTTCTTGATGCAATCTTGTATTCTTTTCATATCACCGTTTTCCAGACCATAGAAAAGTTCCCGTTGATTATCCACAATCAATAAATCCTCGGTGTGGTTGTTTTCCAATTTAGAAGGATCACACAATATAATTTTATCTAATTTCTTATCTTCTTTTGAAAATTCCTCGCTCGTTATTTTTACAGCACTTAATAAAAGTTGTATGGGACTTTTACCTAAAAGAATATTTATCAGTGCATTATTATGCGCCAAATGATTTCGCAAATTTTTCCCAATTTGCAAAGGATATTCACTATCTAGAAAGAAGGGGTTGTGATTACACGAATCTTGTAAAACAGACAAAACGTCTAAAACTAACATCTCTATAACCGTCTGCAGCTCTACGTTACTTTCAAAAAATGATATATTTTTAACCAGTGAGCTACCGATCAAATCGTTATCATTTAATACTTTTTTCAGAATGGTAAGTTTTAGAGAAAGATTTTCTATAGTTTTTGCTTTGCTCATTTTTTTTTTGTCATAAGTACCCTTGAATTCATTTATCCATTTTATGTTAAACATATGAAATTTCATGAAGTGATCAATCCTCATTATAATACTTAATATGTCATTATTCATTTCTATTCTTGATTTACAGCTCTCTAAGATTTTCTGTAATATAGTTCCTATATTTCTCATTGGAAGTTCTTCGTATAGAGTAGGCACTTCGGATTCATGATTTTTACATATCTCAACAAACTCACGAAGAATATTTATTGCACTAGCATTACCGGTATGACTTGTTTTGAAAATCGTATTGAAACGATTTGCATTGTACATAAAAGCATTCCTTATACGAAATAATTTATGTTTTTCTCTTTCAATAATGCTATTAATTTGTTCAAATAATCCTTTTTCATATGTCGTTTTGTCAATCATCATACTACTAAGAGACAAAAGTAATTCTTCTAATTTTCCAATATCTCCCTTGATTAAAGTGTCCGAGTCTGTCTTTTTAATTTCCTCTTTCAATGAATTAAATGACAGCCGAAATGGTATAAAAGCATCTTCTACATCTTTTAAATTTTTAGATGATCTGACTTCTGTCATTATTAATTGAATCGCCTTTGTTTTGATTTTGTAAAAAAAGTCAGTTATAACAACACTGATTTTTGAAATATCGGTTTGTATGTTTTTAAAAAAGAGATGAGGTTTCTTTTCGATTATAGTCCGAATAAAATGAGTATCGTCTTCAAATTCATGAGACAAAGAATCTCTTAAATTTATAATAACTTCTCTTGTGCTCAAAGGCAGACTGTAAAGCAATAATTCTGCTGTGGAATCTGATAATTTAGGGGACTCTAATGTATGTTTGAAATGTTCACCCATGACTTGAAGAGCTCTCATGACCACCAACTGACCTTCCTTTTCGGTGACATCCACGGTCACAGCCAAGTCTACGTAATTTTTTACTGTTTCTAAACTGTAAAAATCTCTAACTGTTTCGTAGTCGATAAACAGCGCTTGAAAAGTGGGATAATTTTTAGTAATATCTTTGATCACTTTTTCCCTTATCGAATTCGCTTGTCCTGGTGTTTTTGCCAGAAGACGAACATCGGAAGTTTTCAAATTTCTTTGTTCACAGCCAAGAGCCACTGAAAAGCTTTCTAAATACGAAAGCACTTTTTTCTTATTCAACACGCTGTTGTACACCAGATTAGTTTGCGAACGATTCTTGCAGCACAGGATGAATATAACTAAAATGAACTCTATTTCTTCCCAAGGAAGTTTATCGTACGTTGATTTTAATAGCGATTTCAGCACGTGGATGTTTTTTGCGATAAACTCAGCTTTGACTAAAAATTTATCATTCGGATCTGAGTCCCAATAATGCGTTTTAAGGAACTTAATGTCTCGGTGAACCATTTCGATTCTTTTCTTAATATGGCTCCAAGTATTTCCACTACCTTTAGAGGAATCTGCATGATCTTGAAAAAAGCGAATGTCTAATATTTTATTACGTACATGCAATTCCATTTCATTCGTCAAGAAAACTCTTCTTAACTTTAATTCTTTATATTCTTTTGAAAGAACGTCTTCTAATTGTTCAGAATTTTTGTCTTCACACCATTTGTCAACAAGAATACGTAAAAGATCAACCTGGTTAGAACGAATAGCATAATAAAAAGCATTATGGCAAAATTCATCATTATCACTCAGCAAACAATCACTTTCACAGATATTGACTATTAATTTATACAAAAATTTACCTTCATCTGAAAATAAATATTCTAAAATTTTAATCGCTTTTTTTTGACAAGCTAAGGCAACAAGATTGAAATTTCCAATCTGTTCTCTTTCAACAAAATTTTGTAAGTCATTTTCACTTTTCATGCTTTCAATGTTGAGCAGCAACCAAGTCAAATTCTTAAAGATGTCAATAGTATCATCCCGTGCGACATGTTTCATGGAATCTAAAATCTTAAGAAAATATTCTTTAGCTTTTGCTTCATCAAAGCTTCTGAATATTTTCAAATGTCTTTCTCTGGATGATATAGAGAGTGTCAGTAAAGTATCCTTATTATCCCAATCATGTGAAGCCATGCTTTTTATTCTCCTTACCCTCTTTGCATAATGTATTTTATCACATCTTGAACCAAAGTAAAAACTCAAAGTACTTTTTGGTCCGTCTGATAAGGTATCTCGGCTTGATCTGAATCTTCTATGCACATTGAATTTTTCTGATAAAAGTATTTAGACGAGCAAGAAAACAATAGAATCCAAAGCTGAGATAAAAAAAAAAAAGGAAAGAAAAATGTTCATTTTAGATAAATATAATCAGGTATAAAGAAATAATACATTTCTGATAAAATAGCTACAATTAAAACTTAATCATACGATTTCGGCGAATATAAGCGAACTGTGCTTGAGATAAAATGGACGAGCTTATTCACTCTTTGTTCCATATTATTTTAAACCAATCGTTTTATTCCCTCAGCATTTCTTTTTATGTTAGAATTTATTTTTTGTTCTTCAAACCGTTTTATATATATATATATGTGTGTGTTTGTGTGCGCGCGCGTATGTTTCTACTTAGTCTATTATTATTTTTTTTTATTGCATTCCTTCATCTAATTATTATTATAGATTTTTTTAGAAAAATTCTTTGTTTAAGTATATTTAGTTTTCGGTTTTCTTTATATTCAAACTTTTTTAATATTTTCAATATTTTCGGGTTTTAATGTTTATTAATTCTTTTCTTATTTTCCGCTATACATTCTAATTTGTGTGTTTCTTAATTCTTCTATATTTAATATTCCTTTTCATATCTTTATTATAATTTTGTTTGTTTGTTTTTGTCTTTAATAATTATTTTTTCTTGCTTTATTAAATGCTTATATGTTTTTACACTTATCTGATATTTTTTTTATACTTTTGTTACTTTCTTTTTTGATTTCTTAAAATTCTACTGTATTGCATTTAATATAACTTTGTATATTATATCATTTATATTGTTACATGATATTTATATATCTGGAATGAGTAATTTAATTTTCTTCTAAATCTTTACGCTTACATTATTTGATGAATGTGTTCTAGTTTTTTCTAGTGACTGTTAATTAAACTAAAAGTTATTAATTAGTTTATGGTCCTTTTTGTATTATTACGGTTAATGCAAGATCATATATTCATTACCATATCTTCTTTTGTTTGTATTTGGTTTATTTTGATTTGATTATTGTATCGATTGATAGTTGATATGTTTATGATTTGGTGTTTGGTGGTGGCTTGCTTGCTTAATTTTTATTTTTTAAAAGCTAATTTTTACTGTCTTCTGTATTTTTTTTTTTTTTTTTTTTTTTTTTTATCTTTTTGAAGTTTAGAAAAATTTCTGGTATTTGAAGATTGGAGAGTTTTAATGCAAAATTATCAGTTTTGTCTTTTCAATATTGATCATTTTGGCTTGTACTTATATGTGTTATGTAAGTTTACTTACATACATTTAAATACGTATAATTTTTACTGTTAACATTATAGGATCATGATTGGTGTGTGCATGTGGTGGTTTTAAAAAAAAACTGTTGATTTAAGTTGTAATGAAAATTATGGCAATTATGAATTCGGTAGATAATTAGTTAAAAGACATAAAGATAAGAATGTATCTTTTGACAGTGTTAATTCAACGAATAAATTTATGAACTGTAATGAAAAAGATGTTGTTGATCATTATTAATATGGAAATTCTTGCAACATTGGCTTAAGGCATAAGTACGCTAAAGATGTACAAATGAGAAATGAAATGAATGATAAGCAAGAGTGTGGACATTATGAAATAAGGATTATTTGGAATAGTAAATATAAAAGTAAGAAAAATTATAAAAATATTAGTATACGTAGTGTAAATCTCAAGATAAAAAGGAATGTGGTTTACAAAGTTTAGAATACTTGTGATGACTAAAAACTAATAAATTAAATTACAATATATGTAACAACAAGACACGCAAATATGTAAAACGATTAATAAAAACAATTTAATATTAATTTCAAGTTTACCATCTGTAAAATTTATAGATATATTTACTTACTTGAATGTAAAATTTTTGAATATAAATATAGAGGTCAAACTAGTATTAATATTAATATTCGTATAAATTAACATAGACATGATACTAAAAATTTTAGGGATGACAATTAAGAATATTTTTATAGAAATATATGTTTTATGAATTTCAATATTTATAGTAAAATTAATGAAAAAAAAGTGTAAAAAATGAAAAAAAAAAAAAAAAGAGAAAATATTTTGATTTAGAGACTATTAAAGAAAAAAATTATATAATAAATAATAAATTTGAAAAGGACATCGATATCAAAAGTATTAAATACTTTCTGTTAGGTATGAAGAGAGGAGAAATTAAATTCTATCAGTTATTATCAAGTATTTTATAACTGAACTAAATAATATAAAACCCATTTGCCTCCATTTTGCTCAGGATAATTGTAATTGTCTGGTTAATAAATATCAAATTGATACTTATATAATGATAGTCATATTGACAGAATATTGTATTAAATATTTTGATAAAATTAACTTTAATAATATCCTTAATGAGCATAAAAACTTACTTCCTAATAATAATATTAAGATTAAAAAAGCTTCTAAATTTAATAAAAATATGGGAAGTATGTTATATAACTATAATTGATGAAAATATTTACAGAGTTATAATGAATGGGATTTTGCGTGTATGTGTAAGAATTGTAAAGATTTTGTTAATGAAGAATACTGCGAATTATGCGATTAATTGTAAGAAAATTTATATTTATTTGACGCATAAGCATTTAATTAATAATAATGTGTTTATTAATGTTAATAATAGTGATTGAGTAATAGCTAATAAAATTAAAGATTTGTATAAAAATAAGTTATACATTGAATTTGATAAAATTTGAAAAAACACTTAAATTTCTCAAAGTTCTTATTAAATTTAGAACGGTGCTAATGGCTCAAATACAGGGTGATCAATTAAAAAGAATATTCTTTTTTTTTCTTTTTCTAATATCCACATTTATAATATATGTAGCGACTTTCATTATCATTATTTATTCAATCTGACTATATTTAATGTGCGGGTATCGTTTTTTCACTTCCTATTTGCGAAAACTAAATTCACGTGAACATCATTAATAATTTTTAAGCCGAATCTGCTCAAATGATTCGAGTAAATCGTCGGTTTCTTTCAACGTTTTTATTATTATTTTTGAAAGCTCACTTCATAAGATTATAAATAAAAACTATAAAAATCGCCTGTATGAACTAATTCTTTGATTTTATTGAGTTCCGAAGTGTACCTGGACATAATTAAAACTTTTGCTTCACTTGAGATACAGGATAGTTACTGCTGCTTTCAGCAAGACGGCCCACTCCACACATGTCAAACCTAACATCTGGCCACCAAGGTCACCAGACCTTATCCCGTTAAATTTTTTTTTGTGGAATTTTCTCAACGATATGGTTTTCCAGAGAAGTCCAGCAAACATCGATGAATTAAAACAAATAACTGAAGAAATTTCGTCAATAACACCAAAAATGTTGCGAAGTGTGTCAAAAAACTTGGTACGACGTTTTCTTTTGTGCATTCAAAATGGTAGCGAACATTTTCAACATTTGTTGTAAAAAATAATAATGTAAAAAATTTGAATTAAATTATGTTTTTTAAAAATAAAATCATCACAGGATTTAGTAACATTGTGTGTCTCCATTTTTCTTTTTTACATCCCAAACAAAGTTGTAATAGTCTAACAGTGTTAGAAGTTGTTGTCTCCCACACTGAAGCAATTAAGATTCAAACAATTATACTTCAGTGTTTTTTCAATTTAATTCTTAATAAGATACATACCTTTCTCTCTCTCTCTCTGACTCCTTCTTTTTATTGAAATCTGATTAAAACTAATGTACATTCTCATGAAACAGATTTTTTAGATGTTAATTTAAAAACTGCTTATAATGGGAGTATTAATAATATTTATGACAAGACAGATAAGTATTGTTACTATATTAATTAAATGTCTTCTTTTTTTATAGTAATTTTAGTTTAAATATTTTTGAAACATATTGTATAATTATTTGTTGAGAAATATCAGATTAATTAATTTACCTATTAATTTTCAAAATAACTAAAATAATTTCTATATCACCTGTGCAAAGGCTGATAATCTTATTAATTTTTTAGCTTATATTTTGTTTGACATAATAATCCATTGTAAATTCCTCGATATTTCGTGACCACATTCCTCTTTGTGAACTTGTATTTTTAATTCAAACAATCCCACAGTTTTTAAATCTGATAAGAATAAAATTTTTCACGTTCTAAAATAATAGGAATATTCTCCTACTCGCAATTTGAGCTTCTCTTAAAATACCTAAAGATCTCTAATGAGATAAAATAAGTTCGTTACTTCTTGATTTCAAGTTCTCTTATTGTACATCGACATATGTTATATATATATATATATATATATAACAGGTCAATTGAAAAGTCCCCGGCCTACCATAGTAAAACAATTTTTTTTGGCAAAATTAGGTTTTTTTTATTCAACATAATTCCCTTCAAGGAAATACACTGATTATAGCGACCCTCCAACTTTTCGATACCACTTTTGTAGTACGATTTGCCCTTTGCTTCAAAATAGGCCTCAGTTTCGGCGATCACCTCTTCATTCGACGAAAATTTCTTCCCAGCGAGCATTCTTTTGAGATCTGAGAACAGGAAATAGTCGCTGGGGGCCAGATCTGGAGAATACGGTGGATGAGGAAGCAATTCGAAGCCCAATTCATGGATTTTTGCCATCGTTTTCACTGACACGGTGCATTGTCTTGGTGAAGCAGCACTTTCTTTTTCTTCAAATGCGTCCGTTTTTCGGCGATTTCGTCCTTCAAACGGTCCAATAACGCTATGTAATAGTCGCTGTTGATGGTCCTTCCTTTTTCAAGATAGTCAATGAAAATTATTCCAGCGCATCCCAAAATACAGACGCCATAACCTTGCCAGCCGACTGTTGCGTTTTCCCACGTTTTGGAGCGGGTTCATCGAGTGCAGTCCACTCGGATGACTGTCGATTGGACTTCGGAGTGAAATGATGGAGCCATGTTTCATCCATTGTCACATATCGACACAAAAACTCGGTTTTATTACGCTTGATCATCTTCTCAAACACTGCTCCGAATCATCAACTCAATTTCAATTTACGGTCATTCAAAATCATTTTGTGGATTTTTTTAATGTATTCGTCGGTAACAACCTCTTTCGGGCGTCCACCGTCTTCGGTGCTCATTTCACCACGTCTAAACTTAGCATACCAATCCTTGATGGTAGATTTTCCTTCGGCAGTGTCCGGAAACTCGACATCAAGCCAAGTTTTTGCTTCAACTGTATTTTTTCCCTTCAAAAAGCAATATTTTATCAACACGCGAAATTCCTTTTTATCCATTTTTTTCACAATAACCAAAGTTGCTTCACTCCAATGGCTATAATTCACAAACTAATGATCCGACAGCTGTCAAATTTATACACGCATCTTTTGAGGGTTAGGGCTAACTAAAAAAGATATGGATTTAATTCTAGTAGAGCCATCTATGTGTCAGGCAGCGGACTTTTCAATTGACCTGTTACTACAGTTTGCATTGTCACTGACATTAAATTTGTGCAAAAGTCCTGGGAGTTATGATAATTTAGCTGATGATTAAAATTCTTAGTATTTCCTC
>BMAW01031079.1:0-13128 GCA_019974015.1 Nephila pilipes | reverse complement strand
CAGTTGCTCGTTAAAATAATTGTAAACACAGAAACTCGCTTAGCTGATGGTGAAATATTCTACTAAAATTTCAAAAAATGCGCATTTCAATTATCAGACGAAAATAATTCTTAGCTTTAACACATTGGATCAATAAATTGAGACCTTGTTAAAAAACAACATTTTTTGCAAATTTTTTTTTTATTCATCAACATAATCCACCTTTTAAAGGGTGATACAATCGTTTTAACTTTTCAATTTTTCAATACCATGTTTATAAAAAAATTATCTCGCTTTAAAATAAAGCATTTTTTTTAGCGATGACCTCCTCTCCATTTGAGCCAAATCCTTTACCTAAGGTTTTTTAAGATCCGCAAAGAGCCAATAGTCGCAGAGTCATCTGGCAGAGTATGGGGGGTGGGGAAGCAGATCAAGCCAATTCATTTCAATTTTGCCATGTTTCATCTATCGACTTGTGGCAAGTTGCATTGTCTTGGTGAAAAGGATTTTCTCACTGCATGCTACGGTCATTTTTGCGTTTCCTCCTTCCGAAACTACCTGCCGATCAATATAACCACTGTGATCGGTTACCCTTTCGGTGTCCGTGAAAAATCCGCCATGCGTTTCTTTAGCTGACGCCATGGCTTTGCTGGCTGGCCTTGCGTTTGCCGGACGGCTTTGTAGCTAACGCCACTCCAGATGACTACCGCTACGACTCTGGAACAGTAAATATCCATGTTTCGTCATGGTCACGTAGCGACGCAAAAATCACTTGTTGCGGTAAATAGCGATAAACAGCTTTCTGGATGTCGACTCGTTGCTGTTTTTGTTCCATCGAAAACAATCACGTGACACCTTTTAGCGCTGCTCAATTTTCACTGGATAGTAAGCCGCCATATGATATCTGTGCTTGTCATCAGCAATCTCCACGCGACTGCTTTACGATCTTTCTGTTATATAATTTTGTCCTTCCTCCATTTCCGGTGCTGGCGGCTACAAGGCGAGTGCCAGAGCGTTCCGCGTCATTTGTCGACGACCACGCGTTCTTCAAACGACCACCGACAAGTTTGCTTTTGATGGACAAGAGGTCCGGGTAACATTTTTTCAATCCATTGTTTCGCTTGCACGGTGTTTTTTACCGCATTAAAAACAATTTTATCAGGAGGCAAACTCAGTTTTCCATTTTTTAAAACAAACTACGAAACGACTGCTCAACCTCAGTAACTCGGCTTCCATTTAGTCCGATCCGACTTAAAATTTTGACACGTTTCAAAGCAAAAGGTTGAGTACTCTAGAAAGACCACCAGTTACACTGGTTCTGACGCCATCTGTAGGTTAATCTCAGAACTTATTGATCCAGCAACATTGTCAAAACCCTAATTGTACATCACAGTTCTTTGGTTGATTCAGTCAAAAAAAATTTCATCAACAAAGGTTAAGTCATCATTGTCCTGGGAGGATAACACTCCGAACGATTGAAATCAAAGAGTCCTTGCAGCATTAGATAGAAGGTTTTATCCCACAAATGAAGATATGCATCTTTAAAAGTCAACCTAAAATATCTCAAAGAAATATGCAAAAGGTAATATTTATATAATATTGTCAGTAGACCGGTGTCTGGTGTATCTTCCCCATTGAGAAACAAACGAAGGAGTTTTTTGGTGACGGACACCTTGTTGTACTGAACTTTAAGTCAAGTGACGAGGACGACACCAGTGTGCCTCTTTCCTCCTAACTCCACTACATAACGGAAAGACTTTGGGCCTCGTAGTTAAGCCCACTTCACACGGTGAGATTCAACCACATTAGTCCTAAAGTAGCATACCATATAAAATCCGCACATTGAAAACACTGGGGCGTATTGAGTAGAAAGGAGACCAGAGTTGTTGTTTTTTTAAATTAATAAAATAACAATTATAAAAGAGCTATATATATATATATATATATAACACATATATATATATATCTCTCTCTTGCTATATATATATATATATATATATATATATATATATATGTTAGAAATTTATTAGTATTCAGTCATATTTGTTCTTAATTCAAAATGAATTCTGGGTCATTTGATAAGTGAAATAAGAGTAAGCGGACTAATCTGCTCGCATACATGGCTTTGAACTTCAGTTACTTTTGTAGGTGCTCAAAGCAAGGTGGTTCAACTTGAGAAAAAAGAAACAGATGTAGAACGCCTCCAGGCAAGCTATTCAGGAGATAAAGTTAAGTTTCTCTGAGAGAAGAGGGAGGAGGGTTTTGACTGGTACTTCAAAGGTCGCATTTCAATTATTGGGTGAAATGGGGCAGAATTTTTTTGGCCTGATCTTCAATCCTCTTCCTTTGTTGAATTGCCTTGGCCAGTGAAAGAATTATGTGCTTTTTTATAGCACCTGAAAGCAAGAATATATATAGTTGGATGTTTTTTCAGACGCGTTTCTGATATATACTTTCGTTTTATTTATGCAGTTGTTTGGGTTTCGCTAGCATGATGCAGTGAATTATAGAATTTAATCTCAGGATGTGAATTTACTAAAAAATTAATTTTGTTTTATCATTAGAAATATTTGAGAAATAATGAACAGACATTTCTTTTATTGAATAGTTCCCCCCAATGAAATGTTGAGACAGCTATTGACTCTTTTCTTGATTATTAATAAGCATGGAAGACACAATCATATTACTATTTATTTATTTTATCGTATTGGTTTCCAAAAAAATTAAAATTCAAATTAAGCTCAAAATCTTATACTAATTTAATCAATGAAATTTAATAATTAAACAATTGAAACGTTTAATGCTGAAAAGCAATTGTTTGTCTTTTTTCTTTTAGTAACCATGAATTAAGTATTTTCTTACTACTATTCATTTTGTTTTGAAAATATGAATAATATTTTCTAGGAAAATTTTTTTAGCAAAAAATAGAAGTATATTTTTTTTATATATGTTTCTCACTGATTCTTATTTCTTAATTTCAAAACAATGGTGATTGAAGAACTGATAAAAAAAAGCTTAAAACCAGTTACCACACACACACGCATTAGATCCTTTTTGTCTAGTTCTGTTTGTTTTTTACGATATGTATCAAACAAGTATCATCATAATTGAAGAGTAAAAGTGCTTCAGGAAACGTATTTTATAACTTCGGTGTTAACAAAAATGAGATCTCCCTAATAATAGTAGTATCTAATTCACGTAAATATACAGGATATCAAAATAGTTCTCCGATTCTGAAATTCCTTATTTTTAAAAATTAACATCCTGGGTTGACCATTAATACATAAATACAAGAGAAAGAGTATATGGAAGTTTTTTCACAAGCGTTCTATATACTTCCATTTTATTTTGCACAATATAAAGTCGAATTCGTTATGTAAATTGCAAACCACATAGCGGTAATGGATTATACAGTTGCAGATTAGTTTAGTTTAGTTTTGATAACATCGCACCAGAAGCAGCACGGGAGCTGGCGACGGACCTCATTTTTGAATCACGGTGATGACAGAACGACACCTGGGCACAGCACCACCCTCCTCCTAACATCCACACACACCAGCATACCAACGGAGACTTTGGGCCCGAACAGATTTATGTTTGCATCAGCCCCATTTACGGCGGGTCTGGCGACCAAGGATCGAACCTCGACTGAACAACCGCCGGCCGCTAGTCACGACCTTTGACCACTAAACCAGCCGCGACCCTCCAGTAACGCGAAATCCGTTGTTTATTAATTAAAATATTTGTGGTTATGATGGTGCATACTGCCTCTTTTACTAATCCTAAAGGAAGAATTGCATATCAATTGATTTAGGTGGCCAGCTGTGTAACAGTAGTGGTCCACTGCGACGATCAACTGCGGGTGGCTCCATTAGCTTCCGAAATAGCTTTACGAAGAACTTTCTCGTGGGAATACCTATTGTTCATAATATAAAACTTTCTCAATTTGCTATCTTGATGACATTCCTTATCTGTTATGGCCGGTTTTCTTTCAAAAGTTTAATCGGATGATTTATTTTGCATAGAATAACCGCAACATATCTAAATGAAAAAATGATGCAATCAAGGTTTTTACTTTATTTTTTTTCACGCCACTGCGAAAGTGTTTTATTTATAATTGCAATAATAATGAATTGGCTGAAACTCTCACTTTCCTTTCATGATAACACGTTATATTTCTAATGGAATAAAATGATAAAGAACAAAAAAGCATATGCACGAAAAGAATTTTCAATTGCGTCCATTTTTAAGAAAATTTTGAAGTTAATGAGTAGTCTTTCTACTGAAATAAATTCGTTTTGTAGAAATGGCTCAATTCGCCGACGTGAAATTCAGGTTTTCGATCATTACACTGATGGTTCAGTGAAAATGATTGCAAAATCTTAATGTATTATAGTGCTCGTACTGATAGTGATTTGCGGCTCCTTTTATCGTTTTCATTAATATTTGCAAAGGTTATGATGCATGAATATAAGAAGATAGGCACAAAATATATTCAAAGGCTTTGTGGTAATGGTTAAAAGAGGTGTGATGTCACTAATTTTTCAAACAATCACGATTTGCATTTTAACTTATTTACACGTGATTTCTAAAATGAATTTTGCAGGTTATCATCTGCCGAAAAAATATGGATCAGGTTTCTAATACTCAAAAGAATGGATCCAAGATATGATCTCATCCGAGATCAAAGTTCAGACAAAGGATCAAAGGGAACATGGAGGGCCTTTTATACACTCCGTAATGTTGCATAGTACTAAGACACCAAATTCTCTATTTATTATCAGATATAAATCTCAAAAAATGATTACCTAACAAGTGATTGCAGTTTTACCGACTTTTTTTCTATTACTAGTAATTCCACGCGAAAATATTTGAAATCAAGCATATAGGCATTGAACTAAATAGAATTGCTTAATTTGGTTTCCTTATAACCTATTTTTAGATCGCATGATTTTTGAGCAGCTAAGTGAATGAGCGTTGTGTATAAACTAAAATAGAGTCACTCAATAAAAAGTTTTTGTGTGGTTTATATATATATATATATATATATATATATATATAGTTATTTTAACGTGTATCTACGTTTAGGTGTGAGTTATATTGTTATTTTATCGTGTAAGCAACTTTTTGTGAGAGCTATGTAGAGTTATTTTAAAAAAAAAATTCACTGGAATTTTTAAATTCAATTCAAGGTCAAGGTTACGATTTCAAGTTCATGTCAAACCACGTATTCCTATACTACTTGGAATTTAGATAACAAATAGCATATTCATGATTTTTTCACACATAATGCATAATATAAAAATATATAATCAATATTTCTGTCAGAAATTATTGATTGCGCTTGCGACGTTATCATTCTTCCGTATTAGCATTTCGTGACAAGTTCCTTTTCAATAGTTATCTCGCTTGAAAGGCTTCTCTGCAGTAAAATAAATTAAAAATGTCTCTATAAAACGGAGAAAAAAAAATCCTTTACAATACTTTACAACGAAGCAAAACAAAATAAATGTCACAATCCACCATTAAAAGTTTTTTTTCTTTTCTTTCTTTTTACAAAACAGACCGCACATAACAAAAGATTAAAGAGATTCCAAAACTAACTTCCCAGAAACGGAAACCAGCAACCCTTAAAAGGTTCTCTCTCCCCATCCAGAGAACTTACCTACGCACTTCGCCCTATCTATTTTTTTGGAGAGAGAGAGGAGAATCCCTCCGAAATAATCCCCCTCCCCATTCTTCTATCGGAGAAATAAATCCTACCCATTAAAAGAGGCCGACCCTACGGGAAAGAAAAGAAATCGTCTGACGTTCCATAAAAATTCTTTCTTTTTTTTCCCCTCTCCCCTTTCTCTTCCATTCCAAGACGTGAGTGCATGGGGCAGAAGTCGTTACGGGACGGTCAAGCGAAGAAATGACCGGGCTCTACAAGCATAGGTCTTTCCTCAGATCCCGGGGGCGTCTTTCTGAAAGAAAGGTAGTTGCAGACGATTTTTACTCTTTACGATCTTCTTTCCTTCAGAAAAAGTCGTTCGGAAGGGGGATCGGCCACTCGCTTAGTTAAGGCGTAAAAGTGCGTCCTAATGGAATATCTTGGTACATTAGTTGGGGGGTTATAGTCGCCTCGGTGAATTCGGAGATCTATCTGAAAACTTTTGAATCGCAATTAAATTCTTACACTATTGAATCAAACTTTTTTGAAAATCAGCTGCATGGAGTAGGATTCGGGAAACGGTTTGTTAAAAGTAAAGCGACGTCTTGGCACAGCAAAGTAATAAGTATCTTCGAATATTTTCAGCTGTCGTGGTAGCAGGGTGGTCACGGTGGCGAGATCATCACCGACGTTGTTTCAGGAAAGTCGTGGGCTCGAGTTCTGATACTTCTAGGAATCGTCGCGTCGCGAGACTGATGTACGTTAAATATGTCGGGGATCCAAGTCCTCACGTTGCGATAGAGTGGAAGTTGGGAGAGTGGGGTAACTGGTTAGGTGTCGTACTCGTCGGTAAAATGAGACTTAAAAAATTTTGCGTGGTTCGTCACCAACAGTCTCTGTGTTGCACCTTAGTGCGACGTTAGTAAAACAATCAATCAATCAACAATACCTCAAAATGCTGTAAAAGTGATTATGGATTAATACTGAAAAGACTAATCCATACGTACAATACGACTTTATCAAAACTTAGTTGGCCGTGTTAGCCTAATGGTCATGGTCGCGGAATCGCAGCCTGAGTTGTATACGTCGAGTTGTGGGTTCGAGTCCTGATTTCTCCTAGAGACCCGCCTTGTAGCGGGGATGATGCACGTTAAATATAGTTGAGGTCCTAAGTCCTTCTATGGCGAGGTGTGGATACTTGGAGAGGGAGGTGCAAGCTCAGGTCACTTGACCGAGATTCAAATTGAAGAGATTTGTCGTCAATAGCCCTCGTGCAGTTTCATGATGATGTAATAAAAAAAACAATCAAAACAGCAATCACCAAGACTTGGAACAAATCACTATAGGTGCATGAAAATCCACTCTGATAGTATAAGGATTTATGTTAGTACTAGAAATTCCCCTGATGCTTCACGGACGCCAGAAGTTATTTATAACTGTCCAACCATTTTACCGAACATTTTTAAACTTGACACTACCTCGAACATTTATTATCCTGGCAGGAATTTTTCTACAGTCCAAAGGCACCTGATGCGACAACCCCTGTCAGTCAGGCCTTTGAGACTACATTTAGCATTATCTACGGACACGATAACAACAAAAGCAACAGGAGATTCTTCTCCTACTTCAGTTCTTTAAGGGGAAAAATATCAATAATCGATGGGATTAAGATTTCGATTAAACGTAACCAATCGATTATTGTGGTAAGCGCACAGATGTCAGTCTCAAAACAGTCTGAACAGTATCTTAATCCCATAGTACCTTGGTGAAAGATCGCAATATGTTCCAGGATATCGTTATTAAAATTTGTTTTCGCCTAAAGCTAAAGCATAGAATCCGAAATTGGAATACTTTTTCCGATAAAAAGACGCTCGAACATTAATTTTACATTCTGAATTCGCTTTCTGAGAGCCACGTGTTTTATACTATTACTTAGTTCTATCTGAATCAACCCCTTTTTTTCCGGGATAAAATGTGTTCCATGTTTCGTCTCTTGTTCTGCAATGTTAAACGGCCTTAAGACTTCACGAATTCACGGGAAAAATTGCGTATTTTTGGAATATTCTTACATTTTAAGAATATCGCTTCACATACAGATGTATATGTTACAACATAACAAATTTATTTGAGAATTGGAGCAATTTTCTGCCTGAAAATGTGTTCGAAATTTCGACTTGGTTCTGTGATATTCAGCGAAGACGGCCTTCACCCAAACCGTCGTTATCCAAGATACGATTTATCACAAGTCTAATTATAGCCCTGAAAGTATATAAATAATCAACGGGACATCGTGTCCTTAGATCTGATTTGAACCGAACATTTATTTATTCCCACAGGAAATTCTCCACAACCATAAGGCACTTGATTTGGTAGCTCTTGTCATTTCGGCCTTTGAGGCAATCTTCTCTGCATTACAAAAGGACACGACAGTAAAAATATTTATTCGGTTCTGAGAATATCCATTTAGGAAGCCACCAAATGATTCCTGCACTCTCAATTTTTTTTTATTCAAGTGCGTCATCTGCATCAAAGTTCTCACGTGCATTTTCCTCAGTTCTCTCCCTAGAGTGTTTCTGTAACGTTAATTTACTTGATAACTTTTAACAAATGGACCGCGACTTATGCAAATTAGAGTAGCAAAACTTAAGTGTAGTGAATACTACTGATGTGATATCTTTTTATAAACTGCGGAAAGTTGCAATAGAAAATGATAGATTGGAAATTTAGAGGGACGAAGCTAGACGTGAGCTCATACCGATAAGAGGAAAGAGATAAGATAATTCGACGTTAGTGTGGAGAAAACACCTTGAATTGAGGATCCAGAACTGCTGGTGGCGAAATGATAAATATTTCTGAGTTAAACTGAATTTATTCGCCTAAAAAAGCATTGCTATGATAGATTGTATAATTATGTTTAAATTTTATAATGGATTATCCCAAATATATAACTTCGATCATCTTTATGGACATTTATTACACATTGTTTAATTGAAGAGCCTCGACTCGTGAATAATGTAAATCGACGTTACTAAATTGTGAAAAGGGACGATAGAAGGGAGGTTGACAGAAAACTGGAGTGAATGGTATCAATAGAGTTTGGAGGAGTTAGTAGTGTGAGAAGCAACAGAGAATGAGAAAATAGAAGATTAGATTGTCGTAACTGGGCGTATACCCACTCTGACAAGGAGATTAGAAGATTCGATATTATTGCAATCACCAGTGAATGGTCGTGTAGTAGGCTC
The DNA here is from genome assembly GCA_019974015.1 of Nephila pilipes. NCBI lineage: Eukaryota > Metazoa > Arthropoda > Arachnida > Araneae > Nephilidae > Nephila > Nephila pilipes. Next base: position 4,254 of record BMAW01031079.1, on the reverse strand, counting down.
CAGCTTACAAGTTTAGTACTGACACGGATCCGATTAGGAAGAATCATATAAGTAAATATTTATGATATTAATCTTTCGTTCAGACGCATGCAGGGACCATCTGCACATACGAGATCAAATAAATGCTGAATTTTGTATATTCTAAGCTTCAAATCAAGCCAATTTGATTTCCCTCATTGTCTGACAATGCTGTAAGATATTGAATTTTTTGATTGGTGATGTAACAATTAAAGGAAAGAAGTGAAACCGGGACGATACACATCAACGTCTCTTTCAGGACAATTTCAACCCGACGCTAATCAAACCAATATCTATTTATTAAAATGATCGTTACGTCTGACGCACTCGCGCCCACCCATTGGGCAATCAAATGCAGGTGTTTGTTCGCATCGTTGTCACAACCGCACTGATTACGCCCTCTTTGTTTCACGACCCCAAAATCAATGCCATTAGGCAACTAAGCCTTCCGAAGAGTACCCATAATCCTCTTAACTCATTGTTCACAACGCGATTCTAAACTGTAACTGCATTGGACGGAACAATAAACCTCACGCACAAACAAGAACAAATCGTCTTGCTTCCCACCCTTCACATTGCGTCACTGCGTTGGCAACTCTCCCCCTCGCAACCGCAAACGATAAATTAAACATGAAGTCCTTCTATCAATCAAAATTTCCCCATCGTGAGAATATTCCTTTTAAAATCGTCCGCATAAGTGACGCACGTGTTCACCGGGCCGTGAAATGATCTTCACTGTCACACGACCATCCCCTCTCGAAATTTATTCCAAGAATGTCCACCCCTTATCTTTCTGCATTAAAAGTGTGGTCGTGACGATACATTTTGACACTGAAGGATTGTGATTGGTGGTCCATTTACCTGAGCACAGGAACGAGGATGATTAAATATACATTCCGTCTGAGCCAAATCGAACATGGGGTGGTGCATTATTAAGGAAGGAGATTCATCATTGAAATTGTGGAAGATGCGCTCGGAATGAAGTAATAAGTTGAAATGGAAGACATGTTTCCCGCGAATGGCAGGTGTACGAGCAATTACTAAGAAGGGAATGTGCATTGGAGATGTGCACAGAGTATGTGAATTAGTTGAAGTGGCTAGTACGATGAATTAATAATTAGATTAACGGAAAGTAGTAACAGATAATTTATATGTTGTTCTAAATTATTATTGAAAATGTTCGCGCTTGTGCGAATGCTGTTTAATTAGGTTAGATTGATTGATTCCATCACAATAGATCGTTGTACTCGGAAGCAACACGAGGACTTAAGACGGAGGACTTTGTCATTCTGAACCACGGGACCAAGATGACACTTGCGGCAGCTCCCCTCTATCCAAACTGCTACTCCACGCCAACGGGAGGACAGATTTAATGTGCATCAACCCCACTACTCGACGGGCTTTTATGGCATCATGATTTACGCCCTAGACTGAACGGAAATAATGCTGGTCGCGAACTAAAGACCATGACCTCACGTTTATAGTGGCCATTGGTTTAGATTTAAGTCATAAGAGTTTGGTTTTATTACTATCACACGAGTGAAACATCTGAGCTATTCGCAGCTATCCTTGTAAGTTAGAATGCGGACACCATAATAAATACAATTGACTCTTCTAACTTCCGAAACATATCAAGTAGGTAAGGGTCAGTTCGATGTTTTTTTCTTCTCTTTCTCACCCAGGGAAAACCAGCTTCCCTAGACACGGCTTGGAGTCTTTAATTTCCCTTCTCCTCATTATTGCGCAAGAGGGCCCTTTTTGGAACCAAGCTCGAACAATAGACTCGACTTGAACATTAATAATGTCAAGCCATAACCCCCGGGTTACACTGGCCAGTTCTTTCGTAACATAAACTATGTCGTTAGATAACTACATTGCAAGATGTAGAGAATAAATTTTAAAATTCTAAATCTTTACTTGGATGATAAAGATGACAACCGAGATAGTGTTTAACATATTGCACTCCGCCATGAGGACTTTGAGGCCAATTAGATTTAATACGCAGCTCATGATTCTAAAATTAGAGGTTTCCAACCTTTTTTGGCCTACCTCCTCCCCCTTCTAGAAAAGCAAAATTACTTACCTCCATTTTTCAGAGAAAAAAAAATAGGTCAACTCCCGTTCTTGAAAATAATAATTTCAAATCTTTAATAAATACTTAAAAATTCATTTGAAAATAAAAGAAAATCAATAATCTAGTTTTGAGAAAAAAATTAGGAAACTCCATATGATTAACATAAAACTCGAAAATTCGTGGAGGCGCATTGGTGGGAACCTTAATCTTGTCGTGATGAGTGTAAACTTGTAACTATGAGATTTACTGATTGAGCTAGAAAATACCCTCACGAACTATTGTGCGAGTACTTTGCGTGATACACTGCGCGTGATATGACTCGTTCCTGATTTATTAAATGTTTTATTAACGTCGTACGAGGCAGAAACACGAGGACTGTTGACGACGGATCTCGTAATTTTGAACTTCGGTCAAGTGACGAGGACGACACCTGAGGTGACATTGCCATCAATACTCGAACTTGCGACTCGACGGAAACAACATCGGCCACAAGTTCATGGCCATGATGATTAGGCCACCGTGGTCATGTAACTCGTTCATGTACTAATAAAAAAAGATATTAGGCAAGATCATATACCCATTTTTCGTCATTTTATGAGCTTTTTGTATTTTAAAAAAGAATTCGACCCTTTCTGTAAAAATCAATAATCATAAAAATGAAGTTCGCTAAACAGATTTAATCAATAAGCTGAAGTTCAATAAAAAAATCAAAAAAATAAAGTTCAATAAAAATCAGTCATAAAATACAGTTAAATAAGAAAATCGAATTCAATCGTAAAACATTATGAATCTAAATATCTGGCTTCAATCTCCATCTTAAATGAAAAACTTTTTTAGAAAAGACGTGAAAGTTCAAATCGTGAATATAAAACGCTTGATCGAAGAGAGCACAATTCCCCCCCCCCAATCCTAAGCGATACCACGGGTCTATAACAGCTCTCTTTATTTCATTCAGCAATTTTTGATGGAAACATGTCTCGAACTCAAGACCCATGAGTCACCAAACTACAACCATGATCGCTAAAAGATGGTACAGTAGAGAAAGTAGTTACAACTAAAATTGTAGAAAATGAGAATGTAGTACAGGGAGAAAAATCATGCGCACACTCGATTCCATTTTTTGTTTTATACGAGATTACTTTCTTAAAATTACTTATATTAAATACATAACATATAATTTGTTTCAATTTTCGTAAAAGGATCATAATTTCTTCTTCAGCACAATACTATTTATGGAACAATTAGGAAAACATTTCTCCGTATACCACAAACATTTATTAGACTCGGATATCACTCCAACAAAAAGCAAAAAAGATCAATCGGCAAGAAAAACAACTTTATCGTCTTCCAGCACCAACCAATCTCTGATGCGATTCCCCATCCCAAAAACCAATGAAAGACCTCTGTCTCCCCCTCATAAAACATCTGCAGCGACATTCAATTCATTTCTCTCGTGTTACCCGAAGCACACAGCAAAACGCAGTCACAGAGAAACACATATGTGTAGATGAAGAAAAAAAAAGCAACAAAAAGAAGAGGCGGATATGAAAGATATATATTTTATAAACCGGAAAGCCGTAAGAAAAATGGAACATCTTTTTCTCTGGTCAGGGAGCATCCGATACACACACCACCCCGAACACACAAAAGGGTTGGAAAATTGATTGCGAGAGACTCTGAAAGTCTTGTTTGATGACTTTGAGACAGGCCCCCGTGTTTATTATCCTCTGGGCTATGGAGAGGAATTAATGGAATAAGGTGCCATTGGGTTGTAGAATCGAAAACATGGAACATAAAAGATGTTTGTGAATACTCGTTCGGCGAGACTTCATTGGATATTGGAACCCGATTCTGGTGCTGTGATGTATTATTCAAAATTGCAAAGCAGGGATAACATGATAATGAAAAGAAGTGAAGGGGTATAATAATGTTGGAATTTGTTCAGAATATCGAGCTCAATGATAGAAAGGGAGCTTTTTTTTCAATGCGGGAAAGATTTTTAAATTAAAATTCTGCTCCAAAAGAAACATGTTTCCCCCATCGCTTTTCTGCTTACGAAATTCTCTTTCATAATGAATTAAGATATTTGTTGGAGCAGAATAAATATTCTGACGCGTTTGTCGAACAAACACGAGGCTCGTGTATTCTCGCAAAAAAAAAAA
>BMAW01031069.1:0-11386 GCA_019974015.1 Nephila pilipes | reverse complement strand
AAAAAAAACTAAACTCCACACTACGTTATCGGATGGACTTACTGCCTCGACATTAAAAAGAATTTTCTTGATCAATAGTATATGAAAACGATATTTTATAAGCATTATATAAATATTTTTGGAAAGTTTGTTGAGCAATTAATCTGATTTTTAATAAAAGATTGTCTTGATGTTTATATTTAAAGTTTTGGTAAAGTGCATTTCTTCAATTTATGATTGCTAATAAGATTGATAATAAATGCTTTTGGTTTAACATGTATTTTTCGTAGATATATGTATTACTTTTTAATTAGAATTATATGTAATTTATTTTATAGTATTTGGTGTTTTTTTACATTTGTTATTTTTGGTATATAAATATAGTTACTCAAATAAACAACTGATTTAATGTGATAGTTGTCAATTTTTTGTAATATTGTTTCAAGTCCAAATTTTTAATTATTTATTTTTTTCCCCGAAAAATTCTTTAGGCTTAAATTTTCACAATTAATTTTCATGAAATATTACCCATTATTTATACGTAGCTACTATTCCCAAATGAGTTGTTTGAAATATTTTCTCGACAGATTGTTTATTCTTGTAAAAAATATTGTGTATTGGATATATATGTATTAAATATTAATTTGTTTTAATATATATATATATATTCAGGTATTTTTATGACCCGTAAATTATTTTCATAAAAATCTAATAATGTTTTTTTTCTTTATTAATTTATTTAGTAGTTTAAATGTGATGTATTTCTCAATTAAAACGAAACTTTCTGTTTAAAATAATTATTACTTAACACCTGAAACTAAAAATTACTTTATGAAGGAAGATATTAGCCTGTATTTAGTACTATTTGAGCGTCAAGCTAGTAGAATATCTCTACAAAAGGAACTTTGGATCACACATCTGTTGGGGTTACTACCGCAAGAAATCACGCAGATAATTGCTCGTGAGTCCGAGGAAAAAGCCAATGATTATGATCACATGAAGAAATTATTGTTTAAGAGATTTAAGTTAACTCCCGAAAAATTCCGACAACTGTTTAATACGCACCAGAAAATTGCTGAACGTACCTGGCAAGATTTTTATCATGAACTACAGACCTATTTCGATGGATGGACGTCTGGACTAAAAGTTGAAACCTTCGATTAACTCCGGGATTTAATCTTTGCAGTTCAGATGAAAAAACGTGCACCGTTTGAGTTTAAAGAATACTATTTGGATGAATGGTCCATAATTAATTCACCTAGTAAATTGGTTGAAAAATTGGAAGAATTCGAAGATGTAAGAAAAACATTTCGAGCTAAGCCAGTTAATTCATTTTCTAGTGACAAATATGAAGTTAAAGGACCAAGCAAGTTTGGAAGATTTGACAAAACTCCTCGAAGGGCTGAAAATCCCCTGATAGAAAACTTTTTGGACCTAGTCACATTAAGGAATTCGAAAAAAGAAGAAAACTGAGATGCTTTTTACTGTAACGCTCTTGATCATTTGCGTCCAAACTGTCCAAAACTGAAGAAAGCTTCAGAGTCTGTAAATTCTGTTTCTGAATGTGATGCAAGAACAAATTTTTTTTGCAGCCTTATACTTCTCTCGGAAAAATAAATGGTATCAGTACCGAAATCCTTCGCGACACTGGAGCTACTATAGATATTGTTTGCCGTAGATTTGTGACACCCGAGGATATGACTGATGAACATGTATGGGTGCAACAACCTTTGGATGCTCGTTCAACTTGCTTACCACTAGCAGAAGTTCTTAATGAATGTGAGTGGGGCAGAACATTCACAAAAGCAGCTGTTATTCCTGATGAACTGTATAGTGGTCATTATCTTCTAGGGAATAAGACTGCTGCTCTTTTCGAAAATAAAGGAAACATTTTATTGCACCAAGTGAGTGCGGTTCAAACAAAAAGACAGAAATTGAGGGGAAAAGAAGAGACTTCTGAACAGTTGGTAGAAGAACCCCAAAGCATTGTTATTAACAGTGAAGATGCGAATCTTGAAGAGGAGGAACTCCTTCCTACTAATGATGAATTCCAGGCTAAATTAATCAAACTTGATGTGGATCAGCTCGTGCAAGCTCAAAAGGAAGATGCAGAATTAATGCCTTTGATGAAAGATGTTGAAAAGGAAAACTCTGAAAAAGCTGAGCAGGTTATTTTCATTACAGATCCTATACTTGATGAAACTAATATTGATATGTTGGGTTCTCCTTGTCTTACCATAAATGCAGATTCTAATCTTCAAGTAGTAGAGCATACGGATTGGGAGATTTTAGATAAAAGAAATGTGCCTGAAAATGTTTTAGTTTCTGCTTCAGTAGCCTTGTTCAAAATTACGCCACATCAAAGTGTTGATCAAAATGTTAAATTAAGAACAGAATATATTAAAACTGCATGTTATGATTCTATGAACATCCAAGGTGATACTAACTGTTCTTCTGGATACTTTACTTGTGAGGAGGTATCAGATGGTTTAGATAATAAGTTTACTCAAACTTCATTATCAGAAGATGCGTGATATGTTATATGATATTCGACCAGAATTAAATAATGAAGATGTGTATCAGAAGATGGTGAAGAAGTGTGCATCTGATATTCGACCAGAATTAAGTGACGAAGATGTGTCACCTAAAACATTGTCGAATTCAAAAGGTTATAAAATTGATCGTGATTTAGAAGGTTAAGAAACTGTGTCATGTATCTTTTCAACAGAATCAGATATTCTACGAGATGAATGTCACTTAAAAAATGGAAATGAGAAAGATACAGACAAACATGCCGATGTTGTGTTTGATAAAGAAAACATGCCTTTCTTAGTTCAGAAAATGCAGTCAAGTATTTCTATAAATAATCCATTAAATTATGAAGATCTTAATTGTGAAGAAAATGATATAACTGAGTTCTTAAAAGATGCAGAACATCAGATTGATGCGCACTGTTTGATGAACAAAAAAGAAAAACACGAATTCACTGCAAATAATGAAGATGAAAAAAAAATGGAATCTATTTCGATACAGAGAGAAAAATGTTGGGTTATTTGAATAAAATAAATGACCGAAATAGATTGAAAGACAGAGAAAAGTCATTAAATGTTCCTTATAATTTAGAGTTGCATGAGAGTAAAATAATTTTAGATAATGGAGAGGGATTAGTTATAATTAATAAAAATTGCAATAAATCAATAACTCAGTGTTTTAAACATTCAAAGAAAGGTCATGAAACCCCATTTAATCTATATTATTTCTATATATTGTTACCTAATTTTTGTGTTTATAATACCAACATGTTAGTAAGAGCTTTATTTCTAAATATACCATTTTTAAGGTTTGAGATAATGTAATTTCAATGTGTAGGTAAAATTGCTAATGAAAATTTTCATAAGTGTTCTCTACGAGTAATGAATCAGACTATAAATTATCTAAACGTAAAATGTTGTTTATTATCTCATTCATGATGATGGAATTTCAAGTATAGCTGATAGTGTAGACAGTTCTTTGGCAATAAGTAAAATTTTTGAATCTCTGATAATAAAATACAGTGTACTGCTTTGAAACATTTACAAAAAAAAAAAAAAAATCCATATAAATTAATATTAATGATCCATAACTGTCATGGTATGAAAATGCTAATGTACTTAGTAAAAATGTTACATTATTAAAGGTTAATTTATGTTGCGGGTATTTGCTGAATATTTTGTATTGCAGATATTTTAGATGACTGTATGTGTAAAATGCTTTATGAGTATATATTCGTACTTTGTTTTATTTGTGGGGAAGATTAATGATGCTGTAAATGTATATTTGATTGCCTAAGTAGACTATTTTAATGGGAAAGTTATATGTGGAGATGATGTATTTAATGTAATAATTTCGCAGAAATAATTTTTGTATATGGAATCACAGTGTATTATTGTATATGTTTGTTTTACGTTATCTCATTAGTATGCATATATTGTAATTCCTTTAGTGTGTAAATCTTTCTGAAATGCTTTTTACTAACGTGAAAAGATCTGAACGGGGGAGGAGTTGTGACGTCATAGCTCGTAAACATATTTTGTTGTTTGTTACTGTATTCTTGGAAATGATATACTCCACTTGAATGACGTCATTTCCCCTTGCAACAGCGGAAGACGCCAGGCAATTTCGCAGTCGAGATGCTGTCTTTGGCGAGAGCAGAGCTCTGTAGTTGAATGCTGGTTATGGAGATGTTAATAAATGATTTTGTTTTAAATAAATAATTGATGCCTCGGAATATTATTTCTGCCACTACGCCACACTGTCCATATTTGTGATTATTCATTTTCAATTTTTGATTAATCTCTTCCACTCTTGTGCCGACGTAGATGATTCTTTGGTCTGTTCCTTTTGTGACTTTAATCATATTGCATTTAATTTTCATTATTTAAACATATGCATGACTCTTGGGTACTGTCGCACATTTCGCGTATAATCATGAAAAATTTGACATGCTAATGAATCCTAACTTAAATGTTCCATATTTCCTGTAATATCGTAATTTTATGGTTTAATGTAAACGATATCAAAAAGCATGGTGAGAGAGGAAAAAAATGTTTGAAGTTTTACTTTTTTTGTTGTCATTTATTTCCTCCATTTGCAGGAATCAAAAAATTTAATTTTCTAGTAGGAAGGAACTACTTCTCTAAGACTGTATGGGTTGTGTTCATTTACTAATTTCCTAAATGATAGATATAGGTATGACTTGTATTCTATTTTATTCGCGATTTCATCAAATCCATCCGAGGCTATTGTAAAACAACATGTCTTGAAAAGAAATGTATCATATCCATTACCTATTTTACAATATCTTAGCAGTCATATCTTAATGAAGTAGAGCTTGAGATGGAACATTGTTTTGTGTGTGTGTGTGACATCCGTCACTGTGAAAAGGGAGCATATAATTTATTTGTGAATTGCTTAGTTTAGTTTTTATTAACGTCGCACTAGAAGCAACACGAGGGCTATTGGCGACGGACCTCGTAATTTTGAACCACGGTCAAGTGACGAGGACGACACCTGAGCTGGCACCTCCCTCTCCAAACATCCACACCACGCCAACGGGAGGACTTTGGACCCCGAACAGATTTAACGTGCATCAGCCCCGGCTACACGGCGGGTCTTTGGCGGCCAAGGATCAAACCCGCGACTGAATGAAAACCGTCGGTCGCTAGTCCACGACCTTGACCACTAGGCTACCGCGGCCCTTTGTGAATTGCAAGAATGCTAAAGTTTCCGATGTTATATTTATTGTGTATATTTTTGTTACAAAGTGTAATTTTGAAAATTACATTCCAAATTCTGAACTATAGCTTAGATATCTGATATATATTTGTAATATATATATATATATATATATATATATTAAAAGTATGTTATATAACTGGAATTTTTTTTTTTTTATCAAAAATGAATTTTAGTGCTATATTTTTCTGTTTCATTATTTCCTTTGTCTTTAGTCATATAAATATTTTGGCATTATTTCTGTGACGTTCCTAACAATTTCTTGCTTATTTTATTACTTTTTTAATCTGTTTTGTTTTGTTCCTTTTAGTTGATACTTTAGTCAGAGGTGGCAAAGGAAGGAAAAAGCACAAATGTCTCGTCTGTTCTTATACCACAATTTACTCATCTGACCTTCAGAAGCATATTTTGAAACATACAGGAATAAGACCTTTTCAGTGTCATATATGTTTGAAATGTTTTTCACAAAAAGGAAATCTTCAAAGGCATATGATAGTTCATATAAAATGAAATTATAATTTTTTGAAACAGTAAAAAATGTTTTAAATTGATTTTGCATTCGGATTCCTCATAATATATGAATTATATATTCTTTTTCATTTAAGATGTACCATATTTTGTCTACTTCAAATTGGAACATTTTGCTGTTTTTTTTTTTTTTTTTTTTTTTTGTAACCGGATAATTTTTTGTAACCATAAAATTGTAACCGGATATTTTGCATTATTTTCCCTCAACCATTTTTTATTGATTTTTTTTTTCCATATTTCATAAAAAATGTCTTGATTAGCAAACAATTGGCAAGATTACCGCTAAGAAAGAAGTCACAAGAAAATGCGAGTTTCGTCTTGGCATTAAGGAAATACGATTATTTTTTAAAGTAAGGGGATTCTAAATGTTAGAGCCTTGATGGAAAAGTAACACATTGTGAATAAAAATGTTTTCTGCTCTAGAATATAAAAACAATTTTTAGAATTTAAATATTAAAATGTTTTTGTAACTTGTGAGGTATTTTGTTCCTCAACTGAGTGATTAAAAAATTTTTTTAGTAATTTTTATTTGTTTCTCGCTTCTTTTAATACCAAATGTAACACTTTATGTCTGCATGGCTGTAATGTTTTTCACTACTTATTTAAAACTTGTTCTAAATGTTTAAATAGTGCAAGTTAAAAATAATGGTATCTTTGATGTAATGCTTTTTTCTTATTTTATATTGATTTGAAATGCATGAAATAAGTTTTGAAATATTTTAATGCCTTCTTGAAAGATATTTTAAAAATGAATTTATTTTGATCTTCAGTATTGTTTAATAAAATTAAATACATTTAAAATAATATTAAGTGTACTTCTAATGAAATTAAATTTTAACATTTAAAGTAGAAATATAAGTTAAAATAACAGAATTTTGTAATTTTTTTTATTTATTTATTTATTTATTTTTGAGGACACATAATGGCTAAAAGTATTTTTGATTTTTTACTTCAACATTAGAATCAATTTTCATACAGTTTTTAGGTGGCTTTTATTTTATTCATCGGCATTGTTATTCGTTAAGGTTTTTTTAAAATTTGAAATGGAAATTATTTTTTTTAAAAAAATTTCCCTTATTTTTAAAATCTGTGAACAATTTTTGCTTACTTAGTTTTAAACCCTCAAAGAACTTGCCTCCTTTAGTTAAGTTCATGAATCATAAGCCTGAGGTATATCATAGGAAATTTTTTTCTTTCCCCTAGTGTTTACTATCGTTCGTAGTCTTCTCTATTTTTGATTATTCTACTTATCAACCAATTTCAAATAAAGAAAGACTCACAAGTGTGATATGTGTTCTTATGTCATGACTTATTCAAAAACACTCTACAAAAATAATATATGGTGAAACATACTGGTAGAAAACCATTTGAATGTCCTCCTCATCATTAATTTTCTTCACACTAAACTTGTACATGAGGCCACAACAGCTGTCTTCCTAGCACTTTCTCAACTAGCTATCTAAATGAATTTTTCTTTTCTGTTGCCATCTTGGGGCTCTAGGTGTTCTTCCCTTTCCATCTGGTCCCCATGTCAGCGCAGTTCTTTTGTTTGAATTTATTATTTTAATATTTTATACCACCATTTATCATTTTAAATATTTGTCTAATCCGCTTCCAACGTCGTTTTTTTTTAAATTTGTGTGGAAATAGGTTTGGTAAATGTTTCGTTGTACAGTTCAAAATTTGAAATTTTATCTGGCCAGAATTTCTTAAGAATCTTTCTGAGGTACGTTGTTGCGAAAGCATTTTCTTTCTGTTTTTGTGATTTAGAATGTTTCCAAGTCTCATTTCCATAAAGAAGGACCGCTAATACACATGGACACTTGTTATTTATGCTTAATGCTTTTATTTGAAGCTTTTTAATTCTAGTTAATATCTCTTCGTCTGTGCCCCCGTGACCGCGGTAGCCTAGTGGTCACGGTTTCAGACTCGGGGCCGGCGGTTTTCGTTGAATCGCGGGTTCGAACCTTGGCCACTAAAGACCCGCCGTGTAGCTGGGGCTGATCCCTCCCTTTGGTGTGGTGTGGAAGTTATGAGAGGGGGCTGCTAGCTCAGGTGTCATCCTCGTCACTTGACCGAGGTTCAAAATTACGAGGTCCGTCGTCAATGGCCCTCGTGTTGCTTCTAGTGCGACGTTAATAAAACCAAACCAATCGTCTGTGCCTCCCTTTTTATTTATTACAAGTCTAAGGCGGTGATCTTACAACTGCGAAATCTCTGGGTTCCAGGAGTCAAAGTAAAAATTCAAAAAAAGAACATTATAAAGCACACTAGCCGCCTAGTGTTTATTAAATAAAAAATAATATTAAGATGCTTTTAGTTATGTTTGAAAATAAATCAGAAACTTCGATACTTGGCAATGAAGGAAAGGGAACAGCTTATCGACATATCAACAGATACTATTTTAAAGTCTAAATTTAAGCAAGTGTTGCTTCTAAATTTTTGCTTGCAGAAGAGCCTGAACTGCACAGTTATAAATATTTAATGCCAGTCTGAACAATGCATTTAAGGGGGGGGGAATAATACTCAACGAATGTGACAGCAAAAACAAAATATAGAAACAAATTAAATTCAAAATATGAAATGTGATTGTAGATCAAATCAATAGAGTTAGATTTGGACTGGCTGTGTAAAAAATAACACAAGGGTAGGTGACAACTGAATCATGAGTGAATGCTATTAATGAATAAATTACATTAATTTTATATATTAAAAATTTTGATAGAAAATGCAATATTTTTGTTTTAAATTGTTACATAAAATACTTGAGAGTGGGATGAAGTTCCCCCCAAAGCATCATAATTCCAAGTGTTATGGGAATCGATTAAATTTAAAGGCCACTGGGTCGAAGGTATGAAAAACGGTCAGTCTCATGAACTTTGTTTTGATTTATTAGATATTTTTTTCTAAATATCAGCAAAACTTGAAGACAATATCATGCAAAATCAAGGTATTTCAATATGATGTATGCAAACTTTGTTTTTTTCCCCTCAAAACAAATTTACAAAGACATTCAAAAATACTTTTAGGAATTAAGCATATGATTATGACAATCTGCTGATAATATTGCAGTCAAAAATCTCATTTTCAATATCATTCTACTGTGCATTGGAATTTTTTTTTTTTTTTTTTTGGTTTTTTAAAAAACTGTATGTTTAAAATATTTTCATTCTGTAATAGTGTAATTTTGTTTTCTTAGCAAATTTATTAAATATCAGCCAGAAATATAGTATCCAGATAAATTATTTTAATGTAAGAATCAAAGATTTGTTTTTATGGCATAGTAAAAATAAAACTGTTCAAATCACAATAATCGATGTATTGGATTTCAAATATTTCTGGCTATTGTGTTACAGATGTGTCATTGAGCTGTTTTACTTTCTGTTATGAAATTTTGTTGCCACAAATTTTATGACAACAAAGAGTTTGAGAGTGTAAACATTGTATTTAAAGTTTTAAACGTTTGTGGATGTTGGACATATACTCAACTGTATACAATACTGAAATATTAATTAAATTTATTAACTGATTGTAAGTCATTTGGTTTAATTTGATATACATTAATGGATTTTAGTTAAAATCACATTGAGAACAATGTGAATTTACTAATTCTTTGATCTGAATAAATCATTCTAGTGAAACTTTTACTATTACCTGTTTAATATGTAACTGTTAAATAAATGTTTTAGTTCTCTCTGTGTGTGTGGAAATCAACTGTATCCAATGTGTCTTTGACTACTTGTTCATTTCTTCTAAGTATACTATAATTTGCAAACTTTTGATCCCATGAGAAAGCATTAAAATTTTTAGACTGAATTTTATTATTAATGATATGTTATGTGTGTTATTTGCTTGTGCCAGATAAATCATTAATAGACGAATTAATTTGGAAAAAAATATTGTTTTGTGCTCACATGCAATAAAATGTATAATAGTGTTTATTTATTACTAAGAAATTTGTTTAACAATGAAGAAAGTTTTGAACCTGTAAAATATCTTATCCTTTCAGTTAGTCAGTTTTTAAAAAAATTAAATCGAAAGGAATTGAAAAGGGAATTTTTAAGAATGCATCTAACAGTAATTTACTATATTTTTCAGGTAAACCAAAAGGAGAAAAAAAAAAGCAAAATGAAATTAAAAATATGTATATAATGTATAATATATAAAGGTATTGAGATCAATTTCTGAAATTAATATTTCTTAGATTCATTTAGCTCTATTTTGAGAATGCTGCAGAGGTATTATTATTGAAAGATAATTCATTAAGAATTTTTATGAATTTATAATATTCTAATAGTTTTTTTGTTGTTGTGTGAATAAAAATATTTTTAAAATATGCGAATTTTAATGCAGGTGTATTTGGTTAATAATGATGTGCTTAGCTATAATGGAAGTGTTGTTAATTTCTTTAATATGTGTACAAACTCTTTTCCCCTCAGTGGGAATATTAGTTAATATCTCGGATAATAATTCAAATCTAAAAAAATATTTTTCTCAATTTGTTTTTGTTTTTTTTTTTAAAAAATTCTTGCTGTTTTTAATGATCTATTCAAATGTGTGAACATGTAAAGATAGGATGTGATATATCTAATAGTAATTTTGGATTATTTGTATGTGAAAATTGTTATATGTGTGTTTTATGCATTTATTATTTGTTTTTCTTTCCTTTGAAATATTGTTTTGCTCATTTTTAGGATAAATGCATTTCAGGTTATGAGAAATTATATGAATTTAATTTGTTTTTTCTTTTTTAGTGGAAGTTGGATACCAAAATCAGAACCGTAGTCAATGTGTAATTAAACCAAAAAAACTACATGTGTGCTCCATCTGTACGTATTACACATCGTACACAACTCACCTGAAAAATCATATGTTTAGACACACTGGAAAGAAGCCTCACCAGTGTAGTATTTGTGGAAAACGTTTTTCACTAAAAGGAAATCTGAAAAATCATCTGAAAGTTCATATCAAATGAAAAGATAGTTTAGAAATATAAAATATATTTTAAATTGCTCATTCATGTATGATTTGTCATCAGAATTATGGAAGACTTACCAAGCATTTTCTATGCCAAATAAATGCATTAGGTTGATTTCTTGCACAACATCTTTGGCTCAATTCATTTCATTATTTTTCCCATCCCTTTTATTTATTTATTTTTCAAGTGTTCTAGAAAATTTCTAGGTTAGTGAAGAATTGGCAAGATTATGGCTAAAAAAGGAGCCGAAGAAAATCGGCTTGCGCTTTTTTGCTTTTTTTTTTTTTTTTAACAAAGTGGTAGGACTTTAATAAGAAAAAAAAGTATTGCTCTCTGAGTGGAAACGTTTTCTCTACTATAAAGTAAAAACAATTTTTTTAGGTATTTAAATTTAAAAAAAAACTTTTTTTTAGTAATCTCTTCTTGTTTTAATCTTATTTTAATACCAAACGCAACATTTTATTGTATTATGCTTTATGTTTTTCATTAATAGTTTAAAACTAGTTCCAAATGTATAAATAGAACGAATTAAAAGCACTGGTGTTTCTGATAGAATATGGGGCCGCGGTAGCCTAGTGGTCAAGGTCATGGACTAGCGGCTGGCGGTTTTCGTTCAGTCGCGGGTTC
>BMAW01031064.1:0-10291 GCA_019974015.1 Nephila pilipes | reverse complement strand
ATATATATATATATATATATGTGTGTGTGTGTGTGTGTGCGTGCGTGCGTGAGAGTGTAGTTATATGTTTTTGTATAAGATGGAACAAATAAATTAAGAACAAAAAAACAAAATAACACATGCATACATACGAACAATTCGTGAATCGCTTTACCTACTTCCAATAACATAATAATCAAGCATAAAACATCTTATATTAGAATTTCGATTAAATGTCAACAATTACCTTTTTAATATTCTTTGGAAAAACAATTTCTTGCTTTCAATTTACTTTAAAACTGTATTATGCTGTTTTCGTTATTTAGCTTGGAAAGTCCTAATCCCTTGGTTTTACCAAAACAATATCGAAAACAGCAATTTCAAAAATTAAACTTTTTCTTCCGAAATTATTGTATTTATTTTTGGAAATGTTTCTATTTTAAAGGGGAAAAAACTAATTATATTCCTGTGTTTCAAATTGTCGTAAAGAATATTTCTAGTTTATGTCTTATTTCTAGAAATGATTTGTTAGCTTTTTGTTGGATCCCATTGTTATCAATTTTTACATTATACTTTCCAGCATTTTAATAGGTAAATTAAAATAATTCTATACTACTACGAGTATTGTACTTGGACAATTTAATGGCTTGTTTTTTTACAAATATTTTTTAAATTAAAACAATTCCTTTTAGAATTATTCTCTTACATAGAAATAAATCCAGTTCTTTTAATTTATCATCATGTTTTTGTAAAGTTGTTATTCCCTTTTATAAAATTTATACAATTTTTTGTGTCATAGTAACATTTATTTAAAAAATAAGCACAACATTTCAGAGAATTTAATGAAGAAGAATGAATAAACATTTTCATGAATTGAATAATATTTTTAATGAGTTCATACACTATAATAGAAAAGGCAATTTAGAATTGGTGAATTAAATTATGTATTGAATTTATAAGAACCGGAAATATGGAACTAAAGTATTTAGTAAAAATTAGTTTTTTTGTCAAAAGTTTATATACTTTGAGATTATTCAAATACTATTATATAGTGTATGAAATATACTTTTTTCATAAAAATTAATACGATAAAATTATGAGAATTTCCTGATAAATTAGATAAACATTTTATTGTGCTACTATGTACTTAAAATTAAATTGTCTGTGAAAATTGTTTAACCGAAGACGGTGATGGATTGGACAGAAGATTGAATTAAGCCTATACTAGAACCAAAGGGAAAAGTGGTGGAAACATAATTGAGTAAAGATTCGTGATGTTTTTACCCTTTGTTGATCCAACAATTGATTTATTGATTGATTGTTTTATTAACGTCTCACTTGGAAGCAAAGCGAGAGGTATTGGGGATGGACCTCTTAATTTTGAACCTCCTTCAAATGACTTGGATCGCACCTGAGTTCGCTGTCCAAACTTCCACTCCATCGCATCTTGAGAACTCTGAGCCGCAACAGATTTGCAATGCATCAGCACCACTACGCAACGGATCTTCCAGTGGTATAAAGACTTGAACCCATGACACCAGTCACAAGTTCCTTACCATAATCACTCGGCTACCAAAGCCATTCCTCTTTAATAAAACCACGGTCATCAAAATTTTGAAGTCGAGTGAATTATAGGCATGGTCGAGTGGAATCATCAGTTCGAATGCGCATTCTTGAAATATCATGCCACACTATGCCAAAGAGATTTAGAGCCTCGATATATTTGACGTGCATCCACGCGGTAAATTTTTAGAAGCATCAGTACTCAAATCCACGAAACGAAGAAATAATACTGGCTGCTAGTTTGTGACCGTAAGTACTATACTACCGAAGCCACTTCATTCTATCAATGATATACTTCATAGATTCCCAATCTTATTTGGCTGTCATCCCTTTTTCTAAAAATATGTTATTCACAATCCCCTTTTCAGAAAAAAAAAACTGAGTTTATACTTGAAATTAATAATGTAGTTGTGAGTTTTGAGTGTAATAAATATTTAAAAATACTTTCGAACGTCAGAAGTAATCACTCAAAAATATTTTAACTGTTTCGAATGCATTTTATTTCATTCAATTAAAAGTAAGAATCTATCTTTGAGAAGAAAAAAAAGTAGGAAACTGCAAAAGAATTACGTAACACTCGAAAACTCGAAGTGACATGTGGACGAGAGGTGTACTTTTGTAGCGACCTGTCGAAGTTTTTGAATATAAACTTTCTTATGCATACAAACTGTGGTATTCTATGTGATATATTGAGCATGCTGCTGCTCGTTAATGTACTAAAAGAGTTATCGGAATAAAGCTGTAATGTATTGATACACATTTTCAATGCTGATTAATCTTGCTGAAAAGACATTGAGAACTATTTTTGAAACATACGTTCGATAAGTTTTGATATTAATCAAGCGCTTCAACACATTCTTGCGAATTTTGTTCTGGAGGAATGATAGTTTTGCTCTAATGCTCCCTAAATTAGAATTGGACTAAAACTGCCCCCTACTCTCTCTTCAATGACCACCGGTTGGTAGTGACCCCTTTTGGAGAACTGATGTAACTTTGATAAAAGTTACATCAGTTCTCCAAAACACAGTTACACAAGTGATCGCTGAAATGTCGTCTTTTTCATCTCATCAAAGTTGAAAACGGTGTTGATTTATAACTGAATACCTCAATAATACCTCACCAAATCTATAATTTCAGTACATAGCTGGTTTTATCAAGCATCTGCTTGATAAATATTTTGCGTACATAAAAACTAGATCAATGGGTATAATTTCACGTTTATCCGAAGAACAGAATTTTTAAACACATACACCACATACAGTAAAATCTCTGCTAACAAACAAATCTATTCAAAAACAATTTGGCTTACAAATAATATTTTCAGGCAAATATTTCTTCAGTTAAAAGGCTTTGAGTCAATTTTGGGATTATCTACGCAGTAAACTCAGCTATGTTTTTTTAGATTCAAAATTCTTCTCTCCCCGGCTTGCCCTCTCTGCAGCTCTGTTGAGGATATGGACTCCACTCATCTGCTCCACTGCCCTGCGCTTCGAAAGCCTTTTCTTTCTTAACGTTACTGGAAAGCTAGAGACATGTTGGATTAATGAACTTTGTTGAAGCATGTATTATTCTTATTTTATTTTGTTTCCTTGTAATTGTATTTCTTTCTTTCTTTTTTTGCTGTAATTGCTTATAGTCTGCCATTAGAAATATAAAAATATTTAATCTAGAGTTATGTAGACGTCGTTGTTAACGTATTTTCCAGATATTTTTGTACTTACACCTCCCAAAAAATGACAGAAACAAGTAATAAATTTGGAATACTCTTTAGTTCAGAGAAAAATTTGCTTGCTATTTCAATAATATATATTTGAATCTTCTGGACTTTAGGAGATTATCTTGAAATCCAGAAGTTTCAAACATATATTAATGAGATAGAAAACAAATTTCTCTCTGAAGTAAATAGTACTCCAAATACATCCCTAAAAGAAATACAGTTTTAAAATCAAGTAACTCATAATGTCCCCCAGATGAGGAGGCAATCTCGAAAATTATCTAACCCACTTTTAAATTCCGCTCACATTCTTAAATTTCAAAATCTTCTCTCAATCTCAATACTTACTAAATTCTAGATTCAAAGCAACAAAACCTTTTGGGAACCTTCTTCTGGCTCCTAGTCGAGTCGAAGAAGCATATCCGCCCACACACCTCTGATCTTACTCAGACAAAGCTACTGCTTTCTGATTGGATAATGAATTGAACCCTGTACTCCACTACTCCATGCCAGTAAGAGCTTAACTTCTATCCAGATCTGCAGCCACCTTTACAGTATACTTTATAAAAATAACTTTAGTAAACCTGATCACTCTCAATTAGTTTTTAAATTCTATTTATTAATTTAATATTCAGGCATACAAATAAGTTTTGAAATTGCGTCCTCTTAATTGTACTGGGCACTTGGAAGTATAAGTTGAAGCATGAAAAGGGAGTTTACAGCCCAACAGGTCTAGGCAATCTATTTACTCCTTCAATACGTACTAAGAAGAATAATCTAATTACTATTACAGAAGAAAGAAATAATTATTAAACATTATAGTGTTTTGAATCTTGATTTGGAAAAATCTAATATTTGTATAATTTTTAAGAGAAGCGACAATAAAGACAGCTGATGTAGCTTTCTTGAACCAATATTATCAGCCAGTAAATTATAATATATACAGACAAGAATTAGAATTGTATAGGGTGATTAGGGTAGTAGATCCTTCTTCTAAATAGTATTACCCATAGAATTCCTTGGATTTCAACACTCAACCAATATAGCAACCATCCCCTACAAAGTTAAGAAATTACAATAATGAACAACTAACACGTGTTTATTTTTGAGTTAACTCACCATGTTAAATTCTGTTTTCAGTTATACTTATACACACATTACCATAATAATTCACGCACTAAGAAAGAGTTGTCAGAATAAAACGAAATTTTACGTACGTAAGTATAACGTTGATGTAAGTGATTACAATTCTAAGAAAAATGATCATTTATTGTACTAAAAATTATAAATCAATGGAGGTTTTAGTACCCTGCTCGGTCACCTCTAACTAGAAGGCATGACATGATATGATTGGGCATTGAGACATACAAGTCCCGTATGACGCCTAGCAACGTTCCACATGATGTGAACACGATTTTAATTCCACCAAACTCGGAGGCAATCCAACTTGCAGTCATAAGTTATCCCAGATATGCTCTATTCGTTGACAAAACTACGGATAGAGAAGGACAGGGAAGGGTGGAAATGTAGCGGACGCAAAGTCCTGTGAAAACCTTGCTGTGTGTGAAACCTAGCGGAGCATTCTAGTTGAATAATGGCTTTTGGAAGCCCTGACATGACTGGCAACACATTTGGCTGAAGAATGTCACGAATTGTGGGAGCGGTGTGCCACTGTACAGCGAAGGCAAGATTGAGCCGTCCACCACAGGGCCTTCGCACACGTATATGATTGTCATAACTGCCCAAATTGAATCTGGATTTGTAGCTCAAGACCATCTGATTCCCTTCAGTTGTAGTCCAATTCCTTCAAGCGTTACACCACTCGAAACAGATGGGACGGTGAGTGGATGTTAACCCGTTCGCTCCCAGCGTATCACAGGCGATACACTAGTCTTAGCTCTCCTGTGCCCAACGTATCAATAGAGATATGCTTGATAAGAACGTTTTATTTGATTTTCTTAATGTTACTATATGGCGTTACAAATCCACTAAATCTATATAAATAGGTTATTTGGAGTATTGACCTTGGTGATATGGGTTTGGATTTCACTTCTGGCTACCAGGAGGGGAGTAATTGTTAAGAGATCGTGTTGCTGCGCGGCTCTTTAAATGTAATGACATGATTTAAAGAGTGCACACTTGATTTCGGTTTGCTTTTTTCTTTCTTCCTTGCTTCTTAGAAGTTCGAAGGAGAATTTATGGCCCTTTATGGGGGTTAGGGCTTTTGGTAACAGATGTTCTCAGCTGTTAGTTTCATTGGGTCGGTTTTTATTTGTAGCGACAGTCATAACGAAAATAAAGTTTTTATCTGATACTGAGATTTGCGAAAAAATAAATGAAACTGACAGTAATGTTAGCGAAAATAATCCAAATCTGTACATAGATATTAAAGTAAAAAAAAAAAGGGGGGGGGGGGACACTAAGATATGCTCTTTGCTCAAAATCTTGCTTGAAGCGTCAAAATATGTGTGCAAGACATATGACGTTGCACTATGCATTGAATTTTTTTATTAATATACCATACAGCAAAATAAGATTTATCTTTTATATCTATATATTCTATATAAAGACACATCATTATACCATGAAATTTATGTAACATATGTAAATATATTTTGTATTTTCTTAAAAGTGTGATTTTTTATGTAATTTTATGAATAAAACATTCAATTTTCGATTAATTATTTTTTCTTTTGTATATATTAAGTTTAATGCATTTTAAATAATATATGTAAATACCAAAATATTTTAATACATAGCCGATTTTAGAGGAATTTTTTTCACGAATTAGGCTTAGTATCTAAAATCGTCTGGGCTCAGCGTGTCACTCCGCTGTAAGAAGCCGCGGGCCCAGCAAAGCTCTTCTTTTTTTCTCCCTCCGATAGCGAAAGGGTAAACGGCAGTACACGTAATGGGTGCTGCGATATCAACTGTTCTTCAACCAGACACCTTGAGATCGTATGGACTGACACAAATGCCTGAAGTGAAGGTGCTTCCAGTTAACGGATGGTGAACAATAAGACAGTTGTCTTTATTCGGCTTTCTCGACTATTGGTTTTCGAGAGAGTCCTTATCCTGGTCACCGTGTGTATAGAAGACTTCTCTCTCTTGTACTCTAGTCCCAACACCTACTCACAGTAAAGTCAGAATGGCCTAGGTAGTGAGGTACTCGCCGAGTTCTCTGGTGGCATTATGCAGTGTGCAATTACGCTGTATTTCTAATCATTTACGCAACTGCTTGATACGTACCTTCATGCTAATTTCGAAACAGTCCCATTCTTACTTCTTGGAGCGAAAATTTTGATGGCAATAACTGTACTTCTTTTAAATAATTCTATAATGATAAGTTAAATTAAGAATGTAATGCATTGTTCTATGTACATTTTTGCACATATTCAGAATTAAGCACCTCATAGGTAGAAGGGAGTTAAATTATTGAAACAATGTTGTTTTTAATATTGATTCCTTCCAATATCATAACATTATTAATTATTGGATTCTTAAATGGTTTAAATAATTTGGCAATACCATTGACCATAAAATAACTACATTTTGAACAAATACCTAAAAATTGTAAAGTAAAGGACTATTTACTCGTATGTTTCTCTGTTTTCTTTATTCGATCTACATCTTCGTATATTATATTCCAAATATGAAAACTATTTAACTAAAATAATTCTAACTTTTGATGACAAAAAAAAATAAAACAAATGATTATACTATTCGTATAAAAATCAAAATATCCAATGAAATATTAGAGCTAGAACAAACGAGAAATTGTGAATTTACATATATACTCAAGGACAAAAAAATTAGCGCAAAAAGAAGGAGTCTTCAAAATGAAACGAAATCTTACATACGTAATGACTACTTTGATATAAGTGAATGATTTGAAAATCAAAGAAAAAGTATCATTTATTTCAGAGAAAAAGGCAAGTGAACGGATTATTTAACACCCTGTTGAACCCCCTGTAGCGCGAATGCACGATGCGATACGATCAGGTATTGAGGCATACAAGTTCTGTATGATGTCTTGAGACATTTCTTTCCATATTTGCTGTAACCTTGCCTCTAGTTCGTTCAAACTCCTGAGATGCCCACGTCGCCTTCCCAAATGATCCCAGACATGCTCGATTGGAGAGAAATCTGGGGATCGGGCAGGCCAAGGAAGTGTAGTAAGAGTGCGGAGACAGTCTTGTGACACCCTTGCCGTGTGAGGCAGAGCATTGTCTTGTTGAAAAATGGCTCCTGGGATCCGTTGCATGAGTGGCAACACATGTGGTTGCAGGATGTCATGCCGCTGGACTGTCATGGTGCCACGGATCAATAATAGGGGTGACCGTGTATTGTAGGCAATGGCATCCCATACCATCACACCAGCTGTGGGAGCGGTGTGTCGCTGTAAAGCAAAGGCAGGATTGAGGCGTTCACCACACACGAACACGATTGTCATCACTGTTGAGAATGAATCTGGATTCGTCGCTAAAGACGACTGGTTCCATTCCTACTGCAGTCCAGTTTCCTCGTGCGCGGCACTACTCCAAACGGAGGCTTCGATGGGTGGGCGTCAAGCGTAATATAAGTAATGGGCACCCCGATCTCAAATGTCTTTCAGCCAGGTGTTTTCGTATGGTTCGAGAAGACACAGGGGCCACTAGTGAAGGTGCTACCTGTGCCGGGATGGCTGCCGTTAAAGCAGTTGGCTGTACGCGTGCATTTCTTACGATGTGGCGGTCTTCCTGACGACTGGTCTGTCGAAGGCGACCTTAGCCTGGGTCTTCGTGAAAATTATATATCTTAGATCCACTGGTCCCAACACCTCCTTACAACACAATCAGAGCGACCTATTTGACGAACTACTTACCCAGTTTCCATCATGCCGATTATTCTCCCCCTCTCAAACTGCGACAGCTGCTCATATTGTCTTCGAAAACGGCGTATTGGCATGTCTACCTGAGCTATTCCTTTATAAACGATTCAGCACACTCAAACAAGCTTTGGTTACTTGTTTTATACTCCATGGAGAATGACGTTAAACGCCCTCTAACGGCTATACGTAATGTGCGATCACGCTGCATTTCTTATCATTTGCATATCTCTTTGACATGTACCTTCAGGCCAAATTGTGTTATGATTCCGCAATTATTTCTTGGATAGCTAATTGTTTGCCCATCAGTGGATCTTGAGCTAAATGTAATTACTGCTGTTATAAAATTAAAATAAATTATATATTTTATATCATTCTAATAAAAAATTAAGAGAACTTTATTTTACAGGTCTTTGAAAATTGCATTCATTACTGTTGAAAACAAACATCAAATATTTAAGCAAAAACATTTATAATAAAAAAATATGAGCCTTGTTGAAAAATAATTTCAATATTGCTGAAAGCTGGCATCAATTATATGAGTAAAACTATTTACGATAAAATTTTGAAAAATACTCGGGGGACAATTTTGTCGTTGACTAAAACAAAATCCGTTGGATTGCTGATATACCTAGTTGTTAGGATCTAAACAAATTTTTTTTTATTAATAAAAATGATTGAAAATTGTTTCCATTTGAGAATATTTCGTCCTGCGAGACGACTCCTGCGAAAATGAATTTCATAAGCTAAAGTAAGACATGTGTATCGTGAAGATACAAATTAATGTTAATATAAAATGAAACTAATGTAATAATTTTCTAGTTGAGCTGCAAATGCTTGAATAAATATGAATGGCTTATTTAATTTTATCTATGAATTAATGTGTTTATGAAAACTCGTAATATTAACTTAATTATTGTTGCAATGATTTTAAATTTTTTTTCTTCTTCTTCATAGCGGGATATAGTACAACGAAGTGAATTATATGTGGCATTGATGAAACGTATTTAGGATCGTGTTTCATAAAGTCTGGTATATAGCTATTAATGAAAATATTTAAAATTTGAAACAGTTTTACTTAAAATAAAAACACTTATATCAAGGTGATGTATAATTCTAACAATTTGAAATTTCCAGATATTGTTATTTAATTAAGAGAAGAACAACCTGGAGAGTACTGTATTTTTAAAACATTTCAATTATTTTAGTACCAATTTTAACCAGTATAGCTTTCTGAGAACAATACAGGTGTTATCATTTAATTTTCTAAAGAATAACAAGAGAGAACGACGTAATTTAGTTCACTGATTGGAAACTCACTGATTGGAAAACTGTCAGTAGCGCATCAATTAAGAATCAGTTAATTAACTGGAATATATTACTATGTACGTAAAAAAAGTATTACAAATATTATAATACAGAAAAATTAGAAAATACTTACTGTTACAAGAATTTTGTTTTTAACGTATTTATTTTTGTAACTTCATTATATATATATATATATATATATATATATATATATATATATATATATATAACACATCAATCAATAACTCAGGAACTAACTTGGAGATGGCGCTCATAATGAAACCAGTAACCAGGTCTTTCGATACTAACCTTTAGCGAAACGTTCGATCGGACCAGAAACAGCTGAGTTATCGAGGTTGGAGTAAAGTCGTTTTGTAGTTTGTTTAAAAAATGGAAAAAACCGAGTTTCGTGCTCTGATAAAACATTGTTTTCTAATGGGTAAAAACACCGTGCAAGCGAAACAATGGATTGAAAAATGCAACCGGACTCTTGTCCATCAAAAGCAACGATTTGTCGGTGGTTTGCCGAGTTTAAACGTGGTCGTACCGACACAAATGACGCGGAACGCTCGGGTAGACCTGTGGAAGCCGTTTCACTGGAAAATGTGAGTGAAGTGACAAAAATTATAATGAAAGATCGTAAAGTGAAGCTCCGTGAGATTGCTGAGATGACACAGATATCATATGAAAATGTATTTACTGAAAAAGGTTTTTTGAAGTGAAGTGAAAAAGTTTTTTCCAAGTGGGTGCCGCGATTGCTTTCGGTGGAACAAAACCAGCAACGAGTCGATGATTCAGAAAGCAGTTTATCGCTATTTACTCGCAACAAAAAAAATTTCTTGCGAAAAAGAAAAAAAAAA
>BMAW01031063.1:84179-116587 GCA_019974015.1 Nephila pilipes | reverse complement strand
TATATATATATATATATATATTTGAAATTTATATATATATTTTGTCCGTTCGTTTTAATAACACTGTCTGAATACATGGCCGAAATGAACAGCCCTTTCTTTCATAACAAGAATATTTATTGGTGCTAGCGTAGAGAGCGTTACGTACTGATGGACTTCTGGCCACCAAAGCGAGACCATAAGAAGGAGCAGAGGTGGAAGAGAGGAGAGCATAAGAGCGAGAAACTTTGTTGTGTAAAGTTATATAGCAGGGATCTTTTAAAATAAACGTCATATAACACGTGTTACAGGATTAGAGATTCTAGGGAAATATCATAATAGACGAGGAGTCTCATAGGGATTGTTTTTGACAGATTTATGATCGTGGTAACGTGAATTTAACCAGTTTTATGAGTGCGTGATATAATAAATTAATAGATAATTTGGAAGGAGGTCAGGAAATAAGAATGAGAACTCTTAATTTTGAATTAGGGAATGGGATAGAATATATAATGAAATTATTATTAAGTGAAATTATTGAATTAAAGTTAAATCATTACATATATATATATATAAGCTCATTAAAACTTATAACTCCTGTAATATTTATTGTTTTAGAATAGAAGTTTCACTTAGAGTTCTGTGATTTCTCCAAATTTTCAAAAGGTGCAACATATTGTTTTCGTTCTTCATCAAAACAGTGTAAAAAAGTTAAAACCGCAGTTTTTACAACGTTCTTCTGTATTTCACTTGGTGTGTGTGTTATCAAATTTTCGATCGTTAATTTAACCAACTTCCCATTAAGCTAGAGCTCTGAAACTGTGGTAATCGTCCTTATCCCCCTAACAATGCAATATATAGACATTTAAGATAAGTTTTAACTAATATTTCAATAATTTTTCAATAACGTAATTTGTGTAGTAACCTGGCGCCATGTATGGAAGATATATTGAAAAACGCAGAGAGAGTAATCTTAAGACGAGAAAGATATGAGCTTTTTACAAAGTTTTAACTATTTCAATAAATGTTTTTAATAAACTTTGCCACTATTTATAAACGTTGTCTTGAAAAATGTTGGTTTTTTTTTTATCTCGAATTATTATACTATGAGGATCTCCTCTGTTTGATATAAGACTATAAAATTTAAAAGTATCACTAAGAATTAAACAGCTAAAAACTTCATATTATTAAGTAATTTGACACGCGAAAAAATCCCTTTCTTGTTGAAATATTATAATAGGTACAAATTTGTAGGCCCTAAAGGCCAGTATTCTAATATCAGTCAATATTGTAATTCGAGAAACAGTGGTTGCTCCATATTTTGTATGCATAACTTTTCTTTATAAATTTTCTTTTATCATAAACTGTTATTGACAGAATTTACAATTTCGTTTGCTTGCACTTTAATTAAATTAAAAAAAAAGTATTTTTCTCTGAAAATTCCTGGGAAAATAATCTTAGAATTTATTTGAAATTTTAAATCATCATTTTAATTAAAAGAATGAAGTGAAATATTTTTGAAATAGTCTAACATAAATGAAACTGAAATGCTTCTGTTGCATATAATTTCTTCTTAAAATCCTAGGTATCAATATTAGAATTAAAGCTTGAAAATAATATCACAGCAGTCAAAAAAGTGGAACACATTTAATAATTTCCACAATTCTCATTGAAACTGGACAAATTTTATATCAATATTAATAATTAAAAATCAATGTGTCAACATGAAGATCTAAGTACTAGAATCATAGCAGAGTCATCAAAAGAAATGGAAAACATTTAATATCTTCAGCAATTCTCATAGCAACAGGACAAGTTTCATAAAAATGTTAATGACTTAAAGTGAAATAAATTAATATATTAATGTATTAAAATTAGTTTAAATTAGAATTAGCATAGTTAACTAACTTCTGAATAAGAACTTTCTCGTATAGATTTTTTTTTTTCGCAGATGAAAATTCTCATCTTAAAAATAAATTAAATTTCAAATTTCGTTGCGTTTTGTTTGTTAATTTCTGTTACTTACCTTTAAAAAAAATTTCCGAATTTTAAATAAGAGCCTGTAATATTTGATGAAAAAATATTTTCTACTAAAATGTTTTAGAAACTTTATCAGACAACCAATAAATAATGTTTTCGAAATTCTAAAAACATGAAAAATTGAAAAAAGTAATATCTTCATGAAAAATATAGATTATTAAATAAAAGTACGAATAAATTGATTTATAGGGTACCAAAATGTTTATAAATGTGTTTTCTCGATCCATAAAATTCTCAAATTTGAAATTTCTTCCAATTCTATTCAAAAGGGCATAAAATATTCAATTAGGAATTTACAATCGAAATCAACCAGTTCTCAGGTGCTATCTAATATCTTATAAATTTCAATAATTGATCCAATCGCCTAGGAACGTTAAGAAACAAAAGAAACATTATGAATCATTTGTGAAGTAATCTAATACATAGCTCCCTAAACAGTTTTGCCAAATGTCCCAGGAATTAAGGATTAGAGTCTAATAATGTTTGGAACATTAATTATTTAGAGCCTTCTCTACCTGATTATGCAAAAAAAAATGAACTCCTTATAGTAAAAATCATTTTTAAGTTCATTAATTATATTAATTAATTAATAGCCTTTAACATTATAATTTACTTCCCTGTGAAGCATTAATACTAATTTTGTCCAGTTACAATGAGAATTACGAAAGTTGTAAAGGGTGATTTCTTTTTACGTCTGCGCGAGAAAAATCAAGTTCAAGTTAAGGACGGTCATTGCCATTTCCTTGGTTTTGATAAAACAAGGTGTACAGTTTCTGAATCTGAATTGTATTTTGAACATCGGCCAACAGATTCATTTCGTAATAATGATCACTTTATATCTACTTTTCACCTCAATGACCTTATGTACCTTTTAACCAAAGGCTAATAGCTTTTCTTTTAAAAGTAAAGCAAATGTTACACGAGTCATTTCTCTAATGTTGTCTGAGATTGAAAAGTCCATCATCATTTTTGTTTTTATGTCTAAAATATCGAGCAGACTCAAATTATAGTTGTAACATAGTTTAATGTAAAAGAAACAAATAATTATTAATAAATGGTTTAAATTTTCAAAATCAAAAACATTTCTTTTAGATCTTGATTTAAAAGTATTCGTGAGACTAATTTTCGAGCAGTACTGGTTTGAAAATATTTCTAGATATTGTGCTAAATTAAATTTCATATTTAAAATTCGTATAAGAGATTTTTAATTGAATTCCAGCTTTGAAAAATTTAATTTTTAATTGAGAACAAAGAAGAAATTTCCTTTTACCTGGGTAATTTGGGTTATTTAGATAAATACACAATTGTATGGAAATGTTTTCAGCCACATAAAACTTTTCTATATTTTTTCGGAACGACAGAGGTTACTTTTCTGAAAAATTAAAGCTTTCATTAATTTTTTTTAATAATTAATTGATTCAAATAATTTAAAAATTAATGCTTGTGAAGTTCCAGTGTACTTCCATCTGCTGTCATTATTAATCTTATTTAAAATAGTCACGAATCGATTGTCAAATCAATAGATTTGGTTTTATCAATGTCGCACTAGATGCAACATGAGAGCTATTGGCAAAGGACCATGTAATTTCGAACCTCAGTCAAGTGATAAGAACTACACCTGAGCTGGTACCTTCCTCCCCTAATTTCCACACCATTCTATTGAGAGGACTTTGAGCCTCGAATGATTTAACGTGCATCAGCCCCTGCTGCACGGTGGGTTCTTAGTGGCATCAAGGCTTGAACCCATGACTGAATGGAAACTGCATGCCTCAAGTCCCCGACCATGACCACTAGGCTACCGAGGCCGTCAAATGAATAGAAAGTCGCACAGTGAGGATATCCAAGTTAATTTATTCAGATCTGTGACTAATCAAAATTAAATCCCTGACCTTATACATCCGTGAAAAGAATTCCATACGGGTCTGATTCTGAAATTTGATATTATAAAGAATTATTTATTTTTCCAAACCAGTCGGGTTCGAGTCCTTGGGTGGCTTTAGACATGAGAATTCATTGACCCTATGCAGTTTCTTCTTGGTTGTGATCTGACCACTCTTTTTTTTTTTTTTTTTTTTTTTTTTAAACATTCACTGTTCTCGGTTTATAGTTTTCCACTCGTCCTTTCTACTAATTACTAACTAACTTCGTATTTAGTTATTTTTCTGTTTATATGTTCCATTTATCAAATCCATTCACTACACTTTAATAATTCTAAAACTTCGTAAATCACTTTTCATTCATTAGGGGAGATCTTCAGTTCAAACAATCCTATTTATAATCCCTAAGGTATTGGTAGAAGAGGGGGAACGGGATAGATTCCACTCTAGGATGTTCTTTATTTAAAAAAAAAGTGTATTTACTTTTTATCAAGAACATATTAGTTTAAATGTCATTTTGAACAAATTATTTACTCAAAATAATGTAACAGTAAACTATTTTATACCAATAGTATATTTTTCTTTCGAGTGAAGAAATTAGAACTGATCCATCATAACTTTTGTAAAAATATACAAGTTTTTAAATTTTAAGTACAAATATGTAAATGTGTTACTAAAATGTTGCTGAAGTATTTGGCTATCTAAAAATATATCAATAATATGTATTCATATAATTTGTATCCCCATATAGTTGCTGATGTAAAACACGGTTCCGAAACATTTACTTCAACATTTCCCTAGATAAGGATTTTATGTGTGACGTGCCTCTTGGCTTAAAGTCTAACAGACCAATGAAATACAATGTCTCTAACCAATGGGATATTTTTTGGCATTATTTTTGTAAGTTGTAGGCTTGTGTGTGTGTATTCATTTGTATTATGATCTAGAAGGAAGCTATATCATGTTCTGTTAACATAGAATCGTTGTTACTAGACTTCATTTTATGACTAAATAGACCGGGAATTAGTATTTCAACTAAGATTTCGCAGGTTATTTTTTATTTGTAAGTTAATTCTTAAGAAATTTATTCGAAATTATGAAGTTTTTATCAGAACGATTTTAATATAATTAATAATTTTTAGCGTAGCCTTTTTTTTTTGAAAGTCTATATTACACTCGTTTTTTCTGATAGTTCAAAATCATTTATAAAAGGGGAGTAAATTATGTAATGTTTAGTTATCGTAATAGCTTAAAACAATTACAATTTTGAAGTAAACTTCTGTGACAATATTCACATTGAAGTTAATAATAAAATGGAAACTACACAGAATTCCAAAAAATTTAAAAAAATCACAAAAGTAACGATAATTCGCTCATAACTAAACAAATGTGAATTATAATGTAATACGATGTTTAAAAAAAGAATTCTCAATTAAACGCATTATGCTAATTAATTGTGAAGTAATCCGAATTAGAAATTCCTTGAGAATTAAAAAAATGCATGCTAGCTAGTAAGGCTATAAACACCGCTGTGATAGTGAGATAGAAATTTAGGGCAGAGAGATATAGTTTTCCCGAACAACTGCGATGGAGAGTTATATATATTGAAGACTTGAGTCAAATTAGATTCAAGTTGTCAGATGGCTAAATATGAGTCTATCTATGGTTCATAGACTCTGGCAACAATTTAAAACCACTGATTCGGCACCCAAAAGGTTCAGCCATGGATATCCAAGTGTCTTTGACCGATATTTCCGATTTTATGCACGAAGGAATAGAACCCCAACCCCAACTCAACTTGGAACCTCTCTTGCTAGAGACACTGGAAGGTTGCTGTCAACGTCTACAATTCGTGGAAAGTTTAACGAAGGTGGTATTTACGCGAAGCAACCGACCTTTTATGTACCATTAATTTCCCGTCACAGAAGAAAACGTTTGAGGTGAGCACGTCGACATGTCCACAGGACGGCTGATCAATGAAAGCCTGTTCTCTTCACGGAGGAATCCAGGTTTGCCTTCTACAGCAATAGAAGGTTTGATTTGGAGAGAACAGAGAACACGTTATCATCCATCAAACAACCATGAAATATATTCAAATGGAGAACTAGTATCTGCGTTTCGAGTGGCATTTCTTTGGGTAGATGTACAGACATCCATATCTTTCCACGTGGTGCCATGAATGCACACGTTTATAGAGATGACACCCTTGATGTTCGGATAACTTAGAAAAATTTGTTGCTGATCTCAATTCTTTTCCTAAATCCTTGCACGCTTACAACTGCTTTGCAAGAACAATGTCTTCAATTCTCAGTGAGCTCATAAATCCCATATTTGACAGTATCACACATCTCTGTATGTGTTGTGAGTGCTTTACTTTTGGGAAGGATCATTCTCCATAATAAAGGCGCTTTTCCTATTCCAAACTGGCGCAATGAATTTGATAATTTTATACGTGTACTAATTTTTAAGACTCCATAATCATGTATCATCGTCTGATATTTTGTTTTAATGTAATTTTACTCCTTACTATGAGTATAATGCTGCGGCCATTTAGTTTTATAGTGTACGCGTATTATAGAGTGGCGAATTATAGCTATCTTTAGGTAATCGGTGTTTTAATGATTTTTCCTTAACTTAGATGGAACTTATTTCTTAACTTGTAGGATACTTTGCTAGAAAAAATTATTATCCAGTTGATTGTTTCTGTTTTGGATCTAGCTGATTTCCTTACAAAGCTTTCTTTAGAGTTTTTTGTCTGTAATATTTTGTATAAGATATTTTTTGTTTAGTTTTTATAATTATTCAGAGGTCAACATGTGTCTCCTAGCAAAGAGTTGAAACTATATACCTAAATACTGTACATTCCCTTTTAAAGCTTTGAATCCTCTTTTTCCTTAGAAGTACGGTGGCGCTTAATTTCAAAACTTCTCCTATAAAAACATTTAATTTTGTTTTAAAAATTACAGTAGTTTCAAGACAGGGGTTGCATCATAAAGAAATCATGTGACAAAAAGCATTCTTTACCAAACAATAAATAAAAAATAAAGAATAATGGTACATAGCAAAAAAAAAATCTGAACAATTCTATTTTGCCAGTATTGATAATTAATTTTCAATATTATAAATATAAACATTTATTGCAGTCCTTTTACTTTTAAGAAATCATTAATAATTATTGTTTACATATTGGAATGATTAATTGCATTATTTATTTTTACTCTCTCTCTAATTATTTTAATATTGATATCATTAATTATTCATAACACAATTCTATTTTTATTAAATTATATTGTTTATCATTAATTATAATAAATTTATTATATTATTATTTACTCGCATTATTAATTACGCTATTGTTAATTATATTATTGTATTATTATTTATAATAATATTAATTATTAAAGTTTTATAATTATTGTTAACGTATTGTATTTATTTATTGATTACGTAATTATGTATTAATTATTGTGTTATTTACTATGTTATTACTTATTATATTATTAGTTTGATTACGTTAACATTAATTATACTGGAATTAATTATTACTTATGCATCGGAATTATTAACAATATATTACAAGAATAAAATATTTATTAAAATGGGAGAATCTTTTCCGTTTTCAACATCCAAATTATTTAAAATATTTAATTCAGCTTAAAATCAAGTTTATTCAGTTAAAAAAAAATAATTTGGTACCTTTATGTATTTTAAGATCCATTCTTTTGATGATACATTTTGGTTACTAATACTTTGTATACTGCATAAGATTATTTTAATTAGTTATTAAAAGTAACGAAAGCAAACAAACAAAAATCCATAAATTATTTTCTTGCTGTCAGTAGAGCTGCAATATTTGCACGAGAATGCTCCTTAGTTTCGAAAAATATCTGGAAACGCGCATTTTTAGTATTTTCTTTCTATTTTGGAACATTCTACAAAATAAAAAAAAGCCTTGTTCATGCATCTATATTTCAAAGTGGCAAATATTGCTATTCAAAATGGTTGCTAACGGCAATTTATTATTTTCTTTATCAGTGAATAAATAAAAGCACACTGTAAAGACTTTTAACTGAAAATTTGAGAAATAAAATGTTTTCAATTTAAATTTGCTCAGTATTTAAAAAAAATATGTATCAGGTAATGTAAAATCCCTCAGTTTCATTTCGACTGCAGACTAAAAGCTTTATTTAGTATTCAGCATATACCAAATACTCCCGCTACAAAAAAAATCCCCAAAAAATAGTGAAATATTTTTTTTCAAATACAACAGCAAAATATTTAGTGTCGCAATAAACATAAATAAAGACTAAGAAAATATAATGTACTATGTTCTTGCTATTACTGGTGTAATTTTTTTAAAAGGCATAACACATAACTTACAAAATGTGAAAAAAATTACGGTGTTGTAAACCTAATGCTTCTAACATAGCACAAAAAATGCTTCGCATGATTATAAAATAAATATTCTAATTCTACTCTATTCGTGCGGAATATAAAATAAACATTCTAATATAAAGAGAGCAACGTTTGTTTTGTCATGAAATAACAAATTTTTTGTTTAAAAGAAATTTTCCATTAAAAGCGATCGGGCAATTACAATTTTTCTCCGTCATCTATCTAACTCTAATGCATTTCTTTTATGTTTAAATTCTCCTGCGATTATAAATAACGTTTGTTCGGGAATTTCCGAGATATTTAATCGTAACTCGATTATTGGGAAACGTGATAAGTAAATTTAGAACTCTTATTTCGAAAATATCGTAGGAATTTCAGCAATTAAGGGAGAAAATAATTTAATGCGTCACTTGAAACATATATATTTTACGTAACATAAATTTAACAATTTCTTTCAACAATATGAATTTTTTATTCAAAGCAATTGCTTATGCAAGTTATTAAACTAAAAAGATTTCTAGTAAAATATGTAACTAAAATGTGATTTAAATCTTTCTTATGAGGTCTGTTAAATATAATTTGTCGCTCAGCATTTTAAGAAATGGTATCGAATATCGAATACTAATATTTCATCAAAGAAATATGCTCGAGATTTCGCAAAGAAAAATAAAATATTTACATTTCTAAATATAAGCATTTTCAATGTCGTAAAAACAGAAAATTGTATATATATATGTTCAAATGCAAATTCCAGGAAGCCATCAGATGACGCCGATAGAACATCACAATGACTAGAGTGAAAGAGAGGTGTACATAAGGAATAGTAATAAAGAATAAAATTTGTTCTCAAGCGTTCTGTAAGCCGCTCAGTGACGCAACCGATTAATTATGATACAGAGGACGCATGCGAATGATTTCTTACGTGGTAGAATTATTGGCCTCCTGGAATGGGGTCGTAAGCAAATGGAAGTATCCGTGGAATTTGGAATCGTCCAAAGTTTCATATCTAGGCTTTGTAACGCTTCCAAAATGATAGAAATGTCAGTAGATGTTGCAGTACAGGTTGTACAACGCTAAATAACGACCGGTATTTGGCAGAAACTGCAAAAAGAAGCAGACGGAGCACAGCATCAGATAATTGTTGTCAGCTATCTTCAGCCACTACGACAATCTCAAATCAAATCGTGTACAGACGTTTGGGATTTATTGATCTATATGCTCGTAGGTCTATCACCTGTGTTCAGTTCACGACAGTTCACTATCGCCAGTAAAAGTTTCGCTTGAAGTAAAGAACATGCATTGTGGGCGTCGTCACAGTGGGCTTGTGTGATGTTATCCGACGAGTCCAGATTTAGCTTGCAGTCTGATTCATGTAAGACTTTCATATCGAGCATGCCAGATTTAATACTCAGCATGTCTAGACTTTGAACGGACTACATTTCATCGTCTGGGAAACATACAAGATATTAGCAATCATAAAAAGCATACAATGGTAAGTTTTTGTTAGGGACATATCTTTTATAATTGCTTCAGGGAGCAAAAATCGTAGTTTTTATGGCTGGTATGATACATATACCATCTTCCTGTTCTTTGTCTTTTTTTTAATAAATAGGCTTTATGAATAATTCACGTTTATTTTGTTTCTGAGCATTTATTTGCTAGAGCTAGCATTATACTTAATTTATGGACATGAGTATATATATATATATATGTATATATATATATATATATATATATATATATATATATATATAATATTTTAGAAATTAATTATTAAATAAATAAAGAGGTGAAGTTCAATTGAAATGTTTATTTATTCTTCACTGAGAGAGACAACATTATATTAGATATGGCAGCAAAAAAAGCGAGAATTACTCTATGTTATCGATTTTACAGGTAGGGATATTTAAGGATTTTCTTTGAGTCAAGTGGACTCGCGTAGTACAAGATGAAGGGATACTAAGGAAATTTCCTGGACATCTGCCAGTCTAGAGAGATTATTTCTGACAGATTTACGACTGTGGGAAAGCTGATTAAATCAATTTTTTGATCGTATTATCTAATAACAAAAAGGATATTTGGAATAGGATCAGGAAATAGAAATGGACTGTTTACCTTTGAATTAGAGAATGGGAAAATTAAGAAATTAAATTAGTTTTATGTGAGATCATTAACATCTCTCTCACCTGGACCTCATATGAGGCTCCTACAATGATTCATAGAGACAATGATTTAAAATCATTCCTTTTCTCAATTTTTTCGCTTGAGTGCTCTTCTTATACATTTTAGCTCCCAAATGGGGCACAAATTGTTTTAGTTTACCATAACAACTGGCAACACCAATCTTGAAAAATTGATTTTGAAAAAGAGGTGAATGAAGAAATTCCATCATTTGCTTATTACAGCAATGTATTTCCAAATGATGTAGCACGTGGTTGTAAAGTGCTATTTCATTAAAAAATAAAACTAAACAAATTTTAATAAAATTCCTTAAAGAATACTGTTGTATTTTCATTTTTAATATAAAACAAATAAATAGGAAGCTAACTTTGTTAAAAAATTTAATTAAAGAATTATTTTTGTTCCAAGTAATGCATCTCACGACGGTAAATATAAGGTGTATAAAATCAGACCTGCATTAGATCACTTTTCCAGAATGTTTGCTGACAGTTGCGACCCGGAAGAGTATTTGTCGGTGGAATAAATGATGATTCTGTTCTAAGGGAGGTCAAACATCAAACAACACATAAGATGTAAATCCCTTCCAAGGCGAATAAAATTCAGATTGTTAGCTAGAATGTCTCGCTATGTATATGTCTTTGAAATTTATCAAGGAGCAAATGTTGAATCTCAGGAATTTGTAAATTTATTATGCATAAAAATCACAAAGTATTTTTTTTTCACAAAGTATAAAAATCACAAAGACAATTTATTCACGACAAATCCTGCTTTAATGTAACTGGTTCATTGAAAAATGCTTTCAACCGGAACAATATTTACAAATAGGTTACAAGAAACTACAAATAAATTGAAACCTACCAAAAAAATGAAACGTGATCCAAGACGCACTTTTCCCAATACCACTAGTAAGGAAATCATAATAATAACAAGATGGTTCTACAACTCAGCTGTTCATGTAGTCTCAACATTTCATGAAGCAGGTCCTGTAGGATCGGTGAAACATTGGAGCACGCAAGAAAAACTTTTTATCAAAATTCCAAGACCTGATTCCATAGAAATATATAATAAAAGTATGGGTGGAGTAGATCTCATGAAATATTATCTCTAATATTATTAGGTCTGTATAGACATAAGCTGCAACATAAACGGTGGTACTTCTGAATTTTTTGCCATATACTTAATGTTTGCGTCTTAAATTGTTGAATTTTATGGAAATTAGAACAAGAGCAGAACAAGTAGATTGTGAAACAGAACAAGTAGATTGTGGGATCCACCAACAAAGAAACGCAAAAAAGTACAAAAGTTAATTTAAAATTTAATTTAAAACAAGAATTTATGTATATTAATTTAAAGAACCATTTTTTTCCTTGACTTTTGCACAATTCGTGAGCGAGAGGGTTAAAAATTTAAGTTGATTCATTATATATATAAAGTTACAATTTCTAGACATGTTTTTCAAGTAGTAGAATCATAGCAAAATAAAAAAAATCTATTAAAGTAAATTCATTGTATTTATTTAAGTAAATCATAACGTACAATAATATGCAGGTATGAATATCATCGTACAGCTACAAAGTGTTTTTAACATATAAGTATCTCAACTAGGGTTTCTGATTTCCCGGGTTTTTCCATTCCCGGGAATACATCAATATTTCAAAAAAATTTAAAAACAAGTTATTTTTAAATAAAATCAATAATAATTATATAAAATAAGGATACATATAAATTCCAAAATTAATGCTTATTTATATAATGACCTAAAAATACAAAAGATATATAATAAATTTATTACTCATTTTTAAAATAGGATTTCAGAAAGCATAAGCAATTTATACTTTTATCACTCATGCTAGTTCTAAGCTTTGTGACGAACAATCCGGCAGCAGAAAATGCCCTCTCTGCTTCAACTGACGTTGGAGGAATAGTTTTTAAGGCCTTACATAGTTTTATAATGTTTGTTGAAGGATTTTCAGTCGAGTCGAACAGTTGCATCTCTTGTTTCATGATTTTGTTGAAACTAGTACTTTTTTTAGTTGAACAATATAAAACTTTTGTTTTAGAGTAAATTGCTTTCTCTAATTTTTCATCCAACGTTAGAGGTTTTTCTTTCAAAATCTCCATGCTCTCTTCTTCTGAGTGCGAAGAGTTGCATATTGATTCCTCTTCTTCGCAGAAAAGCCTTGTCCCTATCATTTGGGCTTGTCTAACCAAACAAGTTTTACCAGGCAATCTCGAAATATCGACAGTAACTGCAGTTGCTTCGTATTTTCTCCCAAAATTCAGGTATTGCATTAATCCTATTAAATTAATGTTGCGTCTCTCATTAATTCTTTGGATTAGAGAATTTTTCATATTTTTCGCAAATTCTGAATTTTGTTCGTTAAATTCCCCAATAACGAAAGAAAATACACCTTCTGCAGTTAGCAAAGTTGCATTTCGACTGCATAATTTTCCTAAGCCAATTTTTACTGGCTTTAAGCCGGCTACAATTGTAGACACTGTTTCAAAATCTACATTGGCCATCATTTGTTCTTCTTTAATGTCAATTAAGGCTTTTAAAATTGCTGACTTTATTTCTAAAAATCTTTCAAGCATTGCCAACAAACTATTCCAGCGTGTTTTGGTATCCAAACAAACCATCTTTTCACAGCCAAACTCTTCTGTAACATATTTTTGTAAAATATCATTCTTGAGAGCTGATTTTCTGAATAATTTTACTACATTTCTAATCTTTTTTATAGTTTCATTTATGTTAGTTATAGAATTTTTTTCTGCATAAGTGATATGAAACGAAGCATCTGTTCCTACACCGCTTTCAAATTCTAAATCTAATGCTTTGTCTAAATCTTCAATTGGCTCTTCACTTTCATCATTGTCTTCTTCTTCATGCGATTTATCTTCTATTTCAACAATGTTTTCTCCCAAATCTATTTGTTTATTATAAAGCACATCACACACGGCTAGGTGTATGGCGTGTGCATAGCACAGGTGATTCTCACAACTCATTATTTTTCCGAACTTAACCATCATACTAGCACCATCAGTAACACACGCAACTATGTGCTTTTCTGTTATGATTCCGAATTCCTTTAGTTTAGTCTCAACTGCTTTAACACAATTTTCTGCTGAAAAGGATCCCCTAATTCTTAACATTCCTAAATTAAAGATTTCACCCTCATTGAAGTGAACGTTTATGTTCAAATATCGTCTATTTTTAAGCGATGTAAACTCATCGAGCGTCAAGCTACAACGAAGTCCAGCGTTTAACTTTGATGAAATTTCATTAGTAACCCGAGCTTTAATCACATTATACTGTTTATATACAAGCTTCATGACATCACTAGGGTTTGGAGGAAAGGAATAACCTTTATCATGTAAGGACTTCCTAATAAAGTTACTTTTTGTTATTGCATTTACCGTGAATCCATCTACACAAACAAGTTTACTTACAATTTCCTCTAGCGTTTCTTTTTTTTCTTTAAGAAAATATGATAATAAGGGGTTTTTTTGTTCAGAAGTAATTCTGATATCATTATAACTATCAATTTTTCTCTTATTAATTTCAGTATTTTCTAATCCTGACGAAACAGATTGAGTTGCTTTTGATATATTATGCCGAATTTGTAAATGCCGAAGCAAACCACTTGTAGACCAACCTCTACACTTCAAAATACTACTACATTTCATGCATTTTGCACTTTCTTCATTTTTATTTTTTATGAAATACTGCCAAACAAAGGACTTCGGAATTGAGACAGACATATTTCAAATGGTTATATTTATATATTATATCTGAAAGAAATATATAAATTGTAAGAAAAATAAGTAGATCCCAAATATTTGTACGTGTTACATTAACAGAACAATTAATTAATACAATAATTAAAATTTTTATGTTCAGAACAAAATTTGAAACAATATTTTTTGTTTCGATTCTATTAAATTTATATATATACAGTCAGACCTCCATTTTACAAATCTCTCTATACTGCAAATTTTTTCCAGGAACCTAGTACAGAAAAATATTGAAAGATGAATCTCTATTTAACGAATTTTCCACATAATGAACTTTTCTTCTGGTTTTAGCAACTTCGTTAAATAGAGGTCCGACTGTATATATATATATACTAAAGGCTATAATACTAAATATTATATATATACTGAACTATATATTATATACTAAAATGCTACAAATCAAAAGAAGAAGTTAATCAAATATAGACGTATAAAAAGACTGTATATGTCAAAAGTTAAATATACATATCTTTAATTAGTTCCGGTTTTTGTTCTGGAAAAACCGTTTCTTTCCTTCAGTTTTCGATTCAGCCTCGACTGATTAATTTTCAGATTTTTAAACGTTTGTATTTGTATTAAAAAAGGTGTATGTAATATAAGTATCAAGAAATCTGATAAAGGTTTAGAAGAGTAAATGGTGTATCAAATATATTTTCATCCATGCTCCCTGCAAAATTAATATAATTTTGTGAAGCAAACAGAAACTTTAAAATCTGCCTTTGTACTGTAATAAAATTCCCTATATATTTTAATAAGTAATTTCAAAGGCAGTTTGTAACAAAATCTACAGAAAGAAGTATTTCGAAGGAATAAATAATTATTCTGAAGAAAGAAATTATTAAAAATTCGAATACAAAAGAATTTGCTTCGTTTATAATAAATAAACATCACACTATTATTATTTTGCAGTTGCTGTTTCTGTCTCGATTTTTTATTTTCAACTTTATCATATACACAGAGGAAAAAATCTTTCTCCAAATTAAAAGTTGTATATTTTTTTTAATGAAACTTATCACTTTTCGCACTAAAAGCAGAAATTGGTAATGGCATGGAAAAATGTTACAATTAAAGATTTTGTAAATTAAAAATCTCGGGAAAAAAATTCACATTTGAAAAATAATTACTAAAATTAACCTTCCTTCATTGACTCGCATGCTTTTGAAATTTAACCAGTCAAAGCTGAATCAATTATTTCTCTAATGTTTCTACTAAGAGATAAATATTAATAAATACTTGAAAACTCATTTGCTGCTGAAGTGCCGATTATGTACGTTAAAAATATTAATTATTGTATTTAAGATATTTAATTTGTATAGCCGATTTCTTGTTTATGGAAGTGCCATATTATTGTTATATAAATAAAAATAAATAATAATATAAGAATCTCACACGAAAGCTAGGGTTAGAAAAGTAATAAATAAGAAATATTGCGAGATACCTTATAAAAATATTCTCCCCCAAACAATTTGAGGGTTCATTCGCTTTTTCAAATTGCTGATGCAATTAAATAGCTCTTAATAAACACAAGTATCCGAAAA
The DNA here is from genome assembly GCA_019974015.1 of Nephila pilipes. Taxonomy (NCBI): domain Eukaryota; kingdom Metazoa; phylum Arthropoda; class Arachnida; order Araneae; family Nephilidae; genus Nephila; species Nephila pilipes. The sequence continues at coordinate 100,782 of BMAW01031063.1, read as the reverse complement.
AAAAATTTAAAAAAAGATTAAATAAATAATAGTTTTAAGTATTAGTACTTACGTTATCCTCATAAATCAAGATCTTGGAACTTCGATCAGATTTTGCTGGTTGGCTACGAAATGCGATTGCTTTAAAACCCCGACACTTCTTGTTAACAAAGCTCAATACACAGATAGACAGGAATTTATCTGGACAGATACTCCTTTCCACGGCTAGCTGGAAAAATTCTCACCAATCCAGCGTAAGCGTTAATCTTTCTTTCTCATATTACACCCCACAGTTGGGGTGACGAACATCCCTTCATCCAGGATGTTCGGGGTGAACGATCGCAAATTGTCATAGTAGGGTCAGCTAACGATGTCCAAGGTTGAAATCTACAGTCAAGTCAAATATAGCTACCTCGTAGATAATTGAAGCTCCGTGCGATTCCCGGGAAATCCCGGGAACGAAGTATAATTCCCGGGAATAGAAAAAGTACAGAAATCTTATGATTTCCCGGGAAAGAAACCCTAATCTCAACATATATATATATATATATATATATATATATCTGTAGTTCAAAGGTTCATTTTAAATTAGATAAAAATATTTTGTTAATGATTTTTCACTCTCTTTTTCTTTTAAATTTCTGATGTTTAATTACATATTTTGGAAATTTCAATTTGATTTTTGAATTATATAGTTCAAACCATAAAATAAATGAATGAATTTTATGGTTTTTGCAAAATTAATATACAGTAATTAACTGAGTGAGAGACCTAAGATCTACTATAACCACAGAACTCAGTCCTAAGACTGACAAAGCATTTTAAATTCCTTTTTTTCCTATTTTGATTTTACAATTTTATTTTTTTATTCCTTTTTGAAAGGTTTCAGCAGTGTTTATGCCTTTAAAAACTAACATCATAATTGAATTTTGAATTTTTTAAAGGTGTTTTTAAGATTTTTTCTCTTAAATATTATTTATTATATATTGCTCTAGTTATCTAATTTATTATTACTCGTACTCGTATTATTTATGTATATATTTAGTTTAATATATATTAAATGTTTATAATAAGAAACACACACACGCACTTGTACGTTTGTGTGTGAGTGTGTGTGTGTGTTAAGGAATATAAATTTTATATTATGAATTGTGTGTGAAATCTTTGAGCTTTAAGGTTATAGCATTAAGGTTAGAGATTTAATTATTTGTACGAATCTTTATGTTGATTAGATGTATAAAAACTTAATTAACAATATTACCTTTATTAATGTAAACAACAGTTATAGAGAAATAGCCGATAGAATCAAAGATAGATGTAAATTATAGATTATACAGTGAGTATAATTAAATTCCCTGGCTTATTTCTAATTATTTAATTTTATAAAGCTCCTATTGAATTGAGAACTGTGACTAATGGTTCAAATATTTACAATACTATAACTGGAAAAATATTAGAAATTTACTCTATTTAAAACTGCGATTGAAGATTTGCTTGATTCCATAGAATTAGACGATTTAATTAAAGTTATTTCGGCTAATTATGAAGAATTAAAAATTAATAGTTCATAATCTTATACTAAGAGAAAACTATGAGAAAACTATAATTATCATAATGGTAAAAATTATAACCAAGTTAAAAGTATACCTCAAGGGAGTCCTGCTAGTAACAGTCTAGTTAAGATTACTAATCACATTTATATGAATATAAATTTAAAGATAACAATAATATCAAATTATTTAGATTTTTTTCATGATCTTGTAAATTATTTAGATTTTTTTCATGATCTTGTAGTTTTACAAGTTAACTCTAATACTTATAATCTTCCAGATTTATCCTTTTATTCTAAATACTTAAATCACATTAAAACTAATGTAAATTCCCATGAAACAAATTTCTTAAATGTTAATTTAAAAATTGTTAATAATAGAATTATTAATAATATTTATGAAAAGACAGATAATTATTACCTCCATATTAATAAAGTACTATAATTTGACAGTAATTTTTCTTTAAATATTTTTAGAAATATATTACAAAACTATTTACTGAAAAATATCAAATTAGTTAATTTGCTAATCTATTTTTAAAGTAACTAAATTAATTTCTATATTACTTATGAAAAGACTGATCATGTTATTAATTTCTTAAAAAGAAATTTTAATATAAAAGTTATAAACGTAGTTAAAACGTTTAATTTATTTGTTTCATTTTTATTTCTTCTTTTTATTATTATTATGCTATTTATTGCTTTTTTTATTATTTTTATAATTTTTTTTTATTTTCCTATTTTAATTTTTATTTATTGATTTTATTATTGGCACTATATTTCTCCCTATTTCTCTTCATGCTTTTAATTTTTTTTTATTATTATTTTTAAATGTGTTTATTATTATTATTAAATTTATTCTGAATAAATAGGCTTTTCCCCTCTTAATGGCGATACATTTTTAATCTTTGTTTGTGATGTATTTTTCATCATTTCCCTTATTATTTAAAGAAGTTATTTATCAGTTAATTTTGTTTATTTTTTAAATTTTTTTTTTATTTTTTTTTCTTATTATTATTATTATTTCAAGTTTCTTGTTAAGTAATTTTAAATAAATAATTTTTTGAGCATTTCCTTCAATAAATCCTTATATCTGTGTGATTTTATTTAAATCATTCAATTAGTTTTCACTTTGGCGTGGAATTCATTCATGAAGCAAAAAAGATATATATTAATATCAAATTGTGTAGTGTTTTCTCTGTTTGTAAATGTTTCACAATAGCAATGTTAAATTTATTTCTTAATGCAATGTGTTCAATTTTTTTTCTCCATTTGGTTGTTAATTTCTTTCTGTTAGTGATTTTGTCTTGCTTAAGAAGATTCAGCATTTTGTATTTATGATAATTTGTCGTTATTAATTATTTTATTTTACATCATGTTTCAGTTTGCTTACCTTTGTGATTATATTTTGGTTTAATTAATAATACTCTTTTAGTTAAGTTTTTAATTGGCATTACAATTTTTAGTTAATTAGTTAAGTGTAAATTGGTATTTTGTAAAGTAACTGAATACGTTTTCTGTGTTTACTTTCTTTTCTATGTGTTTGAATTTCTGATTTTTGCTTGGTCTCCATCGTTTTATAATATAATTCATATTGAAATGAGAATATTTGATCAGTAATTACCTATATAAACACACATTATCCCGTTTCAAAATATGTAACAATATTAATTATATTATTTCCGTTTTCCTAAATTTTACTTTTCTATCATTTGCTTAGTTTTAAATTGTCTGATTCTTAAATAGTTTGTTTTGATTGTTGGGGTTTTAGAGTTTCAAACCTTAGTTTGTTTGACTAATTAAGTAAATTATTTTTGATTTGCATAAATATTAATTTGATTTTTGGTTATTTCTTTAAATATTTAATTTTTTCTACCTCTTAATTTTTTTGCATTTGATTTTGGATATTCTTAGAAGGCAACTTAATTAGAATGTTCTTGAAACCAAACGAAAAAAACTTCAATTACTAAGAATTAATTGAAGAAATCAGCAAAATATCAAAATAACCAAAACCAGGAAGTTAAAACTATTGTTATCTTTAATCGAAACGGTACGAAATATTGTGATGAAAAAAAACCCATAAATTTACTGAAATACAAATTATATTAAATTATTTTAATTCAAATCAAATATAAAATGTTAATTAAAAGTAACAAACTAATTAATTTCAAAGTTACTCAAAAAACATAGCAAATCCCGAGAGGTAGAATAAATTAAAAACAGAAATGGAAATATTGTAGTTTAAATACTGTCCTATACTTAATGAATGGGATATATATATATATATTCACAAATTTTTGTGACTGTTTTTTGAAATACGATTTTTCTAACATCTGTGGACTAAGTTCTAATCTTGCAGAACTTTAGCAAAAATCCTTATTAACAGTTGGCTTGAGTGAGTGAGTGAGTGAGTGAGTGTAAAGGTAATTGGCGCAAGAGCCAGATGTGGCTATGCTGCTCCAAACAAGATTTAATTGTGGTCTAGACATGAGGAAATTGAAAAAAAGACAAAAATAGGTTGAAAAGATGGAAGGTCGAAAATAGAGAAGAATTGGTAGCGTATTTCGGGAGAGTGTAACCAATGTTTACCAAAGACAGTAAACCCCATAGGGAAGAAAAAGATCACTAGGGTACCTCGGGGTCATGATACCCTTACTTATCTGAAGAAGACCTGAGTTCTTCCTGAGGTCCCCTGATATAATCCCCAGAGGCAGGGTGCCTGGCTAAACCCCCAGACTCTGGGTGCCCATTTTAGTCGCCTCTTATGACATACATGAGCTACAGTGGGACTATTCTGTTGTTCCCGATGGCCACACGGGTCTAACAGGTGATTTACAGTGAGAGTTTTTTTTTTTTTTTTTTCTAATTAAAAATAGGCTAAATACGCAAATTATTTAACATAATTGGGCGGCAATCCCTTCCTCTTAGCTGATAACTGATTTTACAAAAATGGCCCGAAAATAAAAACTTAGTAAAAAATTATTGGACATTTATTACAACCATTTTAATACCATGAGCAATATTTTTAATCGTGCCAACAGCGAAAAATAGTATTTCATTACGAAGCAACATTATTCATTTTCACTTTTATTATTTTACGACTGTCGCACATTCGACTTCTTAACTTCTGTAAGTTCTTAAAATGTTTTTTCAAATCGTTTTATTACTGACATCCTTTGTTAATGTCCTTGTTTATAGATCACATAAATTTTTATTATTCCCTATGCAACTGCACGTAAATTTACGCAATTGCACGAAGAGAAATTCCAGAATTTGTGTTTTTTCTTAACGTATAAATGTGATATCTGAGCAGTAGTAGCTCAATCATATTAAACTGAATCCCCTTAAATTGACATATTACGATATTTATTGACATCTATTCATTGATAATTTCGATTTATATCTGCGAAGATGGTGTGCTATCAAAATGTATTGGATAGCATCAACTAAATGTCAATTTCTTTTTATTATTTAAAACTATATAAATACATAAATAAGGGAGATTTGATTTGAAAAAAAAAAAAAGAAAGAAAGAAACACTCCCAATGTCTTATTTAAATGAGTAAACAATTAAAGGTGTATTATACTGATGAAATTTAAGCTAAAAAAATATTTATGATACGTGTTAAAGGTCAAAAACGGATGCAATTTATATGTATTAAGCCCTATTTAATATTTTTATTCACACAAGCTGTAAATTAACTGCTGCATAAAGGGCTATTATTTGGCCTTGGAGAATTTCTGATTTGATAAAGGACAGAAATCCGGAAAGAATATGAGAAAAGATAAAGCAAATTGTTGGAATGCGTTTTATTCAACAAAATATGCTGACCACATTCCTTGAGCCTAAGAATTTCGACGGCTTTTAGGGGATATTATTTTTTTTAATCGAGTTTAAGTCCTTATCTTTGATTATTTCGTTTATACATGCCTTTAAACCAATATGAGATTTATTTTGGTTTCTTTTTTTATTTTATTTTATTTTGAGATGTCTTGTTCCAAATTTAAACCAGCAATAAAAGAACTTAAATTGTTAAAGAGAGGCTCAATTCTGCTCTGACTTTTAAAATTAAAAATAAATTTTAAAGTTAATAGGGATTGAAAATGCCACACAATAATTTTGGATTTTATTACAAACCTCTATGGCTAGGACGTTACCCACATAAGAAGAAAAAGAGACAGAGATTTCATCTATCAGCTAAGGAAAGCTGTTACCTTTAACCTTAACAACAAATTTAGCGACCATTTGGCGTCAAAATGACATTTGAATCAGAATTTTTTTTAAATTTTCAAATTTTTTTGCATTTAATTTTTGAAATTACAATTATGTACAGTATATACAATGCTATGTTCATAAGTACTCTACGAATTCTTAAGGGTTTGAACACAATATATTTTATGCAAGATATACTTAAAGGGAAATACATGGCGGCTTATAAATATAAATATATCTACAGGGTTATTAAAATTGCTCTCACATAATCATCTATACATATTATTGTTAGTCCTTTTGTATATATACTGATATATATGTATACAAATATCTTAATGTTAAAATGTAATTTTCATTGTTTTAAATTTTTTAAAAAAATTGAGTTTTATTTAAACTTGGCATAAAGTAAGCTCCTTTTTTGCTTTTCAAAGGAATCTATGTTATCTTACTGGACAATACTAAATTGGTTTACCCTCTCTTCCGTTCCTTACAAGGGTAGTTTTTAATCTTTTATGAATAAATTTGGAATTAAAAGTAATACCTCCTTACAATTTTTTTGATTACATTATAAACGCAGATTAGAAGATTTATACAATAATAATCCAACATTTAAAAATATATAGTTAATTAGAGCTAATAAATTAAACTAGTACTTTTTGTGCATTCGGGTCACTAAAGTTGAAAACATTTCATAACTTTGGAAATAAAGAAACTATACACAACACTTTACTGCACTTCATTAATATTATGCGTAACAAGATACATATGTCTATTCTCGATGAAAATCACAAAAACAATTTTTTTTTTCATTCAAGTTAAAAAAATGTATTACACATTTTGAGTAGGGTCGACTCTCTATTGATTTTCTTGCGCACTATTCACAATGCCCTCGATTTTCTACTTAGGTTGGGCAGTGTAGTAGTTATTTTATAGGTGTACTCAAACGATCAAAAAATGATTCAATGAATCCTGGATTCAGTGAAAAAATTAGATTAAAGTTGCAACATTTCTCTTTTTCGATATTCACAGAAACTTTGCTCTTCCGGGTTTTTATCTGAATTGTTGTCAAGATTAAGTTACTGGTGGCTCGCTGATACACATATCTTCATCAGATGAACTTTCTACGTGCGTGTCACTGTAATATGGAGGGTGACTTTTAAGGACTAACGTAGCCCTTTCTGTTGTTAGACCACTCGTTTTATGCATATCTCAAATTAAATTGGCTGTATTCAAATGACTAGAAACAAAAATACATATTTTGCTGATAAAAACAAATTTATTCAAGCACAAAACATGCTCTCAGACTATTTTACGTTACGGCAAAAAAGATATACATATATATATGAAACTTAGAAATTTTAATTTATTTAAAAATCATCATAATATAGGAGTATCCTATCATCTTCGATTCTTAATTTAAAAAGTATATGCAATAGCTTCATGAATATGACATTATTTAAAAGTAAGTTAAAACTAAATACATTACCAATTGGTGATTAGCCCCAATGGTACTTAAAAGTACCACTTCAAAACAGACTTACGTTTTTTTTTAAATTTCACAAATAATAATATTTCTCAAGTCTTATAAATTGTATATATATATATATATATATATATATATATACAGAGTACTTACCTGTAAATATGGAGTTGTTTTACCGCAGGAATATATATCACACAAGGAGGTGGTGGCTAAAATGAGACACTTAGCGGGAAAATATTTCTTCTCCACGATTTTCGACTTCACAGAACTGCTAATGCCGCCTGTTGATGATAGGAGGAATTATTTTTCGTTAAACCTGATACGTATGAGTATCATATGTTATGAATGAATATTATATTTGTAATGCTTATATGATTCTTATAGTACTTTAATGTACCGTTGGAGCACAAGCAGTTAAACAGCTCTCCTGGCCGTTGCAGCCTAGTGGTCATAGTTTTGAACTAACAACCAGCAATGTTTCGTTGAATTATGGGCTCCAGTCCGAATGCCACTAAAGCCCCATAGCGGGGTTGATGCACGTTAAATCTGTCTCGACTTCAAGTGTCTCATCGGAGTGGAGTGGAAGTTTAGTGAGAAAAAAGTCATCTCAGGTGTCGTCCTCACACTTGACCGAAGATCAAAATTACGAGATTTATCACCAATAACCCTGGTGTTACGTCTATGTGTGAGGTTAATAAACAATAAATCAAAAGTCTATTTCTAAAAATAATTTTATTTCCGATGTTCTGAATATAACTCGAAAACTAGACTCGGCTATCGCGGACTAGTTTTCATTTAAAGTATACACATTCCTTCGTCATGAAAAACGTTAAATACGTTTACAAGTAGGAACATCAGCAGAGCTCCTACCACTGCTCCACCTTGAGTCACAGCTCCGCACCAAAAAAGAGCTCGGTGGCCCCAATAGTCTCCAAGTAGGACGGTCACCATGGTCTTGATGTATGAGAAAGCGAACATGAAACATACCCAACAAACGACCTGAAAAGAAAGTATTTAAATGTCTTGATTCTTATCTACAAAAATTGTATTATTTTATTATGAAACGTTAAATTTTATTTATATAGACATAGAACTGCCGTTTGTTTTTGAGGTAAAAAAGACTCCTTTGATAAGAAAAAACGAGCTTGTTCACATCGTTTAAATAGTCCTCGCGCTTTTTTTAAATTAAAAGCAATGGATTGATTGATTACTTATTAATATCGCACTTAAAAAGCAACACTGGCGATGGACCAAATAAATTTGAAACTCGATTAAGTAACGAGAACGAGACCTGAACTGGCGCCCCAAATTTGCTCATCATACCATCGGAAAGACTTTGAGCTCGACCAAGTTATAGTACACCATCCCCGCTATTCGGCGGATCTTTAGTGGTACTAGGATTCGAACCAATGACTCGACAGAAACAACGCTGACAGTAAATTCGCGACTACAAACATTACCGCGGCCATTTAAAAGCAATATAGGTCGTATTTTAACATTAATATATTTGTTTATCTATGTTTGTTTTGTGCAGGTAAGATCCCAATTATGTAAATTAGTAATTATGTATGAAAAATTAATAATCAATAGCTGTATTTAAGTTTTTAAATCTTGTAGTTACATTTAGATACATCTATCAAAAACTTTACTGCATTTATAACTTTAGAAATTGAATTTTAAAAAAATTCAAAATTTTAAATTTCTTGTCTTTAATTTTTCAAACTTTTTTTGTACAAAATTTGAGCAGTATTTAAAATTTGTGAGTTATTGGAAGAAAATCATGCTTAGGAACTAATCTCATTTCCTGACGCGCAATATGTTATCACAGTGGATGAAGTAAATTTTTAGTAATGTGTTCCAAAATCCTTAAAAAAATTCATTTTGAGAAAATCGCATATATGTTTTTCTATGATTACGGCACGCTTATTTAGAATTTTAAAATCTAATCTTTGAGCATTCCATTTATCAAATTATTCTAAATATTATATTTATAGAATCGGCAAAAACGCTAACTACTTTTAACAGCAAAATCAAAAAAGGCAATATTTTAAGTCTATTTTTTATGTATCAATTACCTTATCAACAATTACATTATATCCGCCTCTATCTGTTGTATGTTTTAAATTCAGAGGAAGGGGGAGCGAAAAAACCATTTCATGCCTTCAAGCATTACAGTAAATTAATAATATAGCCAACGCAATGTATATCTTAAATAAAATTCATTTCATATTGGCATTAATGAAAATACAAAACTAATGTCCAAGAACGACATATATTGTTTACCAACTGTTTTTGTACCATATCAGTTAAAAGCACTGAATATAAAACAATGTTTTCTAGTAAACACTTTAACTGCATAATCCAGAAAAATGGCAGTCAGATTGTGCAGTGATTAAATTCAAATAAGAAAAATATTGCTTTGTTTCATGAAGGACAATGAGGCTTCTAACATATGTCAAACTCAAAAAATAATAAAAAAATTTCAGCTTGAAGTAAATTTTGTGAAACATAATTGCTTTTATAAAAGTGTTAGGAAAGTAAAGTAATGATTAAAAGATCAGATTTACATTTTAAGGCTAATATAAAATCCTAAAAGTAATAGAAAAGGATGAAAGAATCCGAAGTAAATTACTATAATACTCTTACTGTAATACGCAATCGACTTTTATCGAACGAACATAGAGCCGAGAGCAAAAAAAATGGCAAATAGAATTACAATTGTGAAAAGTTATTGAATTGAAATACACCGACATTTAAGATGTTCAGAGGCGCGAATATCCACGCTAGAATAATCTTGAATAAAAGTAATATACTTCTAACAAATCAGCTTAAACAGAAACTGTAAATGGAATAAAGGAATTTCTTTACTTTCTTAGGAATAAAATTGATGGAATTTTTTTTCTTAAAAGGGCTTGTCCTCGACCTCTGCAAGTGCAAAAGTAAAAAGTTTAATAAAAATACTTTATTTTTACGAAAAGTGTTGGTATAGGTTATCAATCTATTAAAAGTACTTCTTTTAAAAAACGTTAATCGTTTCCATTTTAACAATTCTTTCAATTGAATGAAACTTAAAAATTTAATTTCTAATTAAACTTACAATTTTTCATTGTTTTGTTTAATTTTTCAAAAAAAAAATATGTCTAAATTTCAACTTTAAAGGTTGAAGTATTTCAAAAATTCTTAAACTTTTTAGGCTTAAAAAATTAATAGGAAAATTCAAGTATTGAAAGTATGTAACAAGATATGTTTTTTGTAATAATCTAAATTCAAAAGTTTAAATTTATGAGCATTGAAATTATTTATTCCCATTTGGTTCTTTGGTTTTAATTTTAGAAGGGATGTAAAACAAAATTCTGATTATGTATACAATTTAAAAGAAAGGAATGCAATGTATCAGAAAATCTACAGTTATTGTATGACATTTTGGTAAGGGAAAGATGTTATTATGTAGAAAAAGTAAAATATCCCACAAAAAAAATTACTTTATTAAATTTGTTAAGCCCCAATGGACTATTTCAAATTTTTAAAAGTCAAAGAGAGATCTAACAGATATCGCACAAAATATTTTAATTCAACTTTCTAACAACTTTGCAGAACAATGCCCTGATATTAAACACGTCTACTCTGAAGGCTCTAAGTCAGTAAATCGTGTTAGTGTCCTATGTTTGATGGGCAATTCACTTCATTCTTTACAACTTTCTCCTAATTGTTCTATTTTTAATGCTGAGATTTCCGCAATTACTATCGCGTTTAAAATATTTCAAGTAGTCTTAATGAAATTTTTAATGTCTTTAATGATTCCATGAGTGAATTGTATCTGTAAATCGTCCAAATCACTCTTTACACCCGTTAATCATTCATACATTTAAACAAAATCAGAACTTAAAATCATACAACATCCATTTGATTTTTTGTTGGATATCATCCCATATAGGTAGCAGAAGCAATGTGACAGTGGATATAGAACAGCTAAATCTGTTACTTGTCCAATCTCTCAAACTATTCCATATTGCGATGTATTTAAATATATTAATTTGACAATTTGTGACCACACACACTAATAGGATCAATGAAACTTAGAAATAGATAACAAACACCATCATGTGAAACCTAATATTTCCCATTAGAAATCATTATAATGAAGAAGACAAGACGTTATTTGGACATATCTACATCTTGGTCACATAAGATTGACACATAGTCAAATTTCTCTGGAGGATGATCTACCTATGTGAGAGCATTGCGTTGGTCCTTTTACTGTGACACACATTTTAACTGAGAGTGCTCTGTTTTTAACTCTGTTCTTTTTAAACATTTCAAATCTTTTATACTATCTTTAATGGACTTGATTGAAAAAAATCCGCAGCCAAATTTAGTTCATTTTTTAAAGGACATTGGATTTACAGCGTACATTTAATTTTATTAATCTATATTTTGGTCTCATCTTCTGTAACAAGTTTAAACTGCTTAAATAAAAAAATTATTATAACTTTACCTTGTGTTTGATACAAAATATCCCTAGAGGATTCTGAGCCATTAATTAAACCAACCATCAAATTTATAGTTATGATTTTTTTAATGTAAAGATAAAATAGAAAGACTTTAGTGACATTCCTTTACAAGCAATACAACTTGCAATGTATACTGTTGCATGCCATTCCTAGTTTTTATTTTATAAGTTGGCCTTTTTTACATCTACTTGTCAATCTACTTACGTTGACATAAATGGCAAGTTCTGGAGTTCTCTTCACCCAAATGTTCCAATTTTGAAGTTATAAAACTCAGAAATAGCTTAGGGCTCTGTGCCTCTCGACAGTCAGAACAATATGAGGAGTAGCTATCAAATAACGAGACAGACACTGCTACAAAAGAAGTACACATACGCCAAACGCCAGCGACCAACAGCTGTTTAGCGTTAAGCCTTCTCTTTTGAATGCAGTGCCTTTCCGTGTACCCGTAGGATTAATTCATATTAGAGTTATTTTTTTGTTTTGACGAAAAAATTATAAGTGTAACAATAGAGCAACAAAATATTGTGAAATTATGCATAAAACTTGGAAACCCCGCTACTGAAACTTATAATCTACTGTAAAAAGTGTATGGCAATGAAAATTTATTGCGTGCACGTATTTCTGAGAGGTTTAAGCGTTTTCGAGATGAGCGAGAATAGGTTGTAGCTGATTCAATTCTGGGTCACCCTTCCATGTCAAAAGCGGATGACACTATCAAAAAAATTAGTAATCTTGTTCGATCTGACCATCGTGCAATTGCTCAGTTTGTTGGAATCGACAAAGGATACACAAGGCACTTTTTTCCAGCAAGACAATGCGCCAGCTTCTTCCACATTGTCTATGAAGAGATTTCTAGCCAAATACAGCATCCCTGTATTAGACCATTTACCTTATTCGCCTGTATCTTGAGCCACACGACTTCTAACTGTTCCTTAAGAAGAAATCTGCATTAAAAGGAACAAGATTCGATTCTGTTGAAGCTAAGAAAGAGAAAGTGGCACGCGTCCTGAAGGAGCTGACAAAAGAAGACATCCAGCACTGTTTCAAACAAAGGAAGATTCGCATGGAACGTTATAGGGATAGAGGAGAAGTGTATATTGAAGGTGTTAATAAGCAAATATGTAACTATGGTATCAAAGTAAAATGTCTTACAACGTCAATCTTTTTATTTAATATCCACATATCGTATAAGTTTCCCGAGGTTTCAACAGTTTCAAACCGCTAACATAGTTTGACAAGACTGATTAGATATGAGAAAATCGCCGATAAGAGGCAGATCAAAGTTAATCCTGAGCAAGAATTCAATACTTCCTGAATTGATTTCAGAAGAGACGAAATCAATTCATTAAGTATTGAGTCTCCGATACCTCCTATCACTAAACTGATCTGTTGATAGCTGTACATTCAAAATAATTAAATACTTAGTACCTTAAAGTTAATACATTTAATTGCTTCAAATGGTACAGTACCTAACTTAGCCACTATCATCTAAAATATTACAAGCTAACTATTAATGAAAACAATTTATTATAGCTTCATTTCTTTAGAACGGAGAACATAAGCAAAATGGGAAGTTTTATTTAGCTATACCGTATTATTACAATTTTCAGATAATACTAAAGTAAAACAATAATTAGCAGTTGATAAAATCATATTTTTATTTATTCGCAGAAAGTTTTATTTTAGATAATTAGCATGAAAAAATAATATTACACCCGTAAGACCATATTTGTAAATTTGATAAGCATCGGAATATATTTTACGATTTAAAGAAACTTTTTAAAATTTTGCTCATTATTTAGGGCTTTGTACATTTATTTAAAGATAATATATCTAATTCCGGAATATTGTATAGTCTGCGAATGTATGGCGTTTTGTCAGTGATGCGAATAAATCGTGCAAGTTAATAATATTTGGAGATTATCAATCAAGGATTATTGGATCGAGATCATTTGTTAGACTGTAAGTATATTACATTGTATTATCATCTATATAATATATTACTTATACAGAGTGCAAACTTGACATGCCTTGTTATACAATATTGTACAATCTTAACCTTCACTTCAACCAGCCTCTCAAATGAAGTGGTAATTTATGTGATAAGTATCATACGTAAACAGTGGTTTATTTCCTTTTTGTTTTTGATTTTCTTGAAGATTGTGATCTTAGATAACATGTATATTTTAAAGACTTGTGATACTTACTTCAACAAATCTTCCATCTTTAGTTATTTATACTGCAAAATAAGGAAATGATTTAAGTCTCTTAAAGTATACTTCAGTTTCAATTTCATTCTTTTTCCTGATATTGCAGATATATATCCTATACATTCCATTGAATACTTATTGAAAGGCTATGAATTAATGAGTTGTCAGTTTAAAAGCTGATACTTTCATGTGAATGTAATTCAAAATTACTAAGCACGTGACTTTATTAACATTCAAATCAAAATAATAGAGAAAGCGCAAGGAATATAGCAGTAATTATTGTAAATTTATTGCGCGGTATGGTAACCAATCACAGCTATGTGGGACTATGAATGTTAAGTGCAATGAATTATTTCGATTGATCATTTCTTACTCTTTGTGTCAGTGTGTGATCAATGTCAATTCAGGCGTAAGTGCCTTTTAAATGACACAAATATGCAACAGAAAATATTAAAATAAGTACTTTTAATAAAAAAAACACTAAAACCTAGAAACCATTTTATATCTGCAGTATACGATGACTATTTTATCAATGTGGAACTTGTACTGACGATATAACTTGTTTGGGTGATTCTTTTCATTGTTAGAAGCATTAAAACCATGTTTAACTGATAAAAGTAGTAAGTCTTTAATATGGATGTAACAGATTAATTGTTGGTAGAACACGAGTTATGTTTTCGAAAACATACAAGGTATACACTCTTAGACAAATGTTATAAAATTATATATTGTAACGGATTCTTACGCTCATTTCTCATAACTAACCTCTGAGGTTATGATTATAACGATGAATGATATAAGAGCCTTAACTTACGAAAGAACCGTAATATATGCAAATGAGCTTTTAGATCTGTAGAGAAATGGAGTTGGGGGAGAGATAGGGAAATTGGATGGAATCATCAGAGCACTACAGAGGCTCCAACAACTGTGAGAAGATATTTAGAGCGCATCTACCTAAAATCGGGTACCATTATTAGAAGTCTATTGTTTCGATTTCGTAAGAGAGGTATCCATTATTATTATTTAATACTAATTTGCTCAATTATTCAAGGATTATATTATAATTTCATTATAGAAGGACATTTAATTTCTATTGATTATTCAACGATTTGAATTAAACTGGTTAAGGATTAAAGCAGATCTTGTTTGAGTAAACATGACAGTAAAAAAATGAATTCGTCACATAATTACTTTTTTTGTTTAGTAAAAAAATACATCTAAATTTAGCAAGATTTTATTTATGTTAACAATAATGAGCAACCTTCTATAAAAAAATCTCTATTCTTGTATTTTAAATATATGGGTCTTGAATGCGGACATTCCAATATAATATCAGCTTTGACTCCCACGTTGAACAAAGGTAATATTCTTTATAATCAGAATTCTCTCTTTCGCTAGCAAGTTCTGAAGGTAATAATAATATCTGACAACTCACTACTAGAATAGATCCAATAGTTGAACCCACTAGAGGAGGATGCGGCGATAAGATGGCTGTCACCATAGCATATCCGGAAACTACCGTAGCTGCCAAAGACATCCAAGATATCCAAGTCACACTCCTGAGTTCACAAAATAGCGCCAAAGCACAGGCTGCAGGGTATGCTACTCCGCATAACGTCACTGTCAAGTGGAAGGGACCATCCCCGTAAGGTAAGCAACTGTACGGCTGAAACAAAAGAAAATGTGAGATTAGAATTTAAATAGATAGAAATATTTCTTTTTATGTCATATGTCTTTCTTCATTTGCATTTCAAATTTTTTCACGAACAATATTATGATTGATATTACTTTTTAATTATAATATTATTAACAATGTTTTAAGGTTATTTGTATTTGTAAAAAATGAATTTGGTACTTATACATATAATTGCACTTTTCGATAACCTAGTGGCTTAAAATTTTACTTGAAAAAATTATAATCATTAGAGTCAGAAGTGATGTCAGTGACTCTTTTAGATTCATCTTGAAAATAAATCCTCAAGTGATATATTCTGCTCACCACCCAAAAATACAACACTATGAAAGAAACATTCTAAACGCGTGAAATTTTCACCGCACGTTTACCGCGATGCGATATACAATTGATGAGCATTTCAGCGCAGACGCATATCATGGGCATATGTAGAGAGAACAACAAATGCTACATAAAGGGAGAACAGAATGCTGTTCTGAAGAATTGCAATTGCTAACAGTATTCACTCTGTAAAGCATTAATAACATAAAATTCCACTTTTTTTAAAAAATACTTTTCCTCTTTTTTTTTAGATATTTTAATTTTTCGATTTCTCCATCGATAATAAATCGATATACTATCAGTACTTTTAGCAGACATCATATTGATTTTTCGTTTTTCATATGATTTTGGAAAATTATCGATAGTATATCGTGTTTTTCTTATTTAGTGTTAAATTTGTCTTTTAATTTTTATTAATTTTTCTTTTTGCAATGATTTACTTATATCTATATATAGATTGGTATTTATGTCATTTACTCAATAGTACAGCAGTTATATCTTTCTTACTATATTATTTTATGGGATTTTTTGAGACTCATTTCCTAAAATTATTCCTAATTATAATGAACTAATATTTATTTACATTTAATTTTTAACTTATATATATATATATATATATATATATATATATATATATATATATA
>BMAW01031063.1:64905-82839 GCA_019974015.1 Nephila pilipes | reverse complement strand
TTATTATTATTATTATTATTATTATTATTATTATTATTATTATTATTTTATTAATAATAATAATTATTATTAATAATAATTATTATTATTATTAATAATAATTATCTATTATTATTATTAATAATAATAATTATTATTTTATTAATAATAATTATCTATTATTATTACTATTAAATATTTTGATATCACTATTAATTCAGTAATTATTCTTTTTTCCCCTTTATTAATTGTTCGTTATATTTATTCTTTTTAGAAATTAATCACTTATATGTTGATTAATTTCTAAAAAGAATTTTGTCAATATCGATGAGAGGTTTTGAGTCTGAATTCTCATGAAAAAAAAAACCTAAATTTCAATATTAGCAAAATTCTACTTATAAATATCTAAAGTATATGGACTTGAAAAAATGTGTCTCTTAGTGTTAAGTGTCTCATATATTTCACGATCGAATAATTTCTACTTAATGTTTTTCGAAGTATTTAGTACAAAACGAAAGATAATTTTTTTCCAATTCTAGAAACATACTTAAAAAAATTAGAAAAAATTATTTTTTTATTAACCATCAAATCCCTTAAACCCAAAAATTCTATCAATTACTGCTTTGATCAGGAAATATCAATACATGTATTTCTACAATTCTAAATGCAAAAAATAGCCGAATAAATATTATTATTATTAAAATAGGAATTACTAGATAGAGTTTCAGAAGAAAAGTTATTTTTAACATGGCAGAATTAGTAGGTATTTCGATTCATCTTGTTATTAAAGCCCTAAATCCACATTTTCATAGAATGTTAAAAATAGTTCAAAATAAATTCAAGGTTAAAGCATACGATAGAAAATAGTGGAGTCTAAAGTGGTCATATTGGTCAGAAATATTAATTACTTATCCAATTATCACATTCTGCGTAAAAAAAGGGGGAAATATTATGAATCGCACGATATATGGTTATTCCCTCAATCATGAAACAAGTGATTTAAATTTTGCAAAAACTTTCTTGGACACTTTGATTGCATTTTGTGAATCTCAATTTCAGAAGGAAAGAACGCTTTCTCCCTCTTTGTTATTGCCCCCCAACCGTCTTGGAGGCTCACTTAAATAAAATGTTCACCAAGAATTCGGCCCATTCACTCATGACATTCCACATTCACAATGACAGGGACACATTAACACAGATATGTCCCACTCACAAGTCACACACAAAAACACCTACATTCATATTCACAATAATAATCTAATTCAGAGAAGATGTTTTGTATCACATGCTAGTAATCTAGTATGTGTGACCCCTAATAATATTCTCTGAATATCTCTGAAATGAATAATATAATTCAAACGAAATTTGGAACACATGCTATTTACATCATTTTCGGTTTGATTCTACAAAATATTGTGTTCTGTAATAAGAAAACATTGTTTCAGAAGTTAATTAACTGTCTTAATAATGCTAATTAGCTAATTTATTTAATAAAAGTTAAATCAATCAAATCCAGCAGAGATATGAATAAAGAGAATTATTCGAAGTGTCCTCTAACTATTCTTGTATCCATCCATTCTATTTATATAAAGCTTTGTGCAGACTATTCGGGAGCCTTATACATAATTAGATTTTTTTTCAGGAATTTCCTGACTAATTTAGTATATGTGAGTTTTCAAAATTTTATTATAATTTTCGATGACTATTGTCATACAGCCAAGCATTTAATTAAATTATGTTTTCGCTTGCTTTCAGTTACTGCGAATATTTAAACAATATTTTTGGCATAATAATGCCTGATGAGGAAAATGTTTATTCATTTTTTGTGTCGATTATCGATTAACTGACTCTTCCATATATTTGACTTATTTTTACAAAAGACTTCTAAAGTTTTTTTCTTAAGAAATAAATGTATTTCCCTTTCTCATTTAAATCACTAATATTATGTATTAAGTTCATTATAAAAAAATTATGAAGCGTTCCCTAAGAATATTAAAGTAATTCCAATTTGCACAATCAAATTTTTTTTTTCAAATTTCCTATTCATATTAAGCAAATACCTATTTATTTAAGCTATAACCAGATTGCTTTTGTCGAATATTTATGAATTCTACATCTATCAAACATTTTTTTAATTAAAAAAATATATGAACATAACACTAGTTCCACACACAGTTTCATTACATTTACTGATTTAATGCACAGTGTCTTTATGCATATTTTGATACGATTAAAGTCTTACTTTAAGGGTAAAAATGTGAATATTAAACATAAAATACATTCCTTCATAAAAAAGAATAGCTTTAGAGAATAAATATAATTTTCGAAATTTTTTATGGAGCTGTACGTAATAATTAAAGCATGTACATACCCTTTATAACTAAAATACTGTAATATAAAATATATTTTTAATACAAATTAAAAATTATAATTCCAAATTTCGATTATTCTATCATAAATTATACATTCGTAAAAAAAATTTACTTAAACGGTAAAAAAATAAAGAATAAATTTAAAATACTTTTCTTTCATAAAATGAAAAGTTTTGGAGCATAAATACAATCATGGCATTTTTTATAGAGCTAAACAGCTAAAAAAATGCATATACCATTTGTAAAAAAAAGTATTGTAATTTCATAATAAAAATCAATAATTATAATTCCAAATTAAGACTACCCAGCCATAAAAATATTTATATTTGTAACAAAATTATTTTCAGTTTCAAATGTGTATTTAATCATGAAATTTTTCTTGCATGGTTTATTTTATTCTCATATCATTGCAACCAAAATACAGATTTCATTTATTTCAAATTTTTCATATCTGATATGATTTGATGTTACGAATGTTATATCTGCATTTTATTCACCTTTCTATTTTAGAATATCAGTCTTTTAATCTTTTAGGGAATAAATAATAAAAAAGCTCCTAAAACTCTTCAGCTGCTTGCTAGAAAAGAATAGTAACTAATGCATGTGATCACGAGTAAGAAAAGGCAGTAAACTCGTCAGTCCCAATTAATGAAGTTCAAAGAAGCATAAAAAGACCTAGAAGAAGAATGTCTCGCGTTGATTGGATTAGCAACGCACACTGGAATGTTTCTAGTAGAGAATAAAAGGTGGATTATCTAGTCCTCGTTTTAACAAGATTCCTGAACTCCAGGGCTTGATTGCTGTTTCTTAATCTTCCTTTTCTTACGATCGTACAATTAGAAGACTTGGTCCCAAAATACGAATGCATATCAGCCACTTATAGTTAATTGAGGAAATGGAAAGAGTAATCCAATTTTTTTCCAAAATCGAATCATTTAATTCTCATGATTTTAATTCTTTTTTTGTTCTTTTGAACTAATAAGGGTTGCCATTTTTTTATTTTCTCCTTTGACTTTTCTTAAATAATAGTTTTGTGCTAATCTTACTCCTATTTCATTTAAAAATGAGGTGTGGCTGTTAAATAATGTGACTGAAGTTGTAAAACATTTATTTTTATGTAATACAAATTTACTTATTATCACCTTTAATACACACCCCTCCTCTATCCCTACAACGCTCCGTGTGAATCTTCCATTGTTCGAAACAGGGCTGGAAGTCTTCTGTCAGCACCTTTAGGACGCGTAATGACAACTTTTAATGTTGATTTCACATTAGGAAACAGATAGAAGTGGCATGGTGCAAAACACAGTGAGTGGTATAATAATGGGATGCTGTACTTAGCTACAAACCTCTTGACAGGTAATGTGAAATGAGACGGCGCATTGTCTTAAAATTTGCCAAACGGATTCTTTGTAGATTCCTACAGTCTCAGCATCACACGAATACTTAACTGATGGCCAGATGGAACCAAATTACCGATTGATTTTTTCGATAGTGTCATTCTATTTTGACGTGAAAAGGCTATCCGGGTGTAAATCCTCTTCAACGTCTTCTTAGCCTTCTTGAAAACGCTTAAATCTTTCAGGAACCACTGCACTCGATAAACATTCATTGCCACGCACTTTTTCAGTAATATATAACTTTAAGTGGCGGCTCTTCAAAGTTTCATGTGAAATTCCACAACAATTCGTTGCTCATTGATCATTTTTCCGGCGAAACAAAACAAAAAAAAAAAAACTTAAATGCAAACAAAGGCTACGGGTAAACGGATTTATGAATATAGAAACGAGAACCACTGCATTTGAAACAGAAAGATTCACTCTAAACAACTGTCGGTCCTTGGCATTTGGCGCTACGTACTTCTTCTGTAGCAGCGTCAACCTCGTTTTTTAATAGCCACGTCTCGTATAAAGCTACATCACGGGAACAATTCAAAAAGTCACCGTCTTGGGAATGGGAAATCAGAATGGGGTTATTTACAACAGAATTATCAAATTAACATTTTTCATTTTTCTTAAAAGTCCATAAATGTGACCCTCTTATAATCCCAAAAATCCATTACTATAACTTATCTGACCAATAAGATCTACTTTGTATCAGATTCACTATTTAAAGCAACCCGTTGTTTTGATTATTGCTGGTTTTTAGTGCATAATGATGAATCCAAAAGTCACTGATGGTTACAACTTAACGCGGAAGCAAGTTTTGCAACCATTTGATTCATCAGCAAATGGTTGCAAATCCAAACCTAACCTACAAATCAGTGTTGCATTTGTTTAAACATCGTTTAATATGTAGCGACACATTTTTTTACATTTTTAATATGTAGCGACACACACACACACAATTTACCTTAGCAACGCCATCTGTCATTCTTGAGCAACCTATTTCTTGTAGTTTTCTTTCTAATATTACACAATTTTCTAAATAGCACAGTTATTTTGCTTTTGGATGGTAAGCTTATTCTAAATGATTTTAATTCAATTTTAAAATTTTTTTACTGATCAAAGTTCTTAAACTGTATCTTTTTGCACTGATCATTTTGATTATATTACTCAGATTAAATTTTAATGCATACAATCAATATTCTAATACTACTAAAATTTAATGCTTGTGAATGGTTCCAACACATTTTTGAGAGAAAATACTGTTATGTAATATCTTTGCCAAGTAGTATCATTTTCGGTAACCGAGCAATATTATAGTAAAAATTATTACAATTATTTTTGGTAAATAATTTTAATTTTTCATTTGCAGAAAACAGCTTTTTTTAAACTGCATAAATTTTGCAATAATGTTTTTTTGAAGAAAAAAGGAGAAAGAATAAAGTTGAGCTCATTTTTAATATAAAAAAAGCAATATTTATCAGGTTCTTCAAAGAAGGATCATTTTTCAAAACTCTTTTTGATAACACCTGAAAAGTTTTTAAGAATTTCTAAAAATATTAAATATTTGTTCTCCCTGCTTTTATAGAATATATATAAATTAAGCAGCACTCTACCTCTAAAAAACGCCTCCTCTGAATTTCTATACCTTATTGAAAATTTCACGCAATTATTGTCCTTTTAAACTGCTTGAAATCTGTAGCTTGAATATAGTTTTAAAGAAATTCTTCGATTTAGCACCATTTCTTAATTTTGTCTACAGAACAGAAAAGTACGAGGCTATTTTCGGTAGAAAGTAGTAGAGAAATGTTCCGGAAACAATGTTCTTTCAATCGAAAAAAGGCCATTCTGTTAAGCATTAAAGGAATGTAAGCTCAATGAAGAGAAACTCATTGATGCGGGTTCTCTATAATTTACTGCAAAAGGAAACACTGCAAAATGAAGCGGTTTATATTTGTTCAAAATGCTGGCATTCAGATTTCAGAAAAACAAGTATCATTGTTTTTGAAACACAGTGGCTATAAAAGGTGTGATACTATTATTCTATGGCTTCAAAACCTTAAAAAACTGTTTCACTTCTCAAAATAGCTCGGCTTTGTTCGCAACGAAATGATGGTAGTTATCAAACGGTTTGAGTAAATACAGCTTAAATAGATTTAAACGTTAAATTCAAGTTTTTAATGAATTAAAATTAGAAAGACCAGTACAATGGTAATAAAGTGAAAATGTGTTTTCAATTGAGTGTATATCTCCCTTAATTAAATTCATTAAAAGGAGTCTAAGTGATTCAAATGGAAGAGCATTTCACAATAACATTTTATGACTGAGGGTTCCGATTCATTTTGGTTCAAGGACGCATGATTGATTAAGCTATTGAATTAAATGGATTAATTAATAACACTCACATGCACAATTGTTAAACCAGAGCTTTATATACAATTTTTGAAGTGAAAAAGTTATTTAAAAGAGTAATCATTTGTAAAGATTATTTTCATTCACTAAATTCGTGTAGCGATCTACAATGAATGAACTTTTGAAGTGTGTGATTAACAGTATTTTTCCATTAAATGAACGCCACGCTCTTGAGAGCCAAAATTAGCGCGAATGCCTTTGCCTGGTTTAAATTTTTTTATTTATTTTTATATTTTAAAACATGTTTTTTCTCTCTTTATTTTGTTTCTAATTTTTTTTCTATTTATGCTAGTTCAAAGCCATTTAAAAATTTAGCAACATTATTCCTTTCTTCTGATAGCGAGAACTGCTACATTTGGTTTTAAAATTAGTAAAATATTTGTTGCTTGTTACATATGTGTATAATGATCTTGCATAAAACTAATAAAATTTTCTAAGTTTTCCCATTCTCTAACACAAAAGTAAGCAGTTCATTCGTATTTTCTGATCCAATTCTTTAAGTTATGCGATCAGACGCTCATAAAATCTGTTGAATCAACTTTCTCATAGTCGTAAATCTATCGTACATAATCCCTACATAGAGGTCCGGTTTATCCCTCAGAATTCCTTCATCTTGTACCATGTGAGTATTTCGTGATTTGAAAATATCCCTGAAAGTCCCCATTGTAAATTCACCTACATGGTACAAAATGCTCTCATCTGCTCTTCTGATGTAATTGAGAAGGTGGAGCTGCATATGTTACCCTCTTCTTCAAACTATATATACTTATTGCCTCTCTCTCTCTCTCTCTCTCTCTATATATATATATATATATATATGTATAAACATGTGTATGTACGTACATATATATACATTATACAATGTACATTCTAACAATAAACTTAATAAGCATAAAAATAGATCTTTTAATAATATTGGTATTAGAAACGCTTTTAAATTTAAATACAATATAGGATGTATAATTTATAAATATAATAATCGTAAGGAATAGAGAGCAAGTGTGTTTGTAATTGTAAGAGTTATGAAGAATATATGAAGGAGGTGTACCAATATACGATTACTGGTAATCTAAATATTGTTAGGGACAAAAGTATTAGAAAAATTATGAATAAGGGTTTGTGTTTCATAATTATAAATTCTAATAATAATAAAAATTACATCAAAATAATAATCAAAAATAATAAGATATTGACACACAATTTTTAACTAAGTTGGGTATTAAGTATAATTTATCTATTGGGGTATTTAAAAAAGTATAAGTGTTATATTATGGAGGAGTTTAAATATTAAAATTTTAAGGTTTAAGATAGCACTGAAATCTTAGATCTAGAATATTCTATAAAAAATAACTAGATAAATTCAAAAATTATTATATTAATAAGGTCCCCGGTAATTATGCTATTATTTGTATAGAACTATATGCAAATATGAATAATTA
Source organism: Nephila pilipes (assembly GCA_019974015.1). Taxonomy (NCBI): domain Eukaryota; kingdom Metazoa; phylum Arthropoda; class Arachnida; order Araneae; family Nephilidae; genus Nephila; species Nephila pilipes. The sequence goes on along the minus strand of BMAW01031063.1, from coordinate 75,252 downwards.
ACATCTGGTTAATAATAATGCATTTATTGAAATTAAAAACAGTGATAGAGATAAAGATTTGTACAAAAAAAAAGGTTATACAATGAATATACATAAATTTCATTACATATTTTAACTCCTAAATTTCATATAGTAGCTATTAAAATTGTAACTGTAACTGATGGATTATAAACTTACATAACTAAAGCAAGTAAAATGTTACAAAAGATTTTACAAAATGCTATTAGATAATTTAGATACGACTGTTATCATTAAAAATGGTTTTGAAATTATGAATTATGTAAAAGATAAAAACATTTATAATATTTATCGTTATGAATTTGAGGATTTGTTTAATTCAATAGATATTGAAGATGTATTTAAAGTTATTCTAGAAAAATGAATAGTTCTATTTCAAGCGAGAAATTCAAAACTATCATTGATCTCGTCTTAAGAGAAAATTACATTGGAAATGATGGAAAAAACTGTAAAAAAATTAAAAGCATACTTCAAAGTCGTCCAGCTTGTAATAGTCTTGTTACTATATGTAAACATATTTATGCATATAATTCTTTAGAAAATAATTATTTCAAATTATTTTGATATATTGACGATCTTACAATTTTTCAAATTAATTGCTATCTAAAAGTTAAATCAGTTTTATCTTTTTATCCTCCTTATTCAAATTTGATTAAGACAAATGTAAATTCTTAACAAACAGATTTTTCATATGTTAATTTAAAAATTGAGAATTATGTTGTTATTAGTAACATATATGACAAGAGAAATATTTATTGTTTCCTTATTAATAAAGTTCCTTTTTTTAAAAGCAATTTAAATTTGAATATATATATATAGAAATTTTTTTTATTATTTTTTACTTTCGAATATCGAATTAGTTAACATGTCTTTAAACATTCAAAATAACTTAAGTAATTTCACTTTTACTTGTAATAAACTTGATTATCCGATTAATTTTTTAAAGAGAAAATATAAAGACTGTAAAATTGGTTAAATATAAATTTTCTTTATTTTGCGTGTTTTTAGAGTTATAATTTTTTATGACAATTGCTTTGACAATGTTTTAAAAAAGATTTTCAATCATTTTGATTAAATTTAAATTTAATTTTAATTTTTCAAAAAAAAATTCTATTTCCTAGTCCTTTTTTTAAATTTTTTTTTAATTTTCTTATTTTCAACTAAATTTTTAATATTTTTACTTTTCAATTTTCTTAATTTTAACTTAAATTTTTTATTTTGTTTTATTTTCATGATTTTTACTTAATTTTATTTTATTTTATTTTGCTTCGCATTTTTAATTTAATTTAATTATTTTTTTTTTTTTTTTTGCTTTTTTTTTATTAATTAATTTTTAGTTTTATTTTGTGTATTAGCCATCCAAGGAGATATTGTTTTAGTTGGATCACTTTTCTTGTACGAGATCACTTTTCAATTTCTTATCGTTTCCTTTAATTTTAATTACATTTAGCAAAAATCATTCAATTTAATAATTTATCATTAGCTTTAATTTTAATTACATGTAACATACCTGATGTAATATTCAGTTTCATAATTTATCGTTTGCTTTAATATAAATATCGAAAAAGTTTTCTATTGTCCATTTCTCGATATTTTATCGTTTACTATAATTCTTATATTTATTGGAGTAATTTCGTAATAGTTGTAACAGTCTCCATGACTTTAACGGGACTGCTAACGCCACCTATGTTGACGTTGAGAAAGAGATGTTTCCTTCCTCTAGTAATTGTGTGTGTATATGCGTGTTTTGCGTGAAAATGTCTTTTATGTATTTCTTATAAGTATTCCTGTTATGTGATAAATCCGTGTGCTGTGAACCCAAAAATAAAAGGTCTTTAATTAACGTAGATAATAATATCTTCTTTCAAATGCTCAAAATGCATTTCACTCATGCATGTGACGTTACAAATTATAAAAAAAGCGTAGCTTTGATAACTAAATCTGATCTTTGCAAAACTTTGCATAGAACATTTTTTTAAAACTTTTTATTCTGTTATTATTTTTATATCTATTTTAGATTTATTTTAATATTTAAATGCTGTTTTCTAAGAATTTTTCCTTTTAGATTCAATTGTGAAATAGTTTGAAAGATGGCTTGCTTTATTTTATTTATCAAGTATTTTTAAATTTCGCTTTTAATTATTTCTGACTTTAAGAATTACTTTTTTATAAATTTTTTAATCGTAATAATTTCAAAATTCCTTATAAGTTAAGCTGTTTTTTGTGTATTGACTGGATTTTTCCAGAGTTTAGTGTAGGCATTTTGGAAACGTTTACAAATTAATTTTTTCTTCGTATGGTAAAGTTAGTATGGTGTTTCGCTACAAGGCTAATTTTGCTTTTTCATGTATTTATTCTATTTGTTGTAAAGCGTTCATAGGTCATTTATATATGAGTAAATTTTTATCTAATTTTAATCTGTTTCTTCTTTGTAAATTTCTAAATTTGTAGTATCTTCTTTGCATTCCATGCATGTAATTTTAATACACGTGAAGTGTTGTACTTGGAAAAATTTTGATTTGCTTTTAAGTTTTTGATAATTTTCGATCTTTTTTTTTTTTTTTTTTTTTTAAAGTTTTTCGTTCTAAAAGATTTATTTTGGGTTTTTTATGCAATTTCTTTAAAATTTAATTTTAGTTTTAAGATTTTTTTTTTCAATTTATATTTTGGTTTTGTAGCTATTTGTAATAATATATTTTGTTGATAGGGGTAGTTAGGCCTATAATTCTAGAAAAAAAACAGCTTAGCAGTTTAAAATCTGTTACACAATTCAATTTATTATTTTCCATTTTCATGTCTTTCCAAAAAAAAAATTATCAACTTTTTGGAATTTGTTTTCAAATTTCATGTATTTTAATTTCTATTATTTGAAGAAAAAAAATTTAACAATTTCAAAAAAAAAACTGTACAATGTTTGAGACACACAGTTAAAAAATATCTAGAATAATAACAAAAAGGTAAGTCATACCTTTAAAAAAATATCTTCTGAAATAATAAATTTAAGAAAATAGAGAAAATAGATGTATTAATGCAATGTATAAGTGCAACTGTTTTCATACCAGAAATGCATCGGTCACGTTATAAGACCTATATTGAATTGGAAATAATTTTAATTAATTCCAAATAAGAAATGCAAAACACAAACGGTCAAAATCTCAAAAATATTATCTCGCCTAGTTCTGAGTATGCTTGAAAATAATGCAGTGTTCGAAATTATGAAAACTTGCAAACATGTATAATAAAAAGATTTATAAAAGCACACAGAAAACTGAGTGTGTGTGTTACATAAAAATCAACGCTATCACGGACATTGTTCAAAATATCATAACAACAGTAAAACTATATTTAATTAAGTAATAAATAACATAAATTTAATTTTTAATTCAACACAAAAATTATTTCAAAACCAGTTTCATATCATTTATATATTATTCATTTCAGTTTGAAGGATATAGTAATTAGAGATAAGTATTGTGACTCAAAAAGAATTTAAATTACATACCGAAAGTAAATAAAAAAAACAGTATAAGCTTACGTAGTTATTGAACTGCAGATAAGAAAATAATATTATGTATTTTCTTTCATAACACTAGTTATGTTTAAAACCCTTGCTAATTTTCAGATAATCTACTTTAAAAAATTCCATTGTGAAAAAAAAAATTCTAAACATACAAATTCAATAAGAATTTAAAATTTGAATAGGAAATTCCTCTAATTAAATTTGAATCTCTGAATGCCTGAAATTTTCTTATTCCTTATTTTCACAGCTTAAACAACCTTTTCCTGAGATAATTTCATCACTTACTATATGTCTCTTTTCTACAGTGAGATTTTCCGCAGGGAATACAAAGACAGACGCAACCACTTTAAGAACTATTGGAATGCATTTTTAAGAGTATTATAAAAATGAGTTTTAAATTAGAAGAACAATATAAAATTATTTCTCTTCTACACAATAGCATGAAATAAAAAAAAATTAAATAAATTTAGCCGAACTATTTTCGCTGAATAAGAAAATATATTTGTAAGCTAAAGAAACAGATAACATTGTTGCAACAAATATTCCTTTTCTTAAAGCATCAATGAAATTGGATTTGAACGATTGCTTTCTAAACAATTTTAAATCTAAAGTGGGAAGAATTTTAAATTAAATACAATACAGTGTCGTTGACTTTCTTTTTTTTTTTTTTCATTTGTAGGCAACAAAGAGGTAAAAAACATGAATTCAATAAAAGTAGACTAATTGTTAATTCTAACTGTAGACAAATGTTTTTGAAAAAATGTAAATTAAATCGATACAAGGAACGGAATTCAATTAATCAAAGCGGAAATTTTTCTGAAGTAGTTTGAAAAGTTCAAGTTTGAGCACTATAAAAGAAGTTTTAAATTAAAGGATTAAAGTATTTCTTGTCAAGCAAAACAAAGTTTTAAAGTATTTCTTGTTAAGCAAAGAGTCTAAATTGCAATAATGGAAAAAAATGTATTCTTTCCGTGATCTGAAATTAAAAATTTGTCTTAAAATACCAATGTTACAACGTAAAAATTTCAAATAATAATCCTAATGGTTTTTTTTAGTTTCATTACCATTCCATTTTAAAATGTATATGTTTTCTACATTAGATCATTGAATCTTTTAATGTGAACTCCATTTATAATAAAGAAATATATTTTTAATACTTTGAAATATCTAAAAAAATGTGAACGTAAATATATTATGAATTCTAAAATAAAAACATATTAATAAACAATGCTACAAGATTTTTAAAGGAGAATTTAAGAAAACGAAATGCAAATACAAATGTTAGTCTGAAAGAAAATGAATTTTAATGAATATTTATCTGAATTAAATAATTCTGAAAAATAGTTTAATTAGAATTTTTGTTCTTTTCTTGAATTTTGTAATTTTAAAAGTTCGAGTTTCAACACTATAAAAGAGCTTTCAATTTAAAGGATTGAAACTGAGTTTTGAAGTATTCTTTGTTACACTGTTAAACAGAAAGTGTAAATTACAGTGGTGGAAAAAAATAATTATTTTACGTAATCTGATATTAAAAATATCCATTTTAAAACGTACAAGTTTGAAATAATTATCTTAATGCTTTAAGTTTCAGTCACATTTCGTTTTATAGTGTATTCTTTTTCTAGATTACATTATTAAATATTTTAATGTAAATTCCACTTCTAATTAAGAAATATCTACCTAAGGCTTTGCAATACTTAGAAAACTTGAACGTGAAAATACTGTGACATTTAAAAACAACTATATAATAATAGATCATGATTTTAGGTTTTTAGAGAAGATTTTAAGAAAACTATAAGCAAATACAAATATATATCTAATAGAAGCTAAGTTTCAATAAATATTTATCTGAATAGAAAAATTCTAAAAAACATTTTAACTAGATATTTTATTCTTTTCGAAATAATAATATAGTGCAAAATTTGATAAAGATAAAAGAAAACGAAGAAAACTTAACAACCTATTTTTGTTACTAAGTTTATGAAGCTAATAATATATATATAATTAAATAATCGTTTTCAGAGAAATTACTTACCTGAATTGCCGGGAAAATACCAAAGGTAGCGATGGAAGCCCAGCCTTGTAGAAACAACAAATAAAAATATAAAATTCGGGAACGTGTTGATGTTTGTGGTGAGTTTTCATACAAACAATTTGCTGTTGTTGCCTCTGAGATTTGCATTTCATAGCACTGGGTCATTTGTTCCTTTTCCTTTGATAAATCAACCTAAAATATAGCCATTATTATAATGAGTACACAGACAACTAGAGATATTTCATTTGAAATAAAAATGTCTATTGTACAAAGCAAGTTGTAATACCTTTAATTTTATGTATTAGATGTCCTTGTTATGATCACCAATACGTTGAAGTCAGAAGTGGAATAAATGTATATTAAATGGCAAAAAGAGTGTACAAATACCAATATCGGTCTTTCGACCTCTAATTGCATATTTAATCATTATAAACATAATCTTTTTTATTATTAACATAACTGAAGTTTTGCCTTTTCGTGCGCATTCAGAATTTAAGGTTTCTCTCTCTCTGCGCGCGCGCGCGCGCGCGTGTGTGTGTGTGTGTGTGTGTGTCGTAATCGCAACGCTAATTCTATGGAATTTCTAATCACTCTTTTTATTCCCAGACTGTAACATTTCTGGAATATACTGGTGAGCATCGGAAAGAATGAAAATTAATTAAATATCTTACATTTTCAAAAGTAATTCTATGCCTATTTTTGTTATTGGTCTAAAAGTTTTCAAATTATACAGAAATATTCCATGATATTTTCTGACATTTGAGGAGAAAACAATATAACATAAATCTCTCTCTCAATTTTTTTTTTTTCATTCTTTCGTATACACTTTGCTACATTCAATTTATATAATTACCTTAATCTTGGATGTAATTATAAATACTGTAAAACTTAATATAATATTCATTTATTCGATTTGGCAAGTAGGCTTAACTAATTATAAATACACCAACTTCGAGTTTTTCAAATTAATTCTAATGTTGATAATCCCCACAAATATGCATTTAAAATTTTAAAAGAAAAACGCTGAATGAATGTTTGAGGTCTATTTGTGAGGGGTCCCATATTTTTAAATCTCGGTCAAGTGACGAAGAAGACACCAGAGGTAGCACCTTCTCTCCTAACCTCCAACCACTCCAACAGGAGGACTTTGAGCCTCGAATGACTTAACGTACATCAGCCTCGGCTACTCTACGGATGTTTAGTGGCATTAGGGCTCGAGCCCACAACTCGACGAAAACAGCTGGCAGCGAGTCCTAGACTATGATCACTAGGCTACCACAGCCATTTTTGTTCTAATGCTTTATTTATAGCAATCCTACTGAAGATACAAAAGTTTATTTTAAATGTATATAAGTGTTAATTCTTCATTTATAAATGAGACTTTTATTTTAGTATTGATAATAACATAAAATCAAATCCATAGGCAGTAATCAAAAGCTTATAGAATCTTTTTATATGCTTTTAAGTGTTTGTTCTCATTCAGATCTAAGCGGAATTCTCAAAAATCGAATTTTTAAAACTCCTCCATTGCGAATAAAATATGTTTACCACCCAGAATAAATTCTTATTTAATCTGTATTTATTTTCAAGCTAAAGTAGGGTTGTTTGTATTTTCCGCTTAAGGGCGTATGGACGTTTTATTGGCTCTGTGAAGATTCAATTTCGAAAAATAATACAATTTTGAAATACTTGTAAAAAAATTTAGACTGGTTACGTTTCACTCTTTCCCTAAAATAAAAGTATTAAAATAGTAAGCCATGCCAATGGAAGAACCAGAATAAAAAGTATTAGATTATAAGAATAAAACGTATCAGATAATAAGAATAAAGTGTATTAATTACATTACGAATTGCAATTTGATAATATTTTTACTAGTATTTCTGAATAGTATTAATTACGAAAAACAAAATAAAATTATAATCAACATACTGAAAGTGCTGTCGATCTGAACACAGAAATACTTGTAGATATCTCAGATACATGCAAGGTTCTGCTAAGCCAATTGTTCTTCCTTAACAATGATTACATATAAAGACGTAAATAACTCTACATCACTGGTTAATGCAAATTTAATTTCTTCTTAGAAATAAAAACTTCACAAAAGAAACGTGTGGAGGGATTGTTTACATAATGATTGATAACTTTTTGAACCATATCTTTAAAGTTTAATCGTCCTTGTTTACTAGAAAAGCTGAAATACTCTCAATCTTTCGTGAAGTATCCTTTTCTTAATGAATCTTTTAATCAAAAAAAAAAAAAAACTTTGAGAAGTGAATGGCAAATCTGTAGAAACAAACAACTTTAGGACTTTTGAAGGAAAGAAACATGACTAGAATTTTAAAAAGTATAAATTATCAGAAAATAAAAGATATAGATCAACCGATTAAATTAGATTAGATAGATCAGCCGTTAAAGATATTTCCATGTAACTGCAGTAAAAAGAGATAATTAAATGCTTCATTTCAAATATCGATAAAATATCTTAAGAAAATAATTTCGTGGTAAGGAATTTTCATTTATTAAACTCTGTTAAATATACATTTGGGAACTATTTAATTAAATATACATTTGGGAACTAATTTACCACATTTTAAAATTATTACTCAACATTTAAATAATTTAAATTAAATTTAATGACTATTAGTTTATCAATCCTCATTCAAAATTTAATTTCGCCTACAAGACAACCAAATGGTCTCTTCCCTTAAAACTTCCAAAGTGATTCTCATTATTGTCTAATAATACTTCACTTCTCTAAGGATTATAGCATCTCCATTTGTATTTCATATTGGTTACATCTAACTCACTTTGTGTTGATACTGAATGGTATCACGGGTACTCCTCTGATTTATTTTTCTTCATTCATTAATTCCAACTACTTCATCTCGCCGAGCGGCACCATCTGCTGGACTTTTCTTTCACCACTTATTCCTACATTCTGAGCAAAAGCGATGACTCGCTGACGCTCGTCAATCATCATATGTATGTATGTAATGATTATTAGTTTTACTGAATACATACAATTGTGGAATATTAACCCTTCTTTCAACAGTTACGTCGCATTCAACACCATCTAGAAAAGAATCACGTCTTTTCGTTTTTGCTTCATCAGTCGTTGACCTGCATCTGCTACTCTTTTGGTGCTGTTTCCTCCCTTCCCTCCAACAATCTGATGGGGGATCATTTCCTGAGTCATTTGACACGGGCTCGTTTAAAACACTTGCAGTTCCCGATCAAAGTCTTCTGGATGGGAGGGGAAAAACAGGGTCATCTCTGTAGCCACTCTTTCGGCGACTCGTTTCGGACGAGTGATGCGGAAGGGATTATTCCCCCCATATATATGGATTTCAAAACTAATTGTTTCATAAAACTTTTAATTTTAAACGGCATCTAGACTGAAAGTATTTTTAATTGTTCCCTAATTCCGTTCTGCTTACATTCTGCAGTTCTAACTGATGTTTCCGAGAAAAACAGATGAATGTCTGAAGATCAGATCGAAAAGCTTTTTGTGATACCGGTTTAAATTGATACCCAACAAAATTGTAATTAAAAACTATTTTTATTAGAGTTTTACTGTAAACCCTGTAAGGGTTTAATATAAAATATGCTATATTAAGTCAAAAACTATACATTTTTTTTAAATAAAGTTTCTAGAGAAGAATTTGAATTCTAGTTTAAATAAGAAACAAAAGATAATTTATTGAATTCCATTTAATTAAAAAAACATTCATATAAAATGTTCTTTTCACAGTCATACTTTAATTCCAATTAAATACAAAAAATGAACGGAAATAAACCCAATGAAATAAATTAAAACTATTCAGAATTTTTTTTCTTCGGTTGATTCTATTACTGCCATTATATTTTGTCAAAGAAGAAAAAATAGAAATCAAATAAAAATAAATTAAAACTATTTAGAATTTTTTTCGGTTGATACCATTACTGTCATTATATTTTGTCAAACTATTGTCAAAGAAGAAGAAAAAAATAGAAGCATTACAATAATCAAGTCTCGACTTGACTGCAAAAGTTTTACATTTCTGTAAATATTGTTAAGGAAAAGCATTACTATTAATCAATTATTTTTTTTACTTCTTCACCGGTTAAGAATGATATAAATACTCTTTTAAAAAGACGATCGTTAATTATGGAAGCATTAGTTTTTACGATATTTATGCGATAAGTAAACATCCACCCTGTGACGTAAAAAGCTGCCCTTTATGAACACAAGAAAAACAACTTAATATGTTAATTAAATCAAACATTTTTCAAAACCATCTTCAAAGACTAATGGACAGCATTAAATATATTGCATTTAATAGCACAAAAAAACTGTTTTTCCTGGTACTACTCTTTTTTTTTTATCCCACGCTAAAGAAAGGAAATAACTCTTTAGGTAGAAAAGGTAAAAGAAATAAATTCAAATAGAGAGAGAAAACTTTATGTATACCATTACCCCATTTTATGAACTTATGTATACATTATGCATTGCTTTCTCAAAAGGGGATAAAAACCCATCCGAGTTGCATCATAATTTAATAACGTCTTTCTTATACCCTAAAGTATTTGAAGACCTTGGAATATAAGATTTCTTTGTTTGGGAAAAGTGTGTACCGTTCGATTATAAAGAACTGTCGATTCAATATTTACCAGTATAAAAGGTTAACTAAATTAAAGCTTTCTCTTATCCACTTTTTGTACCATTTGACTCAATTAAGAATTCGAATTATCTTCATTCTTCAGTAAAACGAAAATATGTTTAATCTAATGAGGG
>BMAW01031063.1:0-57379 GCA_019974015.1 Nephila pilipes | reverse complement strand
TACATGTATTGCTAAACTTCGAAATTAAAAAAAAGGAAGCATTTATTGCCCTCAGATAGTGATATTAGTGAAAGTCTCCTCAGTAATATATATATTTTATAACCCCGTGAGATTACATTTCTTTTCGTCTTTGAAATTTTTTTTTTTCACCTAGTTTATTAATGCGACAATGTATCCTAGGACTTGAAGATTCTTAAGAGAAGCAAGTAGAAAACAACTTGTAAATACCCTTGAAATCGAAATAAAAAAATGAATTCCATCCACCAATGGAAATAATTGACAAATGCATGAAATATAGTTCATTGTTGGTATAATGCTAACAATACATTGAATGGTATTGATGATTTTACTCAAATTTAAGTAGTATAAGCATGATTGCGTGTAAATACTGTTGCGTAAATAATGTATAAGGTTCTGCATACGCATCTTCGTTTAGTGCGTATATAATTTAGCTGATTCATGGCCGCGGTAGTTCCGTAGTTACGGGATTCGGAGGGTTCAAGTCCTGATGCTGGAAGCAAAAGATTTAATGGTGAAGGGACTGATGCACGTTAAATACATAACAAGGTCCCACCTTCCATTTGCGAGAAGTTTGAGAGGAGTTTCACTAGGTATCGTCCGTCACCTGGACCGAGGCCTCACAATTACGAGGCCCGCTGCCAGCCTCAGTGAGATGTTAACAAAAAAATTACGTCATATTTGTGGCGCTGATTGCATACATTGCATTAATAAAATTATCTGAAAACCTTTTCTCAGAAGGAGTGGTGTAACATTTTTCCCATTGAATCATAGAAACTTCATAATTTTTGACCCCACCGGCTCCCAACTGATCTACTTAATTCCTATAGCTCTCAGGTCTCATAATGACACACTCATGTGTGTGTGTGTGAGAGAATTCCGCAAAGCAAATTTCTTCACTACAATTTTTCAGATATGTAGAATAACATTTTACCTGATTAGATATGATCACCCTCATTACTAATATGTACAGATATAAGATTTAATTTTAGTGTTGGGAGGTTCAAATAACAATACACGATTTATGTCAAAACGATCGATAGCTACTTCCTTTATTTGCAGTATTCAACCGGATATCATTGTTCCATATATGTGCCTAAAAGAATGAATCGGTAATCGTTCTATCATCAACTACGCACCATGAGCTCCCCCAGATGGAAAACGGGGAAGAAATCATATAATTTTATTTATGCAACGGTGAAGTATACCCATTGAAAAATTAGCTGCCGTGTGTGTTTCCTTTAAAGGAGAACTAAGAGATAGATTGTTTATTTTATTTTGCAACGTAATTGACTTGGTTGCACGACATGCTTGTTGTTTTACAAACCTTTCTCTGCAATAAAACAACCTGTACAAAAGACACCTTTTTCAAAGCAACTCAAAAACAGTTTATTAAACCATCAACAAGAATTTAGGCTGGAGGAAGCAAGAAAAGAGTGGGATGAGTCTCTGTTAATAAAAAAAAAAATAAAGCCATAAAAAATATTTGTCATATTTAGAATATAAACCACAATAGGTCTAAAAGGACCATAGGCAAAATGTAATTTTGTTCAATAGAGCCAGTCTTGTAATAATTGAGGAAGCCTTTGACAACAAAAAAAAAGAGCCTCATATTTACTTAAAGTTTAACATGTGATTTTGGTGATTACTTATTAACATCCCCCCCCCAAGAGACACGAGGATATTGATGACGCACCGTAATTTTAACCGTGATCAAGTGACGAAGATGATGATGATGTCTGAGCTTAACAACTCTCTAAACTCCACACCACGCACATGGAAGGACTTGGGACCCTACAAATGTAACGGCATCACGTAACATGGTGTGGGTTTTACAGGCATCAAGTCTCAAACCCAGACTCAACGGAAACAACGTTGGTAACGAGCCCGTGACCATGACCACACTAGAAGGTCGTGGCCATGAAGGAAAGCCGCTAATTTGTACTGAAAGTATGTGAATAGCTAATGTCCCCTTTTTTGATTTTCACCTAGAAGGTCGGAAATATAAAATATAATTTTGTGAGGAAATTCGAACTGTCCCTACCAGCCTAAATACATCTTACCACACCCTTGAGACCAATATTGAAATAACATTTTTTTGTAAAAGTATTCACAACATAATAATTTTGTTAACAACCTTTTAGTGTATACACGTTCCAACGCTTTCCAAATCTTTTTTTTTTTTTCGCAAGAAATCTTTTGTTGTGAGTGGGGCCAAAGATAAACAGCTTGAATCATCGACTGTTGCTGCTTTTGTTCCATCGAAAGCACCGGTGGCAACGGTACTTGAAAACTCTTTTTTCTTACTTACTCTAAAAAACCTTTTTGTGCAAATACACTTCCATATGATATCTGTGTCATCTCAGCAATCTCACGGAGCTTCACTTTTACGATCTTTCATTATACTTTTGTCACTTCACCACATTTTCCGGGTACCTGGCTTCCACAGGTCTACCCGAGCGTTCCGCGTCATTTGTGTCGGTACGACCACGTTTAAACTCGGTAAACCACCGACAAATCGTTGCTTTTGATGGACAAGAGTCCGGGTAACATTTTTCAATCCATTGTTTCGCTTGCACGGTGTTTTTACCCATTAAAAAACAATGTTTTATCAGAACACGAGAAACTCGGTTTTTTCCATTTTTTAAACAAATTACAAAACGACTTTACTCCAACCTCGATAACTCAGCTGTTTCTGGTCCGATCGACTTAAAATTTTGACACGTTTCAAGCAAAGGTTAGTACTCTAGAAAGACCTGGTTACTGGTTTACTACGAGCGCCATCTCTGGGTTAGTCTCGGGAGTTATTGATTGATGTGTTATAATGATAATTCATAAAGTAATTTGTGAGTTCGAATGGGATCGTCGCATCGATAATTTGAGGAATTTCATTTTTGCCTCTCTGATAAGGATTATACGAAAAATTAAATTTCTTAGTAGAAGAATTTTCTGACAATATATGAACTTATAGTGGCATGAGATTTTTTTTTTTTTAATTTAGAATTTTAAGGAGTAATAGAAGAAAACTCCAAAGGAATAAATTTTAATATAACTGTGCCTTAAAAGTGTTTAAAATTTTTTCGAAGGAAATGAGGATGAAAGTGAAATTAAATCTTTACATTTTAATACAAATCTTCCATAATTGAGACCCTATGCAAACGTTTTCGAATCAAATATAAATTTTGAGGATATAGAATATTCTTAAAATTTTAATGCAACTGAAAATTGTTCTGTTGATAAATGTATCAGTGGACGAATTTCTGCCTCAGTGATTTAAAAATGTTGATATTTTTTCTTAAAAAAAACTATTGGCAACAAATTATTGAATTGGACAAATTATTTCTACAGAGGGAATGAAAGATTAATTTGTGAGTAAAATCAAAACATTTATTAGTATATTCTCTCTATTTAGGTGTAATTCAATTCAGTTACATTATATGCTATCTAAATAGCACTTAAGAATATTTCTTTGTTATAAAAAAAAAATTAGCCAACCGTAGTCAATTCGAGGATTCATCCTTAATTGATTACATAATACGGGATATTGCTACTCCGTTGGCAACAAAATCATTTTGTACTGACCTTAAAACCTAAGCCATCAAATAATGTAAAGAAAAGTTTAAATCATACCAAAAAAATAAAAGAGAATAAAAATAATCATGAGTTATTTGACGGTAAACTTAACATTAACTATGATAAATTTAATGTTAAGGATTACAAAACAAACTATTTAAAATACTCTTGAATGTAAATTTAATTCAAATTATGATGAATTAAATTTCAGAAGAAATAGTGTGGAATCTGCTACAATTGCAATGAATATGGACACTGTAGTGTTGATTGCCCTAATAAGAGAAACAGGTTAAAATGCTCGAAATGTGAGTCATTTGGACCCATTTCAAAAACTCTTTTCTCAAAGTGACATAAATTAAATTTTAATTAGGTATTCAGATAACTATTCTGATAAAATGCATAAAATAATCGAAATTTCAGGAAAAATAAATAAATAAATACAGTAATTGACAGCGGAAATAGTGTAAAGTTATTGGAGTTTAGATCCAATGTAAGAATAAATTGTATCTAAACTACAATTGGTCGGTATTGAAAGAATTTCCGGTGAATGGGAAAAAATAAAATAAAATGAGATATACTAACAGAATATAATTTTTACCTTAAACAAACCGAGTCCGAATCATACTTATAGAAAATAAAGGCGTCCACATTGTAAACAATAGAATGTTCTCAAAGTTGTTTCATTACCTATTCCATTTAGACAATGTAGCACGCATGCTATTTGTCATTGATGATAAGAGATGAAACTAAGGTTTTTGTGGACTTTGCACAGAATATTTGTAAAGTCTCTCCCTTTCTACTATTTTCTTTATTACATTCATAGAAGGATTTAGTAAGGAAAATAGTTTATCAAAATATGTGGATGAAAGAAATAAATGTTTTCATGGAAATTTACGGGACACCTCAAATTTAAAAACCGTAATGATTTTATGTGTAGTCCCATCCAAGTTAAAGGGGTCCGGCTTAACGAGGCTCTACTGTGTGTGTGTGCGCTTGCGTGCATGCTTGCGCATGTGTTCGTGCGTGCGTGCTTGTGTATTTGTGTGTGAGCGTGCACGCTTGCGTACGTGCGTGCATGCTTGTGTGTGTGTGCATGCATGCGTGCATGTGCATGTGTGTGTAATATCTTCCTCATTCTTTTTGTAATTTCAAATTAAATGTGTAGCGGGGCATGTTAATTAAAAATACAATGGGGAGCGAGATGCACGTTAAATCTCGAGTCAAGTTGTGGGCGGAAGTCCTGCTGGAGATGTGATATTGGTTAGGAGAGGAAGGAGCCGGCTCAAATGTCGTCCTCGTCTCTTGACCGAGGTTCAAAATTATGAAGTCTGTCGCCAATAGCCCTCGTGTTGCTTCTCAGTGCGACGTTAATAAACGATCACACAATTACTCACTTGAAATTAAAAGAAAGATTTCATCAGAACAAATTTATTGAGATTTATTTGTATAATTCTACAGAATGAGATCCAGATTTCCTCGCAAATGCAAAAATGGCGCTTTAGATATCATTCGTTTCGAAAAAATGTTTGTTAAATATTTAAGGATCTTAAATCAATTTTTTTTTTTTTTTTTCATAATACCGAGATATTTCCAATGCAAAATTTAGTCCTGTTTACCCTTTTTATTTAAAAACATTTTGAAAAACAAATTCTGTTAAAATAAAGTGCTTTGGAAGGTTTTTTGTTTAAATTTTTTTTAATGTTCTCTATTGCGCCCACGCTCAAAAGTACATCCAGCTCAGTTAACTCACATTTGAAGAAAAAAAAAGCTTGCATTTCAATTTTAATGGAATAATTGATGTTGTGTTTATCCATGACAGAAACTAAATTATTAAATTTATTTATAGAATTTTAAAGATAGATCGAAAGTTGTATTTCAGTAATCATTTAAGTACTATCTCGGATTTCTCTCTCTCTCTCTCTCTTTTAAACTTTTGAATCTAAAAAAATTAAAATTGATTTTCAAATCAAATTGGTTGAAGGAAAAGGAACTAAAATTTTTATAACGTCTAACTAACTGCTTTAATAATTCAAAGCCGGTTATTTTCAAAGCGTTATAAATTGCTTCCTTTATCTGCCTTTTGAATGTAAAGACATTGCCTACGTGTCTGCCCAAAACTACGTGTTAACTATTTAATACAAAAGAATGAAAAATTATACTTCATAAATTATGCATGAAAAATACAGCTAAAAACTTCATTCTGACGTTATTTCTGTTTTGGATTAATGGCCGCGGTAGCCTAGTAGCCCGGGTCATGGACTTGCAGTTGGCGGTTTTCGTCGAGTCGTTGTCTCGAGCCTTGATATCACTAAGGACCCGCAGTGTTGCTGGGGCGGATGCACATTAAATCTGCCAAGGCTCAATCCCTCCCATTGGTGTGGTGTGGAAGTTAGGAGAAGGTGCCAGCTCGAGTGTCATCCTCGTCACTTGAGCGAGGTTAAAAATTACGATATCCGTCACCTTTGCTCTCGTGTTGCTTTTAGTGCGACGTTAATAAAAATAAACCCAGAAACCTTTTTTGGGGTAAAATCGTACATCTTATGCGAAAACATATTATTTTAACTAAAACTAAATTCAAGTTGCTTTGTAATATTGTTTATAATTAAAATAGTTTCATGCTTCAAACTCTAATATCAATGTTTAACAAGATTTTTTTGTTCTTTTCACAGTTTAATATATCTCTAAATTTGCCTTATTACAGACTTCAACTTCCAAACCAAGATTTTCTCATTTTCGTAAGTTTCCAAACATAAACATACTTTTAAATTATATGTTCTAGTGTTTCCAAGACTTTTTCTCCATAATTCGGCTATTTTTAAGATTCTTTATGGTGACACATACGTACTAAAACTCATTACCTACACTCATGTACAAAATAATTAGCGCACCAAGAAATAATTGGGGGATCGTAACGAAACTTGGCATGAAGGTACATGTCGGGAAGATATGCAAATGATTAGAAATGAGCGTGATTTCGTAATTACGTATAGTCTGTAGAGGGCGTTTAACGTCGTTCTCCGTGGAGTATAAAACAGGTAACCAAAGCTTGTTTGAGTGTGCTGAATCGTTTACAAAGGAAGAGCTGAGGTAGACATGCCATTACATTATTCGAAGAAAATATGAGCAGCTGTCGCAGTTTGAGAGGGGGAGAATCATCGGCATGATGGAAGCTGGGTGGTCAGCTAGGCGAATACTTCGTCAATTAGGCCGCTCTGATTGTATTGTGAGAAGGTGTTGGGACCAGTGGATCCAATAGATTCCATTTACACGAAGACCAGGCTCTAGACTCCCTCGACAGACCAGTCGTCGAGAAGACCGCCACATCGTAAGAAATGCACGAGTACAGCCAACTGCTTCATCAGCCGCCATCCAGGCACATGTAGCACCTTCATTAGGGCCCCCTGTGTCTTCTCGAACCATTCAAAGGCACCTGACTGAAAGACATTTGGGATCCAGGCGCCCATGAGGATAATCGTATTTGTGTGTGAAGACCCCCGTGGTGAACGCCTCAATCCTGACTTTGCTTTATAGTGACACACCGTTCTCACAGCTGGTTTGATGGTATGGGGTGCCATTGACTACAATACACGGTCACCCCTAGTATTGATCCGTGGCACCATGGCATCCCAGCGGTATGCCCATGACTTCCTGCAACCACGTGTGTTGCCACTCATGCAACGGCTAACAGAAACCATTTTTCAACAAGACAATGCTCGGCTTCACACGGCAAGGGTGTCACAAGACCGTCTCCTTACTGTTACTACCCTTCCTTGTCCTGCCCGATCTCCAGATTTGTCTCCAATCGAGCATATCTGGGATCATTTGGGACGGCGAGTTGGGCATCCCACGAGTTTAAACGAACTAGAGGCAAGGTTACAGCAAATATGGAACGAAATATCTCAAGACATCATATAGAACTTGTATGCCTCAATGCCCAATCGTATCGCATCGGGCATTCGCGCTGCAGGGGGTTCAACAGGGTATTAAATCCTCCGTTCTTTTGCCTTTTTCTCTGAAATATATGATCCTTTTTCTTTGATTTTCTAATCATTCACTTATATCAAAGTAGACATTAAGTATGTAAAATTTCGTTTCATTTTGAAGACTCCTTCTTGGAGAGCTAATTTTTTTCTCCATGAATATATTTCGAAATTTGTGGGTAAAATGAAACATTATGTACACATCAATATAATTCTCATGTAATTAATGATTGCTTATATAAAATTATTACAAAAATAATTGCTTGAAGAAAATTTGAATAAGATAAAAAAAACATTAATGAGAAGTATGAAACTGTTTCTTGCTAACTAAAAACTTCGCGCTGGAATTAAAAGATAATAAATTAATTCTCAGATTCGGTTCGACTTCTAATCTGTTTCTATATTTATTTTTTAAGCAAACCAATATTGAAAATCCGGCTTCCCACTTACAGACCACGACAAAAGGCATTAGAAATCTTACAACATAATCTGCCCAAACTGGTTTTCTTGAAGACGACGCAACAGCCCAAAAGTTCATTAATGATATTCTATAACGCATGTCTTTAAGAGATATAAGACATAACAGTTGAATTATAGATATAACAACTAAATCCAGCAATTCTGTCTCAAATTATACGTTATAAGTACATGGATTCCTTACTCATTATTTATCGCTGTCTAGTGAAGGAAAACATTCCTTAATTTCCATTAATTAATTTTCATTAGATTAATTTCCAGACCATATTAATGCTTCTTGATAGCAGTTGAAATCTCATCCTGAAAACTGTAGGAATTTCTTTGTCTAATTTTATATCACTTCCGAGATTTTAACTTGTATTAACCTTTCTTTTAACTTCTAATGGTGAATTTCGCTCATTTAATTTTTACTTAACTTTTTTCTTTGAACTTCAGACAAAGAACAGACTTGGTTTAATCCCAATAACAACTTATTTACACTTTCGTATCTTTATCGCGATACTTTAGTGAGCAACGCAGTTTACGTTCAGCGCATCACCTTGCGATCATTACAGACATTTGCTGCATTGTGAAGTGTTACACTCAATTGAGGTGTTGTGTAAGAAAACATCTTCACTCGCCCAATACATGCCACTCTCTAGAGGCGGGTAATAACGCAATGAACTCTGACAAATACATTATACTCATTCTGCAATTCGCTTAGCTTTATAAAAGCTTTGTAATTACCAACTTCCGCACGATCACAAATTGAGTTTTTTGAGTATTTATAACCTTCTTACTCTAAAAACAATAACCTTGTTACCTTGTAAAGTAAGATTTAAATTATTCAAAATATTGTATCTAAAAAATTTTTTAACAATTCTGTGTGACAAAAGAGTAAAAAAAACTGATATGGAAAAAAATAATAATTTTTTCATCGGGCAGTAAGAAATTAAATGAAATGTACTCAAAGTGGCAGTTTATAATCTGCATACATAAAAATGAAAATTTTAATCAAGTTAACATTTTTTTACTAAAAAGTGAAGTCTTATGACCATTATAAATTAGACAGACACTTGCTACGCACACAACATTTCAGTATTTAATTAAAAAAAAATTGTCAGATAGATTGAAAAAATTTGACTTCTTTTTATTTATTATGATGATAAACTGTCATTTAGAATATATTTTCGTTTAACTCCTTATTAGCAGAAAAAAAAATTATCTTTTAATTTTTAGTTCTATTTTACTCTTTTACCACATATTTAAGACTTTTTTTTTTAATATGTATTATTTTCTACTTATTTGTCTTTATTTTCAAAAAAAATTCAGCAAACTTTTTCTTAAGAAAGAAAACCTTTATAATTGAATATTGTGCTATCATCCAAACTGAGCTTACTTGCGAAATTTCAAAGTTCTCGGTTATCGGGAAGTGGGTGACACACAAACTAATAAAAAGATTTGTGCTAAGCTGTAACACAATATAAGGTAATAAAAAGTGTTGGAAATTTAAAAGTATCAAAAATAGTCTGCATTGCTTTGCGAGTTATAATATCTTGAAATGAAGGCGCGTGACCCACCATTTTGGAAATCTTGTCCTACATACAGAATCAAATTTGTAGCCATTCTTTTCATTGCAATCCAATGGGGCGATTGAAAATCGTTCATCTTTTTTTCTTGCAAGCAGCGGACGGTTTCTTTTTTCAGCAATAGTTTATTATTAGATTATGACGAATTTTACGAAACTTTAAATGATTTTTAATAAAGTTACACCATGTCGATTCTCAAATTAGAGAAATTATCCAGAATATAGAATTTTATGCATGCATTAAACAAAAATACGGAAAACATAGCACTTTACAGATTTTTCTTAAAATCATTTTAAGTAACTTACTACGAGGCCCATTCAGTATTTAAACTGAAAAAGAGTTTTAAAGCAAAAAGTGTTTAATAAATTACTGCAATTTCTTATTTACTTTTCCACGAAATCTCCACCAACTTTTATGCACTTTTCCCATCCTTTGGGGATTTTTCTTATCCCCTCTGTGAAGAATTCATTACTTTCATCTCGAACCTAGTTATGATGTTTTTCTTTACCCTTTCTTTGTCGTTGAACTTGATGCCAAGTAAAGTTTCTTTCATCGGCAAAAACTGATAAATATCCGAAAAGATAAGGTCAAGGCTGTAAAGAGAATGAGGTAAAAACTCTCAACCCACTTTTCAAATAGCGTCCAGTGTCTATTAGGTAAAATGAAGTCGAGCATTGTTTTACAAGAAATGCTGATCTTTCCTCAGCCATCTCGGACATTTAATCTTCAATGTGGGCTTGACTTTCTTCTCATTCATGTTTTAGTTGCATAGGCTATTGATAATGTATTGCTTCTCCAACTAATCATAGGAAATCGGAAAATGGGCAATCAACTCATCGGTGATGCTTTTGTGGTAACTAAACTTTTCCAGTCACAAGTAAAAACTCGCATTGTTCATGTAACTACTACAGAACTCTATTTTTTTTTTTTTACCTTGGAGAGAATATTTTTGACAATCAAATTCAGATCACAGAAAGCTATTTTTGAAAAGTACTTTTTTTAGTGGACACACCATCCTAACTAAAACTTCAGAGGCCATCTTTACGTAGACATAAATCAAAAAGGTGAATAATACTCTTTGGAAGGTTACCAACTACCACTTACGAAAATTTCAATTGCCTACACAATCTAAAAATGTTTGTCTGTTTAAATATTGAGAATAACCCTCTATTTCAATAGAATAGTAATTTTCTTTACTATTTCAATATAATTTCACTGTATAGTATAATAATTGTTATAAAATAATAATTGTATTAAAATAATTACTAAACTTTCAGCGATGGTTATTTATTTTATTTCGATAACTTTCACATCCCAGTACAAAGACAGTTTTGCTTGGCTACGAAGAAATAAAATCTCAAGCTAATTTCGTGTTTATATATTTGATATTTTAAAATTGTTTTATGCATGAATATTTTCAATACTTACGTACGAGTATAAAAGAATTTAGACAAATACTATTGGCAATACATATAAAAATGATATGTAGCTTACTTAAATTACCTACGTAACTCGAAAGAATTTAACACAAATTTGAAACCTAAATAGAGAAAGGTTCGCTTCCATTCTATCAAGAATTAAATTCACCAGATACATTTTAACTAGAACTAATCACACTTAAAAAGTAGCCGACTTTAATTTCTCCATATAGAAGATTCGGTATTATCTCAGGATTAAGTCAGGATTAGTAAGGAGGCAATTCATTGAATAGATAATAGGCTTAAAATCAATTAGTCGAATTTAGGATCATTTAGTTTCTAAGACTTTTGTAACAAGATTGTTTCAATATTAACGTATTTATCAATTATCTAATTTAACTTTTTTTTTCTTACAGCTTAATGGAAATCTTTTAAGCTGAAATCGAAAAAAAATTGAAAACAGGGTTGAAAATTGATTTTATTATATTTATTCATATCACACGTACATAAGTTGCGCATCTAAAAATGTTGATCAGATTCATTATTTATTGGATAATTAATCATTTAACATTGCTCTTAAAGTGAGTTTTGGCTGACTGCTTTGTTGAATATTTAAAATAGTGCACCAAGACGGAAGTTTCGGATTTAATACGCATAATGTTACAGAGGATAGATTCACTTGATCCCAAAATCAAGCCAGTTACAAAAATACAATGCAAATTCAATAGTGAGTGCGTCGAACTGTCTCCCGATGCAGTACATGCAACAACACGGTCCGGCATTGAGTTAATTAGATGTCGGATGGGTCCACAAACCATGAACAACTACCTCCAAATCATATACAGAATGACACGGTGGTATCTGGCGTTTCAGCAAGTTTCACAAATGCTCCATTCCTGGCAAGTCGGGAGAGCGAGCCGGACATTGAAGAATCTGAATTCGATGTAGAACGTGTTGACCTACTCGAGTTGTGTGCAGATGAGCATTATCTTGCTGAAAAATAGCCATTTCCACGTGTGGTAGAAGAATGTTATCAACATAATTCGCGTCCGTCAAGGTACTAAGAGCTACAATCAGAAAGAACCGGCTATCATATGCTATGACATGCCAGACCATTACGCCTGCTGAGCTGGCAGTGCGTCGCGTTACAGCGTAAGTAGAATTATACCGTTCATCAGGGTGTCTCCATATCGATACGTGGTTATTTCCCCCAAAATGAACATGGATTCATCACTAAACACAAGGCTTTTCCAATGTTAGGCATTCCACATCGCTCTGGATTAGTACCACTGTAAACGGAGTAGCTGATATTTTGGCGTTAAAGACGATACACGAAAAGGGCGCTTGGATTACAAAGTAGCTTCTCAAGGCATTTGAAAATGTTTTGTGGAACAACTGGTAGCCCTACATCTGACTGTATCGTGGAACAAATCACTGTAGGATCCAGGAGCGATTTGCACATGTTCTTTCGATCCTCTCGTCCCGTCGCCTTCAGCGTCGCTCCAGACAAGGTTCCCAACACGTGGGTACCATCTAGTGTCCACTGCTCCCGACATGTTCTGACGACAAACTCCGATCGATCGACCTGGCGAGCAATATGGAACGTCGACCAGCCTGGGGTTATCATGTTGATGCTCAGGCGACTCTCAAACTCGCATAACTATACGAAATGACTTCTCATACATCTATCTGATATTCTTCACCTATAAAGTCCTTTTAAGTTTATAGAAGCTAATGAATCTTCCACTATGCATCGATTTAAATAGGATCTGCTTCCTGATTTCAGCGCCACTCCAGGATGTGTGGTCATGCGCATTGGCACTTAACTTGGATCGTTTGTTCGGTCATCATTTAACTACTTTGTAAGGTTTCGTGATTGTAATTCGCTTATTTCTTGGTGCGCTATTTAGAATGTTCCTAAACTTATTTTTGACTAAGTATTTATTATGAAAGGTTATATTAAATTGTCATATTGTGAAAGCTGAATAAATTTAAAAATGCATTCGTTAATTTAATTAATTAAAAAAAACAGTACTCAAGAAGCAAAACATTTTTCATTCAAAACACTCCTGCATGTTTTGAAATGTGTAAAACTTGAAATTTTCATTTTTCATGAGATTCCTTATATCATTTCTTAGTCTAATCGACATGGTAATTTTATTGTTATCTTTTTTTCCTCAGAAATCTTTAGCAATGTATTCTAGAGATATAAACTCTTACTACCTAGTCGATTTATTTTTATTGTTACTACCTTTTATTAAATATAACCTTCTTTGATGCTGTAAAGAATTAGCATACGAAGTGATTGAGATGATAAAAAGATGACACTATTTCATAAAAGAAACTGAAGCACTGAGAGAGCAAGAAGGTCTTACCACCAGAAGATGTTGTAACCGCGACGGATTATGTAGTTTTTTGAAAAGAGGGTGGGACAATTTATATGTCATAAGACAATTTATGTTTTTATATCGTAATGTGTTGTGTGTTCTTAAAGTTTATGTATCAAAAAATGAATAAAACGTTTGTACCAGTAATAGTGACTGATATTCCTAACATGAAAGTTAAGCCACAACTATAACAATGCAAATGCGATTGCAAAATATAAACGGAGAGATCTGCTCATTGAAGAGAATTCCTCAAATACGCAAAATTTACAAGCATAGAGCAGTGACAAAGACAACTATTAGAACATCTGTATTTTAGAGGTATAAAGATGATTAGTAAAGGTCAATGGACACATCTGGCACTAGAAATTGTAATCTAGAAATTGCAAACTAGAAATAGAAATCTGGTATTATCATTAGGAAACATTTTTAAATAGTGGCCATGGTAGTCTAGTGGTTATGGCCGCGGACTCGCAACCGACGTTGCTTTCGTCGAGTTTTTGGTTCAAACCCTGATGCCACTAAAGACCCACCATGTTCGAGGCTCTTGCACATTGAATCTGATCGGGGACCCGAATCCTACCATTGATGTGGTGTGGAAATAAGAAAGTGAAATACCAGCTCAGGTGTCGTCTCGTCACATATATGAAATGTTCAATTTTGTGTAAAAGGGCCTTACTTGAAATTCGCCATGAAGGGCAAGAAGACGACCGATGATGTGCAATCCACAATGGATAATCCAAAAGAAAGAACAAAAAATGGAACGCTGATGTTGTTGACAGTCATGGACCATGTAAAAATAAGTAGCAACGTGGAGAAGGCTCCTAAAGCTAGTTGAAAATGCGTAGCTGCCCTTTCTGTGGCCCAACGTGGCCACCAGTGATGAAATAAGCCATAAATTATAGGTCCTATGTTCGCCACCTGCAATCATAGAATCTTTTTTTCATTTCCTACAAAAAAGAGAGGTAAGAATATTAATTAAATTACTCTTTATCTATAAATATTGCTGATTTTAAGCCTTCTAAAGCAAGGTGCAAGTTCCCGTCTTAATGTAAATATATATTTTTCATGAGGTTTAAAATGATTATAGTAGGAGTGGTAGCTTAGTGCTAATGGTAGTGAACTCGCGGCCGGCGTTGTTTCCATCGAGTCGTGGGTTCAAGTCCTAGGCAACTAAAGGAACACAGTGTAGGAAAGCACATTCAAGTTAAATTTGTTGAGGTACCAAATCACCTCGTCGATATGGTGTGGAAATTTGGAAAGAGGGGTACCAACTCAGGTGTCATCTTCGTCACTTGACCTAGACTCAAAATTACGAGGCCTGTCACCAATAGCCCTCGTGTTGCTTCTTAGTGCAACGTTAATAAACAATCAATCAGTTAAAATAATTAAGCGTTCTAGAGAATTTTATTTAATTTTTTGGCACTCAGAAATGCATTTGCAAGAAATGCAACTTTCAGCGACAAATGTCGTAGGAGACTCAGCCTTGGGGTGCGCTAGCGATCTTTCTCTATTTTTGACTATCTCCTTTTTGTTATTCCAATCTTCTTTTTTTTGCATTTAGAGTTTTGTTTTGCTTTCAGACACGCATTTTTGAATGTTAACAATGTTTGGCCCAGCCTAATCCCAGCGACTGTAAAAAGAACTAACAAATCCCTATCATATAAAAACACATAAGTTGCATTAAATATTTGGATTTTCTTAGTTAACTCTGAGTATATATTCAATCCTTTTTGAAATTCTGAGTACATTTTTAATCTGATGTTATGTTGTAACTATAGAAGAGATTTATTTAATTGTGCAGACGTTTCCTTTCACACAAACAATCCTATAAGCTTAAATAAAATACCTAATGAAATATTTATTTTTTTAGTTTGAATGGGAATTAGATGCGTAAGCGTATACCACACTTCAGCTGACTCAGATGAGGAGATTACAATTGATCTAAGACAGTTTAATATTTAAAACGTTGTTTATTTGTCATTTAATATAGCATTGTAAAAGGAGAATATCATTCGTTCAAATGGAACAAAAATCAACTTAGTTCAAAATTGAACAAAATTAGTTGCTAATAACTGGATGAATATATCATGTATCACCAAGGTATGTTGATAGTGTTAAGGAATAACTGTCACTGATAATGATGAAGAATAACTCTCGAATATCTTTTTGGAAGGTTGCAAAAAAGATTTCTAGTATCTAGAAAACGGCAAGTCTATTAGTGCCAGATGTCTTCTATTCATCCAGTATAAGCCCAGTAGATTTGGGCCTTTGATGGAGAGAAGGGAATCCTTGTAGGTTCAGTAGAAGAGTAGGACAGTAGATGGAATCATCAGGACAGCATGCGGATAGATAAGGGAATATCTTCTTTTCCTCTTCTGCTGTTGTTGCTGTATTCGTTCGATAGCTACATGGGTATAAATACTAAGACCGCAGGTGTGCAAGTAAAATACTCGCAATTTGCATTACTGTGCACATTTAGAAATTAGTTGTTACAAAAAGCTGCCTTGTGGCAAGGTGAGAATGGGCAAGTGGTTCGTGCAGCAAATGGCATGGTGAGAAGATTGAAAGTAGTTTAAGGAGGACCTCCACAAGGGTTTTATTACTAAATGGTTAATTTATTTCATATAATAAAACTTTGGTTTTTGGTTTTATCATTCTCAAGGGTCTTCTAAAAATATTTACTTTAGAATTCTTAAAATAAGTCGATTTTTTTCCTGTTACCCTACCTTTCAGAGCCAACATGTAATATGTTATAAAGAACTGTAATTTTTTTCCTACTAATTATTTTCTCTTTGAAAAATGCATTATCATACCACATTATGTCTTTATATTCTTAAATTGAAGCAAATTGACTTCGGATTTCGTGATATTAAAATCGTTAATGTTTCACTGATGCCAAATTAATTGGTGATAGATTTATATATTAATTCAAAATAATTTATCAAGTGTGATCCTAAACTCTATGATAAGTTATCATTCAAATTCCATAATCTCGAATCCTAATTAATTACTTGATTATGGGTTCATTCACTCTTCAGATGCTATAATCAATTCAATTCTTTATCTCTACATCAAAATGGGATTGAATGATTTAAATTCTTACTCACCCGATTAAGAACGTATTTAGTCGGTGCCAGAGGTTGATTTCTAAAAATATAAGTATTGCTTTTTACAAAGTTCTTGTCGGAAAACAAAATAAAATAAACATGATCCTAACAAATTAATCGTTGCACTCTTTAAACTACTGATTATTTTTTCTTTAAAATAATTAATGAGGGTTTTTTTTTTTCAGAATTTCGTATCTCACAAGTTCCAGGACAGCTTTCTAATGCTTTCCCCTTGAAATTAATTCAAGCCCCAGAAAAATAATGTATGTCCGATTAATATTGTTTTTTTTTATATAAAATAAACAAATCTATCATATTATTATTTTAAATTAATGTACATTATTTTTAAATTTTGAAATTACATTTTCGATTGTTTTGCTTACAAGTGCCTCTTTTAAAGATCAAATTTTTTTATTTTATATTTTTTTTCTACGTCTTAAGAATTTAATTTATTTGTATTGTTCATTTCTACGACTGCAACAAAAAAACATTAAAATTTTAACTAGTATCTTTCAGTAAGATACTTTTAATTTTTTCCCCTTGATTTTAATTAAGTACCAAAACAAAAACGTTATTTCTGCCAAACATTGGTCAAATATACAAAACAAGAAATATATAAAAGTGAGTTTACGAAAATTATTCAAAAAGCACCCATTTTTGACGTTAAATGCCGTTTCTAAGACAATTTGGGTTGTCATTGTGTACTACTATGAATTAAACAACGCCAGAACAAATTAGACACTGATTCGGATGTTCCTTTTGATTCGCGCCACATTGAGGTGTGGTTGGTATTTTGCGTCAAATTTTCACTATCCATGAAATTTGAATTCATCTCAGTACCCAGGCAGCAATTGAAACTACGGGTTGCTTTCGGTGAATCTGCTCCAACGAAGGCGAAGGCAGTCTCATCAACCTGAAAAGTTATGGTGTCGAATTTTTGGGGGAAGCGAAGGGCGTCATATTCATGAACTTCTTAGGAAAAGGAAAAATGATCACTGGACAAAACTATACAGTGAGCTACTCCTTTCCAATCTCTAAAACTGGTACTTTTTGAACCATTCTCATACGTCGACAGCGTATACATCATTGGATCGAATTGTTATTATTTCTCATGTTTGATCCCTCAAAATCAAAAGATTTTATTTAATTAATAAGAAGCAAACAGTGAATTAAGTTCTTTGATAACTAAACTTTTTGAAAAATGTAAATTGCAGAGTTATTCGATTCAGTCTATGCATGGCTCATACTGAAGAGCAATGATTGAATGAAATAAAATTATTTTTTAAGTATATATTTGACCTGAGAAGTAGAATAAATCCAAAAATACCTTACGACACGTATGCAATATAATCATAAGCGTATTTTGTATTACATATTACATACCTTATACAGAACACGCTAATTAACGGAGAGCAATGGAAATATCTTCCTTCCTTCCTTTGAAACAAAGAGCTTGATTACATATATTCCCCAACAAATCTTCCATTTCTCATAAAGTTTTCTTTTTCTCTTATACACTCTTATATATATAAATACGTAAAAAGATAAAACTTGTACAATTCCTATAAGGTTCGGACTAAAACTTCAGCTTACTTTGATAATCTTCTTAGAGATTCTTTGGGGAAATGCGTCAGGTTTCAGACAGATTAGGTTTTACTGTAGCAGAGGTAGCTTACATCTTTCCGAAAATTTTCATATTTCTGCTTAAATGTATCTGTATTTAAAACTTACTGCAGAAATGTACTTTCATATTTTAATGGATCTTGTTGCAGAATAGTTTTGAAATAATGTAACAAACATTGTTTTACAGTGGAGGCTAATATACGGAAGATTAACTTCTCGAAAAATAATTACATTTTATGGGCATATATCAGAGTATTTTCTAATCAAGGAATAATAGTTGAAATCCAGTTCTAGATTTTTCTTATTCTTTCCATAATAGATGTTATAGCTACCTGAAACACCCTAACACAGGGGTGGAGGGAATTATTTTAAAGTACTTTAATTACACTCCATTATACTATATCATCTAACTGTAAGCTTCACGCCTTTCAAGAACTGACGAATCTAAATATGGTAGAGGATTGAATGATATTTTTTTTTATTTCAGCATCACACGAAGAAGAGTTACGAAGGCTTTTGGTGAGGTACATCGTTATTTTTAACTTCAGTCAAGTGACGAGGACGACACCTGAGTTGGTACCCCACTCCACGCTATGCTGACGTGAGGATTTAGAACCTCGTCAGATTTAACGTGAGTCAGACTCTGTAGAATTGTCTTTTGTTCTATTGAAGCATGAGAGATCGACAGAAACAACGTAAGCCATGAGCTCGCGACCATAACTACTCGGCTTTCGAAGCGGAGCGATATCATTTAGTGTTTTAAAACCTACTTATATCGAAAGCAGAAACTGTACTCTTCATAAAAATTGTATTTTTGTCATTGTTTGATTAAACATCTAAACAAACCTATTTAACTCAGTACATTTATAATGTAATTTTTATGTTAATATGTCTAATAGAAATTTGATAAAATCGCATTTGAATTCTTTAATATATAACCTTTATTCTTGCTACTAATACAATTGTTCCTACTCGACATTAAAACATATTTTCTCTGGATTTCTATGATTGACTCCGGTTTTGAATTTCAAAGCCCCCCCCCTTTGGTGAAAGTCACAGAATTTATTGTCATGCCATATTTTACATTAATTTAAAAAAACTTCAATATATTTCTATTTCAGTTTTCATCTTTTATTCAGTTTGAAACTAATAGAAATGAAAAATAGATGTTTCTTAACAATTATTACGGTTCCTAATCAAACTTTCATATATATCGCACCCCATACACTTGCTCCAAGCCAAAATCCATCAAACACGCACCAGTTTCAGCTAACAAGACAGGAGAAATTTGTTTGAGAGCTTCTGTCGTGTGCAAAAACTCTGTTCAATACTAATGGACAATAATAAAGGTTTTTCTTGCATAAATATATAGACATTAATATTATGGTAGGAGCGTTTGTTTTGCACTTTTTTCGCAGATTAATTTAAACTTCCTATTTATGGATTCGTATAGCCGCGTTCTAATCAACTAAGCCAGAAAAAAACTCTAGATGGGAAAAAAATCGCGTTTTTCTTTTAATCTTTGGTACCTTGATTCGCGTTGTGAGAAAATCTTATACATACACCCGTGCCTTTGTGGATGGCTTGGTTGGTGGATTTCTGAACAAGATTTAGATGATGTAGTTTTCCCAATCATTATTGTGAATGATATATGTCTCCTGTTGCGTTTTATGTCGTTGGAACGTAGGCTACGTCTCATTAGTCGATATATTTAAGCGTTTGCTACGTATTCATTTTTCAGAAGTCATGATTTATGAGCGGAGTATCTCAATTACATTCGGAGGTAATTTGCGTGGGAGGTATATTCAATTAATAGTAATTCGCTAGGCTGAGCTGCAATCCAGTAATGGAATTTTGAGTCATATCTTAAATTTCAGCTGTTGATAGCTTAATTTTTGAGAAAATTCGAACTGCCTATCAGTAGGTTCGGAGACATTCTCTCTACCCAAATGAGCCAGAAAAGATTTCTAATTGTAGTCTATTAATAACATTTTTATTCCATCTAGGTTATTTTAATTCGCAGCGGGTTAGAATCTTTGTAATATTTATAGAAGAAAATCTTAAGTGCAAAAATTAAGTATAAAGCATTAAGTGTAAAGGAAATACCTGCAAAAAGAGGGCTAACTGCGATGCAAGGGCCCATCCTTCTGGTAGTCTTTGAACCAGAACCGGTAGTTCAACCCATAGACCGGTCATGGCTATCCAGGATCCCAGTCCATATCCGGCACTCAGTAAGTCCACTCGGACATCTCGAGAGTTCTCTTGATTAGACGCCATCTACGATACAAAAGGAGAAACGAGTTAGATATAAAAATTTGGTTACTTAAGAGAAATTTTCAGATTTTTAAGATATCAGAAAGAAATATTATTTGCGACATTCTGGGTTCAAAAGAAGGCGTTAATAATTCATTTAATTCATGACTTCGTTTGTAGCTGACAATATTTGAGTTCCAAACCTTACTGATAATATTTTGTTCAACAAATTTACAAAAATCGAGAAAGAAATTTTATAAGAAACGTCATTGTTCTTTTTTTTAATATATTCATAAAACACATGCTTCTTACGTGGCTTACTTATTAGTAATGCACTGTACTTTTTTGTACATGCAGTGAATTCGTAAAAGAAGTATGTTGTTTTTGTAAGAGATCTTATGTAAAAAAAGAGAGAGAGAGAGAGCGATCTCTCTCTTTATATATATTGCGGTGTAGCAAATATTTTGAGAAATTCAATTTATTTTAAAAAAATCTTTTATTAATAAATCTTTGATATGGCACGCACACATTCATATCACATCAAAAATCCTCTATTTATAATTCATGGATGTAATAGAATAAGATTTAAAAAATAGAGATTTTAATATTATCTACTAACATTTTGCAATATGAAATTATCTGAACACCTAAAATATAATATATGTTACTCATTATATGTAAATTTAATAACTCAACGAAATAAATGATGATCTAGAATGTATTTGACATATTAGAACTGCATTATACTAAGAGCTGCAAAAGAATAATGTCTGCGTCATTTTTCGAGAAAAATTAAAACTTGTTGGTTACTTGACAGTAATGTATGTAGTTAAAGCCAAAAAATGAAACACTTTAAAATACCTTTTTATTTACTCAAACCACTTTTAATATTTCTGCGATCCGAGAGATGGTGCCACATGTTTATTTTCCGAGAATTCGTTTAATGGATGGCTATGTGTCTTTCCACTAAGCCTTTTTAGTAAAAGAATATAATTATTCCAAGGTAATTTTATAATGTGATCGGAATGTCTAAACTTTTAATAAACATTCTTAAAAATAGCACTTTCTTTCCTTTGTATTCTTTATTTGGTTCAACACAAAAATATCAATATATCAAAACCTTTTCTTAATTCAACTAAATCTGCAAAAAACAGCAAGAAATAAAAATATTTTTCATTTAGTGATTTTTATAACACGTATCATCAGAAAATGGTCTTATATGTAATCTAACACGAAGCATTTGTAATAAGCAAAAATCCTAGTTTGTGTTTCTATGAAATTTATATGCGCTCTTTATTAGACGTACGAATTTTATACACTGAAAATATAGCCTTAAATGAAAATGATGAATAATAGAAAAACTTTGAAATTTCCCATTTTGTGTTAAAAATTCATATCATTTTTCTCTCTGGACTGAATGAAGGGTTACTTATTAAAATGCCTTTGTACTTGTTTCGCTTTTCTCATTTTCCATCTACTTTAAACACCATCTGCAACTATTTTTTTTTAGTTTGGCCACAGAAATATTCATTCTGACTTACAATATTATGTTTGCTTCGGAAATCGTATATAACACCACTGTAAGTCTTCTCTGAAGTCGTATTTAACACCACTGTAATCCGTTTCTATCATCGACCAATATCTTATAATCAGTTTAAAAGTAAAATTTATTGAGATTACAGATTTTACTCATTATATCTGAAGTTTATTCTAAAATAATGGTAAATAACTGGCGCTTCTCTATAAATTGTGATATTTTTGTTTATCTAAGATAAAACTGAACAAGAAATTGTTGCTTTTTTTCTCATAGTTACTGAATGATTGTTACCCCAGATAGCCGGATCAACATGTAACTTCGAACTTCCGAACTTCTAGGCAGGCAATCGAAAGTTCAATGTGGAACTTTTATTTGTTGACAATACTTAGCAAGATCTTTCCCAGACATTTTAATTTCATTGAATGAATATTTTTTTTTTAAATTTTGTGATTCGTTGAGGAAGTTAATCAGAAGTTAAAATAAGTAATTATATGAATGCCATGTTATTTTATGATATATGTATAGTTTCCCTCTTTTTTTTATCTTGCTTGTTCTTTATTCTGTTGTATATTGTTAATTGACAGTATTTTTCTTTAATTTTCTGACATTAATATACAGAATAAAATACAAAACTGCAAAAAAAAACGTCTTAATTTTAATATTTTATCGTGGTGAAGCTTTGATAAATGGAAGAAAATTTAAAACAAACCACCAAAAGCCAACTAGCTAATTTTTAGTTAGAATAAATTTAAAAAGCAGAAATTAAAAGAACTCAATATGCGAAAAAAATTTTTTTTTTTTCTTCATCAATTGTTCAATAAGGACGGAAAATTGCACAGCATTGTTAGATAAAAAGACTTTTAACGTTTTTAATAGAAAACAAAACAAAAAACTTTTAAGGGAAGTGTGTGTTCTTCTAACTAATGGAGAAATATGAAAAGGAAATGTTTGTTTAAACAACAAAACATATTTAGCGAACTTGTTATACAAGTAAATTAAACAAGCCAATTCCTCAAAATAATTTTTTTAAATCCCGTTTTATTGATTTATTTAAATTTGTAAGTGTAATTATTGCAATTTTATTTCAATTAAAACTAAAGTAAAAGGTTTCAAATTTCTCTAATCCACTCCTTCTTTCGCCTTTTCAAAGTTTACATTCACGCAAGCACGTATGCACAGAATATACAGTAGGATTGTGTTTTATAGAAATAATTCCTATCACTTAGCTTCAACTTTCTTCCTTCATAGCTGGCGTTGTTACAAGCGAATCTTGGGTTTGAATCCTGATGACACTAAATAACTTCTGTCTAGTAGAATTGAGACACAGTAAATCTGTCAGGGATTGATATTTTCACTTTGGCATGATGTGAAAGCTGTAAGAATGGGCTTCCGGCTGAAGTAAAAACTTCGTCATTTGATCGTGATTCAAAATTATGAGTTCCATCCACAATACTCCTCATATTGCCTCTATGTGAGACGTTATTAAGTAATAAATCAAATAAAGAAGCTTTTTATCACCAATTTTAGATGGATTTTCATTTTCTAAATTGTGATAACGTTAGAAGTCTTCAAAAACACTTTTTCATTTAGTTATAAATGAAAATTCCGATTTTGTATGGTTTGCATTAAGCAACTCTAAACAGAAGTCAAGATATGTGTTTTAAAATTAAAACATTATGAATTCTGAAATAATAATCAAAAATTAAAAATACAGTTTATAACCATGGGCGCCATGTTGCGCTCTCGATTCGGGTTAACAAAGATTCAATTAGTGAAAGTTAACCAAATAACGAATATTTTCCTCGATTTGATTACGTTTATTTAGACTTAATACTATTTATTATAAAAGTTATAATTGCACAGAACTTTTTTATGTAGCGAAGGAATAAACCTTATTACGAGACACTTTTTATACGTCATCGTGTATGACGTAGTCTCAATTGGACGATTGCCACATTGGAACGATAATTGCTCAGTTTGGCGACTTTTGTACTTTTATAAAAATCTTCAACCCCGCTATAAGTAAAGATTTCCCCTCAATAATACAGAGTTACATAAGTCTTGGGAAGGGAGAACTCCATGTTTACTTACAAGCTCCTCCTCATGGACTACTAGTTATTAGAGGTCCAGTTATCTTTACTCCTCCAGCAGCCGCTAAGTGGCACGCTTGAACGCAGAACGGTTACAGCAACCCCCCCCCCTTCTGGCTTCTGACTCGTACGATGTCTCGACGAAGAGTTAGCATTAAATTTCCTACATCTGTCCCTTCTCTGGAGAGGTTCTACAGTCTCGCTGTTTCTTGAAATTGGTAATTCATAAGCTCGTAAGGCTGAGCTGTGGTAAGTCCCAAAAACTACTCCTGGCTTTGCTGGGTCAACAATGTAGTACAAAGCGGATGAACGATTAGTTATCCCCTAACAAGGTCCTTTCCATTTGGGGGTAAATTTTTGACTTTTATTATTTTGAGATTTACTAACAGGATGTAGCGTCATCCATTCTTCGTCACCTGGTTTTTCGTTAACAAACGTAAACTTTTTGTCGTCGACAGACATAATACATTTTTCGCTTGTCTTGCTTCTGCTCGACGTGGTCTTTAATATCTGCGGTTAAATGAGCAAATCGCTTAAGATGAATTACCTCAGCCATGAAGTTATCGTAGTCGATCGCAGCTCTTTAATCGTGTGTAACATCATCTATTGCTCTTAACTCTCAGCCAAACTACAAAAAAGCTGCTGTATGATTAGTGGTATCACACTTGGCAGTATTCATTGAAAAATGAATCATTGGCAGTTTCCCTTTCCAAGTGTCATGTTCATCTTTGACCAACATGGCGAGTCGGTGATTTAGATCCTTATTTTTTCGTTCATATGAGTTAGCTTGGGGATGATACACAGAAATAAGGTATTGCTTAATTTCAAGAAAATTGTAAGTTTGTTGCCTAACGACCCACATTGTTTACATTTACGGGATAAGATATCGCAAGCATCAGAGTTAAGGATAGAAGCGGAACGTTAAGAAGTTTTTATGAAATGAATATATTTCAAAGCTCTTCAGGTATAATCCCAAATGAAATCATGGTGATCTTTTTATATCTAGCTGTCTCCTTGTAAACTATCCAAGCATTTATTGCTATCAAATCAAGAATGTTGAAAAAAACATGAACTGGCCAACATCTGCATGAGGACTTCACTGAGTATTTTTTGGCCATCTCATCCAAAACATCAACATCCTATTTGGTCGAATTGTAAAAATTCACAGCTTTTTTTCGTTAGATGTGATTGTTAGCATTTTTACTTTTTTCTTGATTAGACTAAGCGATATATTATCATGCTTAACAATATTACTAGAATAGAGCTTACCCTCGTTTTTCTAATGAATAAATTTGAATATAATTTATTCCTGCAGTCCACATAAGGCGAAATTAAAAATTGTGTTTTGTCAGGTTTCTTCCAGTACTGTAGTAAGGTTCAGTCAAACGAAAAGCTGCCTGTTCACCAACCGTTTCTCCATCTTGCCTTATTTCATCTCTGCCTAAATGCAGCAAATATTTTCATTGCATATCAGAAGCAAGTCAAAATTTAATGCCGAATTTATCGAGCGTCTTAGAATACTGAATTGATTGGCACCAAGTCTTTATGTGAAACTATTTTTCATCTACAGTTATATTTTCACCCAATTTATAACACATCAAACAGTTTTCTATAAATGTATTTCGAACACATAAAGTAAGGGAAAATAAATATGTTTGCAGTCTTTAAGATTTAGTAGATTTCATGTCAAACTGCAGCAAATATTCCTCATTTTTCAGAAATCTGTCTATGGTAACTATTTCAGTGATTGCTGGGCCTCGGGATTTTGACCATAAACTCAAAACTGAAAGATATTTTGCAGCCAAAGCCTTACGAGCATGATGCAATGATATGAAAGCACGAGACTCATCAAGTGACAAATACCAATTTGGATTTTAGGTTTTCTTGCGCTGATCTTCAGTACACTTTTGAATATGATGTAATATTTTTTCATTGATAAACAGTTTGATTAGTTGTTCGAATTCGACGCATTTGAAGCATCGCCATGTTCTCAAGTTCTGTTGACTTTCTCCGAATTCGACTGGCTTTGCCAATCGCAGTTTAATGAACTATACAAAAATAATTGAGCTCTCGCGACACACAACTCTACTGTGGCAAGGGCATTCGATACAACAGAGAAGATGATAAGAGATGTCAAAAGAATGAAGATGCTGTTTAGAAATGTCAATGAAAAAATGCTCTATAAAAAGCAGAATAGTTTGCTCACCAGACTTAGAAAATAACATTGCAGAATAGGTGCAAGAACAGACAAAATTTCTACATTGTTACGAGAAACATAATTAGGGTTTATGCGTTAAAGTAGGCGAAGGCCAATTAAGAACAAATTAAAAAATTTAATTGACAGTAGATTGATGCAAACGTATCATGAACCGAAAATATTTGATAATACGACATAAAATAAAAAATTGCGCATAAAATGCACAATATCTTGATCATAAAGTCACGAGTTATTGCAAGTTTGTTAGTGGTGGGAGGCCAAAAGTACAACTTTCTCTTAAATAATACTGGAAATTTGAATGACACAGCGATGAACTGTGGCATGATAAACAATAAAATAATGATAACAAAAGACGTAAAAACATTTCAAATCAAAAGAACAAACCATGAAAATACCAAGTTTACAGTAGTATTAACAAGCACAGAAAATGGAACAAAGTTAAAAACCCATCGTCATTTTCAAGAGAACAACTGTCCTAAAATAAAATTAATAGGGTTGAGGACGATTAGTTTTGGAATATTGAGGACGAATAGGGAATCGACTAGCTAGGTACAGAATGCAATTCATATGACAAGTTACTCAAAAACAAAAGGAAGGATGTGCTTGAGGGGCTATTTGCCTTAGATCATTAGTGTGAGGATTTTCCAGTAGTATTTTCAATACAGTAATGAGTGATTTGTTTTACTTTATAATGTTTTAAATTTTTATAAGTTTCATTCTAATTTTTTGTATCTGTCCTATAAACAACGTCCTTCACCGAATTTCGGAAGTCTTTTTTGTGATTCAACCATCGTCTTATGTGCGGAAATACTCGATAGATATTTCTATATCCATTAAAAGACAACGTTTCTAACACGAAGGAAAGGCGCAACCAGACGATATGCGCAAATTTCATGTGTTTTAATCCCTTTTTCATTTCTTCTTTATGAGTGTTAATAATTGCTTCCGTAAATTTTGTGATCTTTGTTTAAAGTTCTGCAAGAGAATTAATGTTAGTATAGTCATAAAATTAATTCCGTTTCGAAAAGAGAAATTAAATACTGACCAGTTAGTGGAGAAAAGTCAAATACTGTTTCCTTTAGGAATATTAAATTGAAAAGCTAGAATTACTGAATTATGGTCAAACAGAAGAAAGTTCTGAAATATTTTTATAATCCCATCGGGATAGTAGAATTCTCTGATTAAAGCAAGATATATTGCATTAAAAGAGTTATGCCCAAATTTTGTTGGTGTCTAAGTTAAGCAATTTGTAAGTTTAAAATTTCTGAGAAATGTTTGAGTTATTTCATCATATGGAGTTATAATTGCAATTCGAGTGATATTATGTGCCGTTAAAATAACCAAAAATCAAACGATTTGAAATAATTTGTTGCAGAGTTTCAAGATCTGAAGTGAATAACTTTAGGTAGTTTCGGGAAGCTAGGATGGCGAGCCAAAGAGACCACGTGTCCGTGTACTTAGAGTTTATGTACCACGAAATAGCAATTTTTTCTTTGATGCTACAATCTATGTTGAAATGTGATTTTCGTCATCTTGAGCATCTAGGAGTCTTGCAGCAGTTTTTAGAGGAATGATGGAATTTTCGACGTGTGTAACATTGAGTTACCTCTTTTTCTATCTAGGAGTCAACCCAAATGGACATGTAGCAGAGTCTAGATTTCGTAAATCCACTTTGCAGCTCCTTTAATCGTGAGATAATAGCTAAAAATACTGGCAGAGGTTTCTCGGCCCTTCGATTACGTAGCTGAGCTTCTTTCTCCACGTCGAAGCCTAGCTCTTTTAACTCTTTTTTAATATGCGCAGCTTTTGTATCACGAGGAAGCCCTTTGATACAAACTTTAATCAGTCGCTCCAACTTTGGTTTGAATACGTAGAATTCAAGGAATTATTATTTGGTTACCTTTCATAGCACGATATTTTATCATGATATTTTTGGTTCTTATTTGGGTACAATTTAATAAATTTTCTATACAGACTTGCCTCCCATGTACTTCCACTTCAGAGAAATACGCCCCCTGATCTATTCTCTATGTCTCGACAGGTGCACTTCATTTTTTTTCTTATCAACATATGGACACAAATAACTAAGACATAAAAATAACGTAAAAAATGAAATTCTTTTGGATATTGTCAAAACAACTGATAGCCGCAATTGGAGGTACTCACAGAAATTTCGGCAAAAATAATTATTTAAAATGAACAAAAATAAATTTCTAAATATTAGTAGGTTTATACGAAAAGTTAAGAAATATCAAAGTCATAAACAAGAAGACTGAAAAGTTAAATTCAATTAAATATGATTTCTAGTCAAATTGACCGCTGTCATAAGACAAACAAAAGACTCTGCGATTTTGTTTTAGAGTTCAGAAAATCAGATTTTTTATTTTTTGTTGTAACCAGATAGCCAAATTTACTGTAGACACCAATCCTATTTTCCCAATTTCTGACAGAAAAGTTACAACATTATTTTCTTAAAAAAAATGTATTCAAATGTTCCTGACTTTAATTATATGATCGACGCTTATTTAACTGTTCACTTACAAGGCACAATATTTTCTTACATATTGGAAAATGAAATGATTTTATACACAAAATCATTTTTTTCCATATTTAGAAGAATGTTAAAATTAAAATATGACAAACATTAACATAGAAATCGAAATTAATGTTTATCAGTTAGACGGTAAAGAATAAATATCTTAAAGATTCGAAATATTTGAACAACATTCATGCGTGCGATTCGAATGCAAAACATTTCCAATGTCTTCAGATAAAATTATTCCTTTTTCATTGCTTTTATTTCTATTTTCAAATTCAACTTTCTGGTTATGTTATAATTTAAATATCGCTAGAAATCAGCCTCGTTTATTTTTAACCTCATTTTTAACAAGCATTACAAAATCAAACAAACATAACTTCAAAATATTTGTATCATTTAATATGCAATAGAATAAAATTTTCTTGAGTTATTTTTGAGATTTCTTAAATGAAAATGCGCATCTGTGGTAATAATGTGCTATTAGTATATGAACTAGCAAAAAGTTTCTCATTAAGTGAACTGGGTTACATCATTTTTCAATAATCCAGCACATATATTCACTGTAATCTAAAACTTTGTTATGACCTTTAAAACTGCTTTAATCACATACACATATCTCAGTTTATAATAACAGTCAAGTTTTCGAACCAATAAAAAGGAAATAGGTCCAGGGAAAAAATAATTGTAATGAGTGCTTACCTTTGCTTTGAGATTTCAGTAGATATTTAGACAAGAATAAAAACAATGAAACTGCTAAGAATTTCAAGCCTCTCTCAAATAAACATCTTCACATCACAACATTTATCTACGCAAATGGGTCTTGACGTATATTATTTTTTAATTCTCTAATCGAGAAGCTTATGTAAACATCGCCGTTGTATATATTGGCTCTAATCCAGTTGTAAATAGTGCAAAAGTTTTTGATAAGAAAAACGCTGAGAAAAATATTTTTTATTAATACATTCGGACATTTTTTTTGTACACATTATACGATTTTATGACCTGAGTCAGTTATGCTGGACCATAATAAGACCCTTTGAGTTCTTAATTGTAGTTTCCTCTCCACACACATATAAATGTCATTCGAAATATAAGCCATAAAATAAAATTTTATTAATAGAATTTAAACAAAACTAATGGCAGAAGTGGAAATGTTTATTTTTGAATACTCCTACTTTATTAGCATGCACTAACTAGTTCTTGTTATGAGAAAATGGTGTCAACGAAAATTGCATGGGCATAAAATAAAGGATTCATGTTGTTAAGTTCAAAAAATTGACATAATAATACATAATTATAAAAAATAGATTTAGTTTGCTTAAGCTAAATTTACATTGCTAAGATATATTATATTTAACTTAATAATTTATCTTATTCTTTTATTTTAACATCCGAACAGAATATTTATTGTCTGCTTTAATAAATTATCGTTTGCTCTTATATTAATATTTAGTCTTTATTTTAATATTTAATTTTTTTGCTGATTTGTATGGCAGAATCGTCCATTTTTATTCTTTTTGTTGTTAAAAATGGCAACATTTTTGTGCTTTAGAATATTTAGCTTAAGGAAATAAAAAATATATTGGGAATTCGAAGAATGAATCATCTTTATTTGATAGTATTGCTGGATTCGGAAGTAAGCTTACTTTATGTTAATTAATATTCATTTTAAATAGTTCTATTTTTTCGCAAACTTACAAAAAAAAAATACACGGATATGTTAAAATGACATTAGCAAAGCCAGTTTCAATTTTTATTCCTACAACGCTTTCTATGAACTTTTTTTAATTGCAAAGTCTCTGATCAGATTCTCAAAACTTATCCCATATGACATACATCTGCTTCCACATTTTATAGAGATAAGGTATATAGTCTACCTTGATACATAGTTGTAATAATAAAGTTTTAATATCTTGAAATTAGAAAATGAACTCTCAGCTGAACAATTTGAGATATTAATGTAAAAATATATGAAAAACAATGTCTGCATTAGGAAATGTACCTTCAGTATTGTCTTCTGTAAATATCTCATAATGTTCAGCCTGACTAAGTCTTGCTTTTACTTATTTTATTACAATTAATGAAACTTTGAAGTCCTCTGGGTAAACCTCAATTCGCTTTTGACAGCACTCATATCTCAATATTTGATGAATTAATATTACATGGAACATATAGCTTATAACGAAATCTCTTTCTCTTTTCTCTCGCTCTTCCTGCTAATTATTTTTAGATCTACCCTTCTTCATCATTATTGTATACTTCAGGAAGCGTTATCTATTTATTTTTTCATTTAATATAGGTCTCCTTTTACGGATACTATTCAATTGCATCGTATAAACAGTAGAAAGTTTCTGCGGTCAGTGTTTTCCTTGATACCATAAATATATGCTTATTTCATTCTTTTTTTTTTTAATGATTAAACCATTTCTGCTTTTATGATACAGTTTAATAGAATAGTTCGAATCCAAACATACTTACGAATTGTAATATACGAATGTTTCGATCGCTAACATAGAATAAAAGAATAAAGAATTTTTAAAAAATAAATAAGTAACGAATGGTTCTTTCTATCCAACTCTTGTGCCATAGTTCAATTAAATGTAACTAACTCTTAAAGTCAATAAGAGCTCCAAAGAAACACAAGTCTAATCCAACTTAAATATTTATATATCAATTATTATAATATAGAATATTATGGCTCTCTTTGAACTGTACGGCTAGCCAATCAATTTAAATATCACTGAAATTACATGCTCTTATCAAACTCTTCCAGGTGGGGTTGCTTTCCTCCAACAAATCTTCTGCGACAGCAATAACCGATAACTAACTCTTGATATTGTCGGCCTCTTGTTAGAAATATACTCAGAGTAAACCACACTCTCTCTTTCCTCTAAATTTCACTTTACTTATATATCACTATATCTGAATCACTTCACTTTATTTCCACCTGCATCTAATTAACATAATCACGTTTCATTTTGTTTGGGAAGAAATTGTTATTTCATCCAATAAATCTCAATTAAAGTCCCCAAGGTTAGTGAAGAAAAAATCGTGAATAGTCCGACGTCACAAAAATAGTAAAAAAACTACGCTTCAGAGGAAGGAGTTTAACCACTCGTTTAACAGTATATTGCATATTGCAAATTGCTCGAACATAAAAGAAAACTCGTATCTGTAGAAAATATAACAAATCAAACAAAATATAAGGAGATACGTTGAACTGCATAGTCGATGTATAAATTAAGATATTAAATTTAAAATTTAGCAAGATAAGTTATTTGAAATATTTGTTGTTATTATTATTCTATTTATTGAAAAACACTTATTAAGGAGCATTTATTTATATTTTTACAACGTTTTTCTGAATTTCACTTGGTGTGTGTGTGTGTGTGTGTATGTCATCAAATTTTCGATCGTTAATTTAACCAACTTCCCATCAAGCTAGAGCTTTGAAATTTTGGGAATCGTTCGTACTCGCCTAACAATGCAATATTTAGACGTTTGCGACAAGTTTTAACTCATATTTTTTTTAAATAATGCAGTTTAGCCCAATCACTTGGCGCAATTTGAATAATTGCCAAACTTGGCGAAATTATTATTATTATTATTATTATTATTTGGCTGAATGTTAAGTCCGCTTCGCGGACCAATTTAGCATCATTTGGCAAAATACCACCAAATAATTCCTGTCTCCAAGAGTGGTTTGACTAAACTGTATTTCAACCATTTTATTTACCGGATTAATTAATTTTAGTTAGTTTTAACGTTGTTATGTATTTCACTTGGTGTGTGTCTGTATGTATGTGTATCAGTGTGTCATCAAATTGTCTATCGTTAAATTAACCAACTTCCCATCAAGCTAGAGCTCTGAAATTTCGGGAACCGTTCTTACTTGCCTAACAATGCAATATTTAGATATTTGCGACCAGTTTTAACTAATATTTCAATAATTTTTCTTAATAAACTTTGCCACTATATAAAAACATTGGTTTTTATCTCGAATTATTGTTACATGTGCTCGTTTTCAGGAATTTTAAGATCATGTGCTTATTTTTCGTGTCCGGTTCTTCATGCAATATTGTTCGTTATATTAGGTAGGTTGAAGTCTATTGACCTTATAAATAAATATTTTATGAGTTCTTTTTTCGAATGTTTTTCCTACCAAGATTTAATCATAAAGTGGTTCAGAGAACTTCCAAATTACTCACAGTCCTGCCCCCCCCCCCCTTCTATCCTTCAGTTACCTAAAATTCAGGTATTCATTTTTAAAATGAGTTGCTACATACCTAATGAAGATAAATATTGTTTCTTCTTCTCAAAGTCATGCGCAGCCCCTTTAATGTTCTAAGATCTTTGTAGAAAAAAAGAAAAGAAATTGATTTTAAAGAAAAGTAAGATAAGACAATGTAATGAGTTTTATAGGTTTCTAAAAGGTCAGTTTACTATTAAAATTGTTTATTATTTTATCTACTTTTTATTCAGTTTCAGTTTATTATAGGTCAGT
The DNA here is from genome assembly GCA_019974015.1 of Nephila pilipes. NCBI lineage: Eukaryota > Metazoa > Arthropoda > Arachnida > Araneae > Nephilidae > Nephila > Nephila pilipes. The sequence goes on along the minus strand of BMAW01031063.1, from coordinate 24,087 downwards.
TTACTATTAAAATTGTTTATTATTTTATCTACTTTTTAAAAATCATGCAAAGCTGGTTTTTTTCCCCTCCAGAAAGTTATATTTTATGCGTCTTATACATTGGCAATAATACGATACATATACTTTGATGAGGACCTTGTCCCTTAAATATACACGTGGGTGAGAAATATTTTGTCATTACGACACTCTTTGCTCAAACTGATTTTTTTATATACATGAATTTTGTTAAGAAGCTAACCAAGCATGTTAAAATGTGCAATGAACACATGATTTAACATGAAATAGGAAAAAGAAAGAAGATCGAAGGGAGAGGATATTGTACGAAATATATAGAGGATAATTTTTTTTCAAACCTTAATTTTGCTCCTTAAGGCTCCCGTCTACCCGCCATTTTGATTTCGTGGACGTAATATTAATCCTATGGAATTTTGACTTAAATTCTCACATCTTTACTATTTGATCTATTTGAATGCAATAAAGTGCATCTGAAAGAGCAAAAAATAATGAATGCTTCTGTGGAATTACTTTTTTCCTAAGATTTTTAAAAATATTTTTATTCTTATTTTAATTATTCCTTTTTGAGTTTTTCGGTCTTTAAAGAATATTTTCGAATATTTTTAAAAATTGGAGGAAAAAAGTAATTCCACAGAAGCAGTCATTATTTTTTGCTCTTTCAGATGCATTCAAATAGATCAAATAGTAAAGATGTGAGAATTTAAGTCAAAATTCCGTAGGATTAACATTAAGCTGATGAAATCAAAATGGCGGGTAGACGGGAGCCTTAAGGCTCCCGTCTATCCGCCATTTTGATTTCGCGGACGTAATGTTAATCCTATGGAATTTTGATAGTCCTTGTGTTGCTTCTAGGGCGATATTAATGAAACCAAACCAAATCGTTGACCAAACTTGTATGACAACCTTAAAAATGCGTTATTTTTCTTAATCATCGCCCGAGGGCATATTGCGGATGCGCAAGCTAGTGTTATGAAACAGCTTTGAAACTTAGCGGTAAATTCGTTAAAACTTTCGGATAATAACTTTTTTTCCTCTATATTCCAAAAAAAACAAAACAATTAATCCGTTAAAGTCCGTTAATTTTTTGAATTGTCTCGTGCTGTGTCATGGAATTGGCCATTGGGGGTGAATGATAGTGACAGACATATTAAATGAGTATTATGAGACATATACTATTAAATCCTGGTAATGCCATTACACCGGGCTTCAGTACAGAACCAGCCGTCTGATTGAGGGGTGCAATGCAACAGAGCCCACGATTCAGGGGTCCCCAACATAAATAAGGACTAAAATAATGTACTCTTGCATATGAAAACTTAACAATATTCCTATCGATGTCAGCATGACTTAGAGTTCATTTTAGCGTAAACATTATTATAGTAGACCTATATGTTTCGACAATCTTCTCAATCTAATTATTGATGATGCGAATGGTTAGTTTGTGTTATTTGTTACTTTGTTACTCCCGTGTATCCCCACCTAATCTGGACTTTTTAGTCAAGCATGTGTGTAGGACGCCCAAATGTACTTGCTATATTAAACATCGAAAAAGAAATTGCAAAAAAATTGCAATTATTCTGAAGTAATTAATGTATTAGCAAAAACAAAATCGCGCATTAAATAAACATACATTCATAATATATATTGGTATTTGATAATTTTATTTACTTCTCAAACAATTTATGACCCCAAATGGTTTCTTGCATTCAGGCCCCTTTATGGAGAAGGCCGATTCTACTGCAGTAGTCTAGTGGTCATGATCGCGGACTTCCTCCCAACGTTCGTCAAGTCAACTTCAAGTCAAGATTAGACCCGACGTGTAGCGGGGATGATGCACGTTAAATCTGTCGATGTCTCAAACACCGTTGGCTTGATGTGGAAGTTTGTAGAGGGGGTGCCAGCTAGGTGTCGTCCTCGTCTCCTGACCGGGGTTCAAAGCAAAGAGGTCCGTCACCAATATCTCTCATGTTGTTTCTCAGTGCGACAATAAGAATCAATCACCCCCCCCCTCATGAAGTCAATTAACCTTTTCAAATTTAATTTCACCCCACATTGAGAACATCTCAGATACAATCGAACTGAAAATTCTACTTAATGTAACAGCCCTACCTTATCTATATTTTTAGTAATCATAGGACTTTTTATGTATGGAATGCTACAATTTTCAGATTGGAGATTAAAGCTGCTGAATTTGAAAAGATCCTTATTTGTGGCATTGTATGGTAGTTAGGAGACAGATTCTAGCTCGAGTATTATCCTTGTTACTTGACAATAAGAATGATGTAATTTTTATATTAATACGTTTTTCAATCATTTCCTTCACTTTCCTATATTTTACTGGATTACAATTTGTACTTTTAATCGATTTTGGTTATTCTTTTATATATTAAAGTATCAAAAGGTTAGCTTTAATTTGAAATGTTTATGTTTCCATAATATGCAAGGGACAAAAGAGAGGACAAATGCAGGATTTATATCAGATTCGAAAGTGTAATTTTTTCTTTCCATATCATGCGGAAAATGCCAATTATTTAAATTCCTCTTAAGTTTTACGCAATTTATAAATCTTAAGAAGTTTAGAAACCTCCTTTCACATTAAATTTCAAGATGATCTTAATTAAAAATGAATTTTTTTATACATTTACAAAAGAAAAAAGTGGTTTTTCCTTCCACTTTTATTAGACAGTTGGCTCGCTGTTACTTGTCAACACTTTACTCATATTGTCGGAGAAAATGATGACGGGGAAAACAGCTTAATGATGCCGCAAGGCTAACTGTTGAAAGGGAAGAAAAAGTTATAGGAATGACATGTAGATGGCGCCTTGGTCTAACTGAAAGGTAAGGTAGTCCGATAAAATGGAATGAAAAAAGAATGAATTGGAAGAGATATGAGAAAACTGCTTATGCAGCTAAATTAGGAGGATCAGTGTTAGAATTGAATCTACAACTGTATGCTGAATATTTTGTAATTTATATTTATTTCATGTTTGTTTTAAAAGAAGATATACCTTTTTTTTAGTTTTGTAGGCAAAGTTAAATTTTGAACGAAGATTGGTTAACTAAGTTTGGGCCTTAATAATTTTGTTATAATTAAAAACATTTCTTGAGAGCTTGGTGTTGTATGTTTGAGAATAGGGTCCCTAACAAAACAGGAGGCATCAGTCATAATCCTGAGTTTTTTTTTCTTCATGAACTGAACTTTTTTCACAGGAATTGGGCGGCCGCCCTCCAAATGGAAGCAGCATAAGTTATAACTGGAAAGAGAACCTGTTTGTAAAGAAGTACTTTGTTATTTAGTGAGTGAGGAGATTGTGTCTGCCAATAAGAGAAATACATAAATGGATTTTATTCCAAAATTTAACTGCAAGATATTTAATGTGCTGCTTTCATGTTAACCTAGAATCTAATTCAAGTTCCTGATAACGCATTGCCGAAACCCGGTAAATTTCATCTTTAAAGTTTAAGGACAGGATCAACTGGCCCACATTTTCTGAAAATTATGTCTTGTGTTTTGTTGACATTGATGGCAATTCTCCAGTCTGTAAACCAAAGATGAAGAATGCCCTGATAATTTTGAAGAATTTATGTGGTGCTTTTAAGGTTGACACCCTGGGCTAAAACAACAGAGTCATCTACAAAGAGACAGATATTGACTATGGTGTTGTGCGGGAAATCTGATGGGAAGATATTGTACAAATAGGGACTTAAGACACTGACCTGTGACAGCATGCAGTCATTGTAACTTTATTTGAAAAGGAATCTTTAATGTTAGCCCTAAATAACCTATTCAGCAGAAAATTACTGATAATTTTGACCGAGTAAAAAGGAAATTTTAAAATGATCACTTTGTAGATCAGACCATCATGCACATCTTATCAAATGGTTATACTACTAACAGATTGACTAAAATAACCTAGTAATTTTTCCTGATTTATCTTTGGTGATATTTGAAAATTTCATGAAATGTTCTCCAGAAATTTTGTTTTACTGAAACATTTAATTAGTTTAAAAAAAAACACCTATGAAAATGTTTTATTTAAGAAAATAGAAGTGCTGCTATCTTTAATAAGACCTAACATTTTATTTATCTATTATAAGTAATTTGCGACAGGAATCAATTATTACTCCAATTTTTTTTCCCCACAATTTACAAATAATTATATTAAATTTATGGTAGAATAAATTTCTGTGCAAGAACTGCATTTAATATTTTTTTCTGGCATAGCAATTACATGTGGCACATATTACTCTTCAATAATTAGCTGCATAGTTAAGTTTTTTAAATATTTCTGAATCATGGAGATTAATTTAAATCATTATATATATATATATAGGATGTATCTTGTGAATGTTTAGTTTAGAAAATTACCTTGTTGTAGTTGTACATTATTAAATATATCTCTGAAAATGGCAAAAATACTGTTTCTGTAGTCTGTGTCAAAAGATAATTATTCATAACAAAGGAAATAACATTTACAAGTATTTATATAATACATTTTTGAATGCTAATTAGAAATTGCATGTTATTTTACTTTTATTCACAATTTTATATTTATATTCATTTTCAATTGCATTGCTTGTTTATATTAAGGTAATTTTCTATATTTGCAGTTCATATGATTGATTTTTCAGTTTTTACGGGGAAAATCTGCCTCCTCCTTAAAAAGATTTTGATAACTCCACATTTCCATTGTTAGAAATGATTTCTCTGGCCTCAGAATATAGTGGGCCCAGAAGGTATAAAAATAAATTATAATTTTGTACATTAGATGTAATTTTTGATGTTTTAGATTTGTTTATAAGATTCACTCTAGGATAATTTCACAGAGCATTCCTCCATGCCTATTATTTCAGCTGGCAAATTTGTCTATTCTCTACAGCCTCTTATATGCCACCTTGTTTGCTTGCTGATATAAATATTCTGCTTTGTAAACACCTTTTTTTCACTGTATCATTTATTGAATTAAACCATTGTTAGTGTGAATACATAATGGATTAAGAGTTACACGAGAACCATCATTGGAAAAATTTCATTATTTTGAAAGGTCATATCACAATAATCCTTGTTGTAAAGGCTAGATTTGGCCTACTTACTTGTACTTATTACTGATTTGAAATGCTGGTTCATTTTACTTGAATTCCTTTCAAAGTGTTTTAAATTATAATGAAATGTTTTTAAAAATTTATTTCAATTAATACATTGTATGTTAAAAATTAGAATTTAATGTTTATCAGTTGTGCACAAACAAAATTAGCTGCAAGTTTTTATCTTCATAATTTAAATTGAGGTCTTTTAATAACATGTTATGATGTCCTTTATTATCATTTGTGCTCTGTGTTTTTTAGACTTGGAATGAATCCAGTTTATATACATATTATTTGGTTAAAATAGTATCTCTAGTTAAATATATTGCCAAAAAAGTTGCCCAAGTTGCTTTTTTAAGTAGTAGCCTTTTAATTAAGTAGTAATGCATTTTTGAAATGATGTATGTAATAAATTATGTCTATTTATTTATGATCAAAGAAATTGTATGTATATTTTCTCTGTTGATTTGTTAAATAATTGTACTATACTTTTCATATACTTTTTTTAAAAAAAATTATAAATAAACAAGATATTTATGTAAAAAAAATCTGTTATACTGTCAAATTATGAAGACTGAAAGTATGTACATTTTTTCATTAGTGGCTCTCAAAACCTTTGATCAGAACTTTCCTTGACTAGTAGTATTCAATGTACCTCTAAATTTAAATGTTCGAATAAATATTATATGATGTAAAAATATTTATTCCTTTATGAATTAAAAATTTATCTGATCTCAAAGCACTTGGATTTTTACTTCATATCAAGCAGAGTTAATTAATCTTGCATTTGATTAGTAGGATATTATAATCATCTGGGTGTGTGTAACGAATTTGAATTATCTTGTTAAAAACCAGGAAATACTACTTTCTGTGACATTTTCAAATAACTATTTCATTTGACATTGAAATAGATGTGTTTGGCTGTGGTGTCTTATGGCATGATAAAATTTTTTCATATTTATGTTTATATTTCAGACATATGTCTTTCATTAATTTTAATTAATAGTAAAAGTTTCAATATATCATTAATATTGCTAATATTCCCCCCCTCCCCTTTTATATCCTCTTTCTTTAGTTTTATATCTTAAAAAGGATTTATAATGTACTCCTCTCAAATGCTTGATTTTATATTTTTATGAAATAATGTTGTGAAAGGAAAAGTTGAAACTTTTATCATTAATTAGAGTAATTAATTAACATCTAAAATAATTAAAGAGACATTGATCCATTTATATCATTTAAAGCCTTTTAAAAACTTAATTTGATTTGATTTGTATATTCGCTGAATTTTAAAAAGATGAGTCAGTAGAAATGTATATGCCTGGTAAAATAAAACTCTCATTGTTTGCGACTTTGGGTTATTCGTGATTTTCTTTTCACTAACCTTGGGAACTTTTATTGAGCTGAATTCCATAAAATTAAAATTTCGTCGAAACCAAAATGAAACTTGATTAAGTAAATTAGATGAAGATAGAAGTGAAGTAATTTAGATATAATGATATTTAAATGAAATAAAATTGATGGAAAATGAAGGGAGATAGAGGATAATGGCTTGCTGTCAAATAATTGTTATTCAAATTGAAATTCTTCTATTAGTTTTGTCGATTGAAGAGAGCTTCACTCAAAATATTAAATGCATAGTTACTATTGATGAGAGTTGTTGAATTAAGAACAAGCAAACTGGCAAGATAAGATTTCTTATTTCAGTGATAAATTAGGATTGTGAGTTAGTTTGGGATTCTAGAGAGAGCTGCATTAGATATTCTTCAGTGATAATAATGAATTATGTTTTTGTTCAGGTGTGTCGTTAATTTGTATTTGGTTGTCATTGCTTAATATAAGTTTATGAGACATGGTGCAAAAGCATGGTAATGAAGGACAGATGTGGTACATGTTTATTTGTCATAGTTGAATGATGGTTTTGAAAAGCTATATACATTTTAAAATAAGTTTTTGCTTATTTTTATACTTAAATGTCTGAAAGTTTTAAAAAAAAATTGTATTTTAATGCTAAATTTTAGTGTAGTATTTACATTATTTAAATAAAGTAGTTTTATTTGTGAATTTTTAAATGCAATATTTTCGAGAATTGGATTTTCTAGGTTTTGTTCTTCTTTTTTTTAATAAAATCAAGATGTAATATGTAAATGTTTGTTTATTTATCTATTTTTTTTCATTTAAGTTGTTAACTCATTGCAATTTTTTTTAGTGCATGGTATATTAATTTATTCATTTATTTTTTGTAATAAGTTTTTAAAATCGTTCATAGTTTTTTACAAATGTATTCACATAGGTAATCAATATATCTTATAAGTTAACATGATTTTATAATAATTTGCTAATAATTTTAGTGTTTATATCTAGTCTTTCTACTATCTAGAGTTTCTTATGGATAAATAAATGGATGATTCAGATGAAGTGCATCATGCTGTAAACAGTGTTCAAAAAGAAAAAATTGTTCAAGAGGAGGGAATAGATCCAGAACAAAGACATCTTTGATTAAATGTGAGATATTTTATTGTTTGTTTAGTCACTATGAGCAAATATATCTTATTGACCTTCTTTTTGATAGTTTTATTTATGAAGCTGTAATCAATTGCAAGATTATAGAATTTTCATGACTTCAATCCATGATTATGCCAAAAATGTTATGTAGAATAATAATGACTGCTGGCTTAGTGCTTTACACTCATTGATACTAAATAGGGCTTAAAAGTTTTAGCATGATGTGATATCCATATTTGATGAGTATGGTACCATCTTGGATATCATCATTTCACTATTTTCTGAAATCTTATTGTCAGATAAGAATGATTCATACTTACTTAGAATCCACTGTATAAATTTAAAATTACAAAATAGCATTGAAAGTAAATTATTATCTTCTAATTATTTTGCAATTTTTGCCATGGTTTCTTTAAAAATATCACTCAAATTGTTAGAATATTCTCCTAAATTCTTTAAACTTGCTATAAATCTGTTTAACCAAAATGTGTATAGCTTGGAGAAAATTTGGTGGATATACTTTGCTTAATTCATGTAATATTTGTTATGGTAAATTTTTGTTCTGCTTTTTTCTTTGAGAGCTTGTGGCCAATTTCTTATAAATATTTAACTACTAAATTTTCTCTGTCACATTATTATAAAATTTGGTTTAGAACTTGAAAAATATTGTCTTAATCAGTGCTTCTTAAACTGTGAGTGATAACCCCTAATGGAGTTACAAAATGAAATTCTGAAGTTATGAGAATTCAATTTAGATTCATGAATCAGGAGTAGCAATCTATTCATAATCTTTCACTTAATATATATTTTCTGTGTAGTGCAATTATAAAATCTTGATATTTGCTAAATTGAACTGTAAATCATTTTAATTTATTGAAAAAATACCACTAAGTGCATCATTATCACAATGTCTTATTGCAGTTTCAGCAGTTTCAAAATATGACCATAAATGCATCATGCATAATGTTTTGTGCAACACTGGCAAATATGTCTTGACATTGCTGTGACTAGTGAGAAAATTTTTTTGTATTTAGTACAATTATTTGTTTCTGTTTCATCGCAAATGTGTACATTGCAAGTAATATGCAATATTGTATTTTATTGTTTTATTCATCTAAGGTTGGTATTTGTTTCATTGATTATTGTAAGAGAAATTATTATTATTTTGAGAATGCATTTTTAACCAAGGATAATAAAAAATCAGTATTTCATTTAACAAAAGAAGCTTTTCATGGAATTCAAATTTATTTATTTATTAGTTTCAAATTAAATTAGATATCAATGAAAATGTTTTTTTTCCCAATTCATGCTTGTAGTTGGGAAGAAGAGGGCTGTTCAAAATTTTTAAACATGGGAGTTGGGTGGCAAGAACAAAAAAATTTAAGATTCATTGGTCTTATCTGTTATATATAATAAAACAAATATGCTTTGGTCTTTGTTATATAGATGTTATAGATGGTTTTCAGTTACTTAAAAGTGTTCAATGATGTATTTACTTTATTTGTTATTATTTAAAAATGATTATATTGTTCAGGCTTAAGAAAACAAACTTCTAGCTTATTGACTGAGTTTTTTTTTTTTTTAGAAATCTTGGGCAATAGTGTCGTTTAAATTAGTTTACACTTCCCAAATCGGAGCATATATATATACTGAAAATTTATGAAAGAATAATTTAAAATCTTTAAAAAGACAAAAATCCAGAAAGAAATGTAACAATGAAAGAAAAATAAATGAAAATATGGAACCCAGCAAGTCAAAAAGCAATATCGGGCTGAGGACCGATTAAGCGGGGTTCAAAGAATATATATATACATATATATATATTCTTTGAAAGAAGAAAAGTCTAATTTGTCTAGTTATAATTTCACACCTGTGTGTACATGTATTAAAATGATTTCAAACCTTCTTAAATAAAGTATTATAGAATTATAGCTAATCAACCAAAAATAGTAAAGTGATATATAATTGTAACTGAACAACCAAATAATACTATACAAAACTTTTATATATTTATTAACTTGATGTTATGAATCAGAATTTCTCTGTAAATTTCTTTCTATTTTTATTTAATATTTGTTATCTTATAAATATGATATCATATTAATGTTACGATGAATACGTATAGAGCTTTTTCAATGTAATACTATATGCTTTTTGAATATGATCCTAAATATTTAATTCATGTATCAGAAATCTAAATTTGAATTTTACAAGAGTTATTGTGCAGAAAGATTTTGTGTGTGTGCAATGTTGATCACTTATTGCATTTTGCAGTTAGCGTAAAGCAATAAGTGATCAACATTGAAATTTCCAGATTTTTTTTTTTTTTTCCAGAAAAATGTCATGAAAATACTATGTGGACCATGCATTTGACTCAATAATGTTTCTAATAGAAATATCTTTTAGAAGAAACAAGTTATTTAGCTTTAGTTTCTTAAAGTTAAAATTCATTAATCAATCCTGAAATAATATTGTTTGTTAATAAAACTTGAAAAAAAATTATAAAAGTCTCTAAATATTAATGCAGTGCAAAAAAACTACTTATAAATAATTCCGACATAAATAGCTTCAGAAACAAGTACGTACTTCAAATTTTGCCTTAAGATCTAGAAGGCAAAGAGGTATGGATGCTTACCATGAAATATAAGATTTTTTATTGTTGTTTCATTGCTCAGTAGCAATATAGTATCGGAATAAATGAGAAACTGGGTATTAATTTTCTTTTTTTTAAAATTGCCCTTGCAGTGATTTCTTTGGATATAAAATTAAAATATATTGTTGTAATTTTTTTAAGAATTTATGTAGTATTATTTTTTGCAATAAAAATTCAAGCAAATCAATTTGATGAACAGAGATATAAATCTGTAACCACAATTTTAAATTTTAAATAAAGTATATTTTAAATTATGTAATATTAATCTCTGTCTTCTCTCCAGATATTAAAGAAATTTATATAAAGTTATTTTTCTTCAATCCTTAAAATTTATTATTACATCTCCTCCCCATCCTTTTGCTGTATATCTTGTGCAAGTGTTGAACAGCACTAGATTAAATGCTATTTCTAAAATACCAAATGTATTATTTATTTTTAGGTTCAGAAATGAATACTGAATATGTTGAAGAACCTCCTAGTAGGATCTTGCACGTGGAAAGTTGCTGCAAATAAAATGTGACCTTAATAACATAATAATAGGTATAATATTTTATATAATTCTTTCAAAGCTTTTTGTGTAAAATATGTGTGTGGTCTTATTTCTCAAATATTAAATTTTTATATGGTGTCTTTGTTTTCAACTATAAAAAAAAATAGAAAATAAATTAGAAGAATTGATATAAAATTTTTTTGCTACATTATCAGAACAGTAAATTCCACTTCATTGAAACATATTAGAACTAGGACATTTTGATTCAGTTAAGTGAAAAACCTTACAAACTTATAAAATAAATCATTTTCTTTCAATATTTTAATAAATTATTGAAGAGAAGTATAAGTTACTGGAAAATAATATAAACTATGAAGAAAAAATAATAAGCTCTAAAATAAAATAATTGTTAAAGTAAAAGTTAGTATTTATTTGGTTTCTGTTCTTTGAGATTTAAGCTCAAATGAGCAGAATTGATTGTTTTTGTCTGTATCAAACTTCTGTAAACTCATGAAACTTAATAATTTATTTATCTGCCTAACGAAATTTTCTGACATTAAAAAAACATGACGTTTGAGAGAATGTATTACCTGATGATTTTTAAAATTACAGGAAAGCATATTTGGGGAGAAAATTTTGAAAAGGATCTATGAATTTTCGCCACTGTAAGTTATATATTTTTATTTAACATATAGTAAAATTGCATTGGTAATTAATGTATTTAATCTTAAAAATTAACTTAAAATCTATTTTTCACTTAAATTCAGGGTTTGTGGATCTTTAATAACTGGTTTGAAAAAGGCTGATTTTGCATTGCGTGGAAATTTTTTTAAAAACGTTTGTTGACACTGAGATTCTGTTTTTGTACTTATTTGTTGATTTTTTCATTACTGCCCTCTTACATTTTATGCTAATCTGTTTACATTAGATATTATATAATGATAGCAATACTTATATGTTAAGTTATTCTTCATGATATCTGTTGAATCAAATTACTCAATTTTGAAGTTAAATAAAGCCATTTACTCAAAAGAATACGTTTTTGTTAATGGCTTACATAACTTAATTAACATAGCAAATGCAACATATAAGTAAGAATTTAAGGAATAAATTTAAGAAGTAACCTTTAAGAATGAATAACTTTTACTGACATTTACAACAGTGTTCTTTTAGCAATCGGTGCTATCTAGGCTTACATAGATTTGAATCTCAACAATACTGATTGTGTCATAATTTAATATAAAAACTTAAGTCAAGAAAGAGTTATATTACAATAAAAACCCAACAATATCTATGATAAGTTTGCTATTTGAATATAAACTCAATTAGTAAAAATTAATTAGTTAACTTGTTCATCTCTCACCATTGCAACAGAATGTAAGATTTTAATCATTGGAAATCTTATGTGTTATTCAACTGAAACATGAAAAGGTGTTTAAAATGAATTCTTTACGAATTGGATGGCTTATACTGTGTCATAGATACAGCAGGTATTTGAATATTTTAATACATTTTTTAGAGTACCATCCCATTTATTAATGCAATTGTTGTCAAGTTCGGAACTAATTTCACTTATATTGTTAAGTAGCTACTGGGTGGACTATTCATTCCACATAAATATCTCCTTATATAATTATCCTATATTTGATCCACTTAAGGCATTCTTGAAAGACAAGCAATTAACCATTAATAAAGTGGCATTAATAAAGTTTCAATAATGAAGGTTAAAGTAATATGTCTTTAACCTTCATTATTGAAGTTATAGAAAAATTCTTACCATTTATAAGAAATTTATGTGTAAACAAAAAAGTGATTTTTTTTTATTTCCATGTTCTGTGCAATAATCTTAAGTATAGCATAGTATTGTGTATGTTGTTCAATACACTTAAAGATAAAAAAAAAAAAGCTAAGTTTCTATTTGCATCAGTTAAATAATTCTTATACAAGAATTCTGTTATTGTAATATAGTTGTTATGAAAGACAATAATATTGAGAAAATTATGGAATATTAACTATGACAAAAATCAAAAGAATGTTATCAAACGGTTAAAAGAACTAAAATGCATATAAACCATTTCTTTCTCTTTGTAACCGCATTCCTCTTGAGCGTTTTATAGAAATAGGTTAAATCATCAACATAGAGAATGATAAACAAAAATAATTTAAGAATAACTAGAACTGCACTATAAATGTTTAACAATTTTACTATTTTGCATCAAAGTTGGATGATGTTGACAATATTTGTATTTGAACTGTGTAAACTTTTATACCAAGCCATAAAGGGTTTGAAGTTTCTGAATCATACCAATACTGGTAAATGTCTTTATTCTATTGTGTTTTGTAGAATTAAGTTTTGTTCTTGTGATCTTTTATCTTCCAATATTAATTTATTCAAACTGTCATGACTTCACAAGAATACCTAATATTTTTTATTAGAAAAAAGAAGAACAATTTTTTTGAGTGTTTTGGTTTGTGCAACAATTCAATTGTGAGAATATAAATTGACAGATTTATCAATTATATGCTAAATATTTATAATGTTATAAAATTTCAAACAATTTAAATAACTAAAAACTTAAGATACAATTTAAAACTGATTGACTTAGTTAAAAATAAGTGCTAATGATACCATAAAAAATTGATGTGTAAAGATATGTTCTCAGAACTTGATCACTCTTTTGCAAGCCTTTAGGTTTTCATATATTTTGAGGTTTGCTATAGAACTTTGTAATATAATTACATATGAAATTGTTATTTAAATAGCATTACTTGACTCTTTATCTTTGTGAGAAACCCTCAAGACTTTATAAAGCCACAATTGTTCTAATGAAATTAATAAAAAAAACACAAAGAGAGAAAGTATTTCAAAATCAAGTAGAATATTCATTTTACAATTAATTTGTTGCATATATATTCCATAAAAAAAAGTATATATAATTTAAATGTGAAAAATAAATTACCATTATAATATTTTCAATTCATAGGTATATGGTTGGTATTATTGCATATGGAATTTTCATTTTAAATTGTGTTCAAAAACTCTGTTTAATTGCTATACATTTTACATAGAATTCATTGCATCAATATCCAGATAATGTATTTTTTTATGATTGAATTACTATTGTTTCTGTTGTGATTTCTTCCATTCATCTGTTGTTATAATTACTCGCCTTCAAAGTATCATGTAAAATAATATGTGGTAGGCACATTTAGCTTTTGATATGTAATATAAATTTTTATAAAAGTCTTCAAAAATTATGTATTATATTTTTCTGAAACAAATGCATGAAAAAGTTTTATTGATCTGGTACATTGTTTTACTTTTTTAATAATTAAAACATCAAGTATTTTTAAGCATTTGAGACTTAGCAGCATTCGTTAACTAGAATATCTTTATGTTAATGCATGGAAACTAATTGCTTGGAGTTGTATATAAATTTAAAGTTATCTTAAATTTTTTAGAACATAACACTTAATCTGATTTTATTAAAAAATATACTAATATATAATAAAGTATGTATATATATATATATATATAAAGTCTACAAGAATTATAAATTACATGGTTTAGACATAATTGTATTTGAGACTAAAATCATTAAAAATTGTCTAGGAATTTTTGCAAAGAATATTTGTACTTTAAAAGACAAAAGATTATATGATCAATAATAAACAGTTTTGAGAAATGGCAAAAGCTTTTTTTGTTATATTTCAAAAGTGTAGATTATATATGTCTTTTAATTATGAATTCAATCTTGTAAAATACATTATGAGGAATTTCAAAAGCAAAGTGCTTGTAATTAGTATTTAATGATTGATAAATACAGGAAATAATGAATTAGTTTGGCCAGGAGATTTGTATTGGTATAAGTAATAGGGCATAGAACTATTATAACTTTTGTTATTAAATTGTGACATTTGTTTTACTTTTGCTCATTATTTTGTTTCTGTCTTATTTTCTATTTGTTTTCTTTGTGTAATATAATTATGATTTTTCGAGCTTGTGGTGACTAAGACTATAAATTATTTATATGTATTTTGATTGTTTCAAGAAATGTTAGATTTCAAATGTTTTTGTTTAGAATAATATGATAAAAATGTTAGGGGAAATAATACTTGAAAGCTAGCATAAATATTCTATTCAAAAACTTTTTATGCCTAATTTTTCATTTTAGGACGAAAAACAATGTTAATAATAATATTTTCAGATTAGGCACTATTAATATCAGAATATTGGTTTCTGTTTTTAAAAATATCTGATGAAAGTAATTACATTTTTTTTTTCTTATTGAAATTTTTAGATGCATTTATACTTATCATAAAAGTAAAGTTTTGACAAAGTAGCAAATGTTTTCTTTTATATTTAATCTTATTCAGTAAAAACGTCTTATTTTATTTGAAAACTTTAGAAAATAAAATTTTATCAGTTTTACTTTTGTTTTGATAACTTTAGTAAAGGTATTTGATTAATGATGTTTTTTTAATGTACATAGAAAAAATAGAAATCATTCATATGATTAAATTGATATTTCTTTTGTAATCAATAATTAATACATTTAAATAACATGGGAGAAAGGAATTCAGAAGGAAATTTGAATAATATCTTCTCTATACTAAGTCTTCAAAATGATCATTTCTATTAGGAAACTTTGATTGATAATGAATGCTGCAAGTATTAAGTAAATATGGACAGGTAAATCAACTGTTCATATTTAAAAAAATTTGATTTTTTTTACTGTATTTTTTTTCTGGTAAATATATTTTATTGATTTAAAAGTTTTTCTTTCTTTTTCTCTATTTTATTACCTTTTTACTTTTTAAAGGATTTGAAAATAATTTTTATTTAATTTTGTTACAATATTGCCTAAGCAACAACAATGACTGAATAATAAAAAACATAAATGAATCCATGTATGACTCATGATGTTTCTTCAAATGGTTTATTTCAGTTTACAAATAATTAATTTTTATTCTTAACTCTATTTTATAATTTTTTTTTATTAGTTATACAAATTTATCTTTGTTAACTTGCTCTTAAAATAAAGCATAAATAATTACAAACTGTTTTGAAAATATTTGCATTATATTCTGAACATTAAATGATAAATAATGTAATGTACCATATTTTGAAACCTATATCCAAGTTATGCCTGCAAAATTGATTACATGAAACTGAATTAAGTTATAAATTTATTAATTCAAATAATTCCTTAAGATACATATTACAAGCCAGAAACTTAAAACATTTGGTATAATTTACAAAATCTGATGGCATAAATAAATCTTATACTTTTGAATTTACAAAGATTTAGGTTTCTTGTCATGAAATTTTATTGTTTGAATAAAATTTACCTGTGAAGTCATTCACAATATCCTTCTTTCATTTTTAAAATCAGGAACATTGACAAGATAAAATTGAGAAAAAATATTTCTTAGCCTCTGCTCAATCTCAAAACCAATTTGTTGCAAGAACTTAACACATCAATCAATAACTCCCGAGACTAACATTGAAAACAACATTTTTTTTTGCAAAATTTTTTTTTATTCATCAACATAACACCTTTTGTTAATCACCTTTTAGGGGGATACAATCGTTCCAACGCTTTTCCAAATCTTTTTGTTTTTGTTTTTTTTTCGCAAGAAATCTTTTTTGTTGCGAGTAAATAGCACAACAGCCGAATCATCGATACCGTTGCTGTTTTGTTCCATCGAAAGCAATCGCGGCACCCACTTGAAAAACCTTTTCACTTCACTTCAAAAGCCTGCAAATACACTTCCATATGATATCTGTGCCACCAGCAACTACCGAACTTCACTCTTACGATCTTCATTATAGTACCTTTGTCACTTCACTCACATTTTCCGGTGTAACGGCCCACAGGTTCACCTGAGCGTCTCGTGTCATTTGTGTCGGTACGACCATCGTTTAAACTCGGCAAACCACCGACAATCGTTGCTTTGATGGACAAGAGTCAGTAACATTTTTCAATCCATTGCTTCGCTGCACGGTGTTTTTACCCATTAAAACAATGTTTTATCAGAACACGAACTCTCGGTTTTTCCATTTTTAAACAACCATAAAACGATTTTACTCCAACCTCGATAACTCAGCTGTTTCATCCGATCGACTTAAGATTTTGACATCGCTCAAGCAAAGCGTTAGTACCGGTAGGTATCCACATTGGTTTACTACGAGCGCCATCTCTGATTTGTCTCGGGAGTTATTGATTGATGTGTTAGTTGGAATGATTTATTACACAATTAATGTAGTACAAGAATACTTTAGTCTATTTTTTGCTAAAAGTATCTAGATGATTTAACATCAGTGCCCCATAAATTGCCTTTTTTGATGAAGTATTAAGAGTTATTTTTTCCTCAAAAATCTCTTTAACTTGCGCTGTTTTAAACTGATGAACTAAAATGATCTCTAACAAAATAATTCCCTACATTAGTGTTATTTTAGTAGGCTTTGTTTCCTGGGTTATAAAAAATAATAAACCTAAATATCACCAAAGACGATATCGGCCGCATTGTACTTAAATTTGAAATTTTGATGCCATCAATCTTTTTTGCAGAATTTTCATTAACATAATATGTGATCATAATTTGTTGTAAGGGCTGATATAATCGGAAGTTGTGTGATATGGAATGCAACCCTGTATACAATTCAAAGATTGAAGTTAAGTAATGATGTATATGTGGAATTAATTTTGCATTTCTTATGTTTATAATAGAATCAATTCTTATGTTGTTTAATTGTATAGAATTTTTTTTCCTTCAATATCCATGCATGCCTTTTTCCAAGATAAAGATCTAGAGATCATTGTGAAAAATATGTTTATAAATTGCAAACAATGTTAAAAAACAGCATTCTAATAACAGAACAACAGATGGTTCTATCGACTAAAAATCAATAGAAATCAAAATCCCCCTCCCCCAAATAAGTACTTCAAAACTTCCTTTTCAGAGAACATAATTCTATCTTAACTACTGATAGCCTTTTTAGACTGTCTTAATAGCTTTGGTACAGAAAGAGAAAATTACTGCAATATTAACAGAAAATCAGATGCAGTTATTTTAATTTTAAGTTTCGTGCTACAAAAACTTTCTCAAATTGCTCAATCGATATCTTTCATTTGGATCCCTACACATAAAGGAATTGACATTAACAAAGAAATTGACAATCTTGTGCGAAAATGCTTTCAGATTTCCTTGGCATCTGTTGATATCTAAATCATGTTTCAAAAAGAAAAGAAAAAAATGCGCAAAAAGCATGACACAAGAATTTTAACTACGTCCCACTCACCGAAAATTGGATTAAGTTTGGTTTTTATCAGCGAAGCACTAAAAGCAACACGAGGGCTACTGGCGACGGACCTTGTTATTTTGAACCTCGGTTAAGTGACGACCGAAAATCAGAATAATCGAGAGGAAAAGATAGATGAACAATACTAATCAATGAAATTCGATCCAAAAAGAGTTACCTCTAAACGATATACTTTAAAAACTTTAGCAAGCAAATTCCCCGCCTTGTTCTTTTTGAAGAGTACCAGAGACGATTGAATACTTCATCCTAACCGGCTCTAAATACAAAGTTCAAAGAAACATCTTCAACATTTATTTCTCAACCCTGTGAATACAATAAAAAAAAAAGGAAAACAGACAAAAATCGAATTCTAAAAGTTGAATTTCCTCTCTCTACTAATAGATTCTAAACAACTTAATTTCCTTTTAACTTGCATCGAATATTGAAGTTTTAACTCGCAGTTCTGAATGATCATGGCTCCGAATTTTCTGAGCAACTATGAGTTAAAACTAATATTGCTCGCTTGTTACTTGACCGAGGTTAAAAATTACGAGGTCCGTCGCCAATGGTCCTCGTATTGCTTATAGTGCGACGTTAATAAAACGAAACAAAACTAACATTGCTCGGATCATAAGGCAATGACTAGGGCTCAAATACAATTCAGCCTAAGCACTGATGTGAAGTGAAGTGATCTGAACTGTACATAAGCTCCAATCGTGTGGTCAGTTTGTTTGCCGCAATTTATAAGTCATCGTAAAGTAATCTGTTAGAAAGATTTTGTCGAATCCGTTAGTCATTATATTAAAGCTTAACTTAAAGCTATAATTTGTCTTTGAGTAGTGCAGTATCATGTCGATTCAGGTAAGATAATGATTTTCAATACGTTTAATTTATTTAGCTATGTTTAAGCGAAATAAGTGAATTCAAAATACTATTTATATAATTATCTAATTTTCCTCATGTGAAATGCCGTTTAGTCCCAATCATTAGAGATTTGAAAATTGTTAAATTTGGCATCAAATACGTTGCACTAATACGTACTTTTTTTTCTTTTCTTTTTTTTTTTTTTTTCCATTCCCATTTAATATTTCGAAATTATGGAAAAATCAAAAATAACTAGGAAATAATTTCTTATGAGTTGTATAAGGTGAACAGTAATCCAGGAAATGACATTACTAATTTTAATTTGAATTAATGCAATTGACAGAGTCCATGTGAAATAATGACCATATCAAGAATATTTCTCGTAGTGTTATTTTAATTCTTGTGTGAGGAATTCTAATTCAAACAAATATTACGAGACTTAAATAAATTAAAATATTTGGTGATTTTGAATATATATTTTCATATTTATGCAAGTATGAAACATGACCACATAGGAAATAAACCGAAACTAAACCAGTGTACGTTAATAGTGAAACCGAAACAAAACTGAATCTAACGAAGAAACTGACAAATTTAAACGTAATTAGATAAAAATGTATGAAACAAATGGCAGTATTTAGTCGTAAATAATTATTAATAATTATATTTTTTAATAAAATTTACTTAGGATTGAAACTATTTGTAATTATGTATAATTATACATATAACTAATTATTATGAATAAATTTGTTATAAAAAATGTAATGCAAATTCTAAATCAATGATTAATTTATAATTATTTTACATAATTAAGATAACTTAATTTTTATTTGATATAATAATGATAAATATTTATCATTATTAATTATAATTTTATTATATTTAAATTATTGAAATTTGTATATCATAGTAAAGAAGAATGAAAATTTAATTTTAAAATTTTAATTAAAGCAATTTAAACAACATATAGTAATGTTATGCAGCAAGAATAATACAAAAAAGAATTTTACTTTTTAGAATAGTTCCACAAATGGATAATTCATTCAATATCGAACATTTAAATTTTTTTAAACTTGCATCTTTATCCATGCACCTTTTTAAAAGTAATTTTATCCTTTTTCTTCAAATCATAAAAGATGAAAAAAAAAAATGTGAGCATACTTTTCTGACATACTTAACAGAACTATTACAGAATCCATGATCTTCACAATAAACTATTTACACAAAAGAACTAAGTAATATCTTTATAAAATATTTTCTTCAAAACTAGTCTTTACTCTTATAAGTAATAATGATTGCAAAAGAAAGCACATGATCTATGTAACAGTTTCTCAAAAGAAAGGGTCAAGCTATTAGGGTCACCAAAAATGAATTTGCTAGATGGATTGATATTATATACAAAAATTGCTAGTTGCCAATTGATACCCAATATTTGACCCGTGTGGTGATTGAGTGTGAAAAAATAGTCCCAGTGTATAATAGCTCATGCATATTGTAAGAGGCAATTAAAATAGGTACCCAGTGTCTGGGAGTAAAGCCAGGCATAATATCAGGGGATTATATCAGAATCTGTGATACTGTTATTTACTTTGGTTGTGTATTTTTAAAACCTGATGATTGAAAAAGCTTTAAAACTAATATGCTTAACATGAAAAATCAATTTCAAAAAATAATTCTGTTATGTGATTTTATACATTTTTTTTTTTTAACAATGAACATAAAATGCTTATCACAAAAAGGTTTTGCTTCTTAGTCTTGGATTTTGTAGTTTATTATTTTTCTAAGATTAAACAATGGTTTCTATTGTTGCTGGTTACTGCTTGTTCCTGGATTAGGGTGAGAGTATTCCTGAGTGTCCTTCCTATCAAGTCCTATATATTGTTCTTTACATTTTATAGATTATCCAGTGTATTGTCATATATTTTTTAATTCATCTATTTTATACTCATCTTACTTGGTGGGAAAAACTCCTGCTGTAACTTGCTTGTATTTTTATATAAAATTGACTTTTAACACCATATTTAATATTTTAATTTCAACATTTTACATTGTGTTTTATATTTCATTGTATTTTATAAACTATTAAGATTTATAAAGTGGTTCTTAAAATGATTTGTCCAATTTTGAACCAAATGTTTGACTTAGCTTAGCCTGAATTAGCTTTTGCGCCAATAAACTTTACTATCACTCACATTCACTTTAGGTAAATAGAGAATATTTGTAAATTATGACAAAGGCATTTTGGACATGTCCAGATTTTAACTAAGGACAATATTAAAATTCCTGTCCTATCAACATCAGTAGCGACCCTACTTATTAAACAATCTTCGGTACTTCTCCATTAAAGGGGACTGTAAAAAAACTTCCAAGTTGCATTGTGCGAATTCACCTCTCTCCCATCACAGTACTGTAGCTGCGATAGCTCAGTCTTTATTAGTTCCGGATTCGTGGCTGGCGGTTTTCGTTCAGTCGCGGGTTCGATCCTCGACTCCTAAAGATCCGCTGTGTAGCCGGGACTGATGCACTTTAAATTTGTCAGGACCCGAAGTCCTCCCGTTGGCGTTGTGTGGAAGTTAGGAGAAGGGATTCCAACTTGCAGGTGTTGCCCTCGTCATTTGACCAATCTCAAAATTATGAGTTCCTTCGCCAATAGCCCTCATGTTGCTTCTTGTGCAACATAAGTAATAAATTTAACTAAAACTTGTCATGGTACTACTGTGGTTGCTTGTGATATTGCTCCCATTTGGTGAAAAAAAAATTAACCATCACTAATAGCCCCCTTTTTAATGGAAAAATTTTCTACTTTCTGGTATGTCTGAACTGCAGTTTAAACAAATGTTTGGCATAGCTTAGTTATATTTGCCACATTGAAAATGCAAACTATGAAAATTATACAATTATTTAGATGCACATTCAAATGGAAAAATGAATAAAATCATGAATAACACCAAGTAATTTACTACCAATAGTAAATTTCAATTGCTTGGTTTTATCCATGTTATTACTACTAATTTGATGCTGAAAAGATTGCAAAAATAAATTTTTGTTTTAAAAAGAAATTATTTTTGCTTAAAGCCTCGAGTGCTCCTTGAGTTTAAAGTAACCAAAGTCGTCATCTGTAAGAAATGCTGCATTATGCCATAAAAAATGAACAGAACACAAAAACTAAATTGATTAAAATTAAATGGTAAATTTTAAACATCATTTAATGGTTAAGATTATAGCAGCATTTTGGGACAAAAACAATATTTGGTTATAATTAATAATTTATTTTTCAATTAATATGATACATGTAATTATTTTGCTTTACATATGATATGTTATAAAGTGTAAAATCATTATAATATATATGTTAAATTATAAATTTAAAAAAAATTTACAACCATGTAATACCAATATGCTATAAGATTTATCCAAAAATAATTTTTTAGAATAGCTCCTCCAAAGAAGGATATACTCATTCCATAGTTGTGAATTATTCTTTAAAATAGATTGTTCAATATTTTTTAAAATGTAATCTTTATCCATGCACTATCGTAAAAATGCATTTTACCTTTTCATTCCAAAGTGAAACAAAAGACAAGTCTTGCTTTTCAGACATACTTAGCAGAATAATTATATTAACATTTCAATGCATTCAGCTGTCGCAAAGAACCAAAAAAAAATATTTGAAAAAATGTTGTCTGTTTTTTTAAAGATCATTTTCTGCTTTTAATGAATAGCAATTAAGAACAGAAAACACACCACATTTGACCTATGTGGAAATTTCCCAAAAGAGCTATCGGAATCCCAAAAAAACTAATTTGTCCGATTAAAATCATCACATCAAAAAATCCCCAGTCATCGAGGGATCCTTGATACGTCATTTTAACCATGACTCTGTTTATTACTCATAGTCATGAACTTATGACTGATATTTTTCTATCAAGTTATGGGTTTGAGTCCTGATACCACCAAAGACCTTAATGTAGCTGGGCTGATACATGTTGTATCAGCTCAGCCGGGGCTGATACAACTCGACACGCAGCCGGGGCTGATGCACATTAAATCTGAAGGGGCTCAATGTCCTCCCATTGGCATGGTGTGGAAGTTAGGAGAGGGAGTACCAATTTGGGTATCGTCCTCGTCACTTGACTGAGGTTCAGAATTACGAGGTCCGTCGCCAATAGCCCTCGTGTTGCTTTTAGTGCGACATTAATAAAACCAAACTAAATTGTAAAATAAATTTAAATCGCTTGTTACATGAAATGAAAGCCTTAAAAAGCGTTTGGAAAATTAAAACATTTTGTTTTGGTGGTTTTATTAAAATTTAAAAGTCCTTATTAGTTTGGAAAGGAAAATTACGTTATTTGTTTTTGAGGCATTTTGCTTTTCTGTCCTTTTTTATGAATTGCTATTTATTCCTTTTCTTCTCAATTGAGTCAATTCATTTTATTCAAAATTGAATTTGCTATGAGAAATACAATTTCACAAACCGTTGGCAAGATGTTAAATTTTTTTTTCTTGTATAATTCGTTTCTTGTAAAACCTTTTTTATTAATTAAAATTTTAAAAATTTATTTATTTTCGTTAAAGTCTATTGAATATTTAAGAGTCAATGAAGATTATTTTACAACATTGCTTATTGGAGGGCAATTTTTTAAGAGATTGAGGACTATCGTGCTGTATTTCATTATTGTACAAGTACTGGTATTTTGTACTAATTATACCTTTTCATTTTGTTGTAGATTGTGAATCCCAAGCCATTCTTAAGATCCTTGGTTGGTAAGTGGATCAGTGTGAGACTCAAATGGGGAATGGAATACAGAGGCAGGCTTGTAGTCTCTGATGGGTACATGAATGTTCAGGTCAGTAGTTTTAGTTCTTTCAAACTCAAATGATTTGGTTATTTATTTATAAAGAAAGGAATAGAGAAAATGTGCAGGATTTCATAATTAGGTATCCCTAACAATTTGGTAATTTACAAGTTATTGGCTACTTGATTATCTGTTTTTTTTTCTCCTGTACATTTTAGGAATCCTTACAAAACATATTTACTGAACTTAATATTTTTTTTATTGAAGCTTGTGGGTGTTTGTAATGTTTTTCAGGTATTTTATGATTTACGTACTGAATGGATATTGCCACTGAAAATTTTAATATGATACTGTTAAGTATGTTTACAAAATA
>BMAW01031060.1:41797-56863 GCA_019974015.1 Nephila pilipes | reverse complement strand
TATCCAGATTCCGTTATTTCAGGATTTTTTGATCAAATATCCTTTTAAAGTTCCTCATTAGCGATTTCATTTTTTTTTGGAACATGCTTCTAGAATGGTTGGATTTCTGCTTTACGGCGGTAGTTTTTCAATTTCGGCGGCGATTTGACTTTAATTCTGTTTGAAGTCGATTCGGTTATTTTCCGGTTCATTACTAATATTTTTCCTCCTATATTTTTGAATTACTTATACCCAATTGACTTCTGTAGGATTGATGGCAACTTTAATCATCTTCCTAACGTCATCAGACGAGCACTTATCAGAGTCCACAACCATATAAAGTAGAGGAATGGGTTCTTCTTAATACATAAAATGGCACCACAATCTTAGCATAGCTAGGCTTACTTATGCCTTCCTTGAGGACTGTTTTCAGTATTCCAAAAATTAACTTTTAATTCGTTCAAATTCTTGTAATGGAAGACTTCAACTCACCCTAAGGCTTGCCTGGCCTCCTCCCGAATCGTTGTTCATATTACATTTAGATTGAAGCCCTGATTCAATAATCCATTGTTTTCAAAGGCAATAAAGTAAAACGTCATGATCTCTGTCCGCCATGTTGGCATGTGCTTTGTCATAATTATCAAAACAAAACCATTTTCTTTTAGAATAGTATTGTACAAGTTTATTCTTGGGTTTTATAAAATAAAATGCACGGACTTTCTGGTGCATTTCACGCACCACACATCAACATTGACCCTATCATTTCATAGAATTAGAAGACAGATTGAAAGATTTTCGATATTTTTTGAATTGATTTTTTTAACAGATGTTTGTCGTGCATAGCCTACTTTGGCTCTTGCGCCGTGTCTGATCACTCACTCACTCCTCCATCCGGAGTCAACATTCGGATTTTATTCTGATGTACGGACGGATCGAAGGAACTCGATAACCTGCCGGCTGTAGGGTCTCGAACGACATGAGGCTGGTGCCGGCTGACACTTCCTGCAGTATATATACTGCCGATTCTCATTCATGGCAGGAATATTAGCGTTTAATGTGCCCTCCCAGATTAGTCGAGAAATCCAGTTCGCTTAAGTTAGACGTCTACGGTTACCTTACAGACCATGGTAATCTCCAATGTGCGCATTTGAAATATATTCCATATATGGTGAGCATATTCATCTCAGTTACATTTTTCATTTGTTAGACTGTAGAAAAAAGCTGTTTGAGGAGGGAGCTGCGTTTCACATAAAATTTAGAAAATCAATCAAAATGTTATTCATATGGATAACAACCTTTTCTAGTTATAAATTGTTGCATTACTTTCAAAATACCTTTTTGTAAAGATGAAATTAAGCAGGAGCTTTAAGTTTTGAGCAAGTTTTTCTAAAGAAGTGATAAAAAATTAGCAAGAGTCAATGAAACGCAATGAATGGAAATAAAAGAAATAAACTTTCATATTTTCAGGGAATGCATTCAATTCTTTTTTGTCCAGCAGTTACCAATTCTTTGAGATTAAAAAGTGTCAATCCACAATTTCGTTAGTTAGATACGTAGGGTATTTGCTAATTTGAAATTTAAAATTGCAGCTATTGTGTGCCGCTCCTCTATGTCGGTTAGGTGATCGGTCCTTACGACATCTCCATTGAGAAGATTTTCACAAAGATGTTGCAATGTGGAAGATTTTAAATTTTCTTCATCCGTTAGAGAAAAAACTCGACTTGACATAACACCAATTATCAAGAATTGAATTTTCTTCATCTAAGGAAACTTTTGAGAAATTCATCTATGGCATTTCACCTCTAAAATCTGTAAGGAGGTTTAATGTTCCATCTACAATTCCTACAATAACATACGCAAAACCACATGGAACATGCGCTGCTATTGATTCAGTTGATGAAATTTTAGGGTCTTGTTCACAAGAACTTATCTTTTCTAGGATGCATTCAGCGTAAATCAGATATGGCACGGGTAGCTTGAATTTATGATAGCTAAATTCATATTTTACTATCTTGTGTCGACATTTTTTATTTTTTATCCATAATTTTGACAGTCTTCTTGATGTTGATTCAACGAATTAACCATTGTTAAATCGAAGAAGGCAGTAATCGGGGATAAAAACACTTTATTATGTTAAATGATTTATTAAGCTACTCATAGTAGTTATTAGAGTATATTGTTCTTGCTTCCTTGAGATATTAGTAATAAGTTTATATGTTTGGTACTTCTTGTTGACCGTAGTGTTCTGATTTTTTAAGTATTAACTTAATGTTCTTTAAATGTCTTTGAAAATATTGCAGATCATCCACGTATGCCTGTGCATACTCTGAATGGAGTTTTAAAGTCACGATTAATCTCTTCGAAATGTACCGAATGCCCCCGCAAGACCAAAGGGCATAGTCTTCCACTGGTATACAGCATTATGTGTGTGGTAAATATCGTCAGTGGTTTGCTTCCCTCATCATTTGATCTGCCAATACCTTTTTTAAAAGATCTAACTAGTCAACCAATGCGCTGACCCTGCTATGAAGATTAGCTTTTTTGCATGTCCTTCATAAGGGGAAGACAAAGTACCTTAGTTACTGCGTTTAAGGCCCTAAACTCTACACATTCTGATGGGTCATCCGTATTGACCAAACAAACTATAAATTGTGACAATCTCGGCCTCCAGTGACTCTATTAAATTTAAATCAAGCAATTCTTGTACTTTACTCACTTCTGTATGAAATGGGAACGCTATCACAATAGGAGGGCTTTCTCACCGCGGTAATATAAGCTCAATTTCGTGTGTGTCTGCCCGAGGTGGTTGTGCAAGTTTGTGGAATACACTTACTTATTAAGTTTTAAGCGTCTTTTAGCCAGTAACTTTAAATCATCAACTTTGAGGTTATTGAGGACAAAAATTTAGATTCTTCGGTAGCAGTTGGGGGAGTTTCAACATGACCGAGCTCCTTTCTTCTTCAAAAATGACATTTACCGAATTGGACCTAGCTATGTAATGCCTCAGCTTATTTTGATGAATGTATTTAATCGAATTATCCAGCATTTTCACTAAAATGAATGGGGACTACGTTTCTGAACAGCTTGTCGCAGGACCCTGCATCTGGCCAAAATAATTTACTGGTAAATTAGGGATAAACACGATCACCTGATCTCCCATCTTAAACACCCTGTCGGACGATCTCAGATTATGATAATATGTCATCTTTTTCCTGCCCACAATGCCGAAGTTTGGCTTGCTCGGCAGCTCTCCAAGTTTAGATTTTGCCTTTTTCAAATATTTGGAAGGGGAGTAGAGCACAACTGTAAATTGTTGCCTTACCTATCCAAGTAGACTTAAAATAGTCAAGAACCCTGTGGTTTGCCACCACGATATAAAAGTTGAAAGGGGACACACATCAGTAGTTAGTGGTGTATTTCCTATATCCCACAATACATATGGAATTCGCAAATACCACCCTTTACCTCCTTTCTAATTACGTTGTATAGCATGTTTTTCAAAGTTCTGTTAAACCGTTCCACGAAACTACTGAATTGTGGATAACCTGGAGTAGTGAATCTTTGGCTGCCCATTCTCTTTTTTTTTCGAACTCCTTTGTCCAGTTCAACAGCAAAATTGGTTCCGTTATCTGAAGCGATAACATTTGATATGCCCTGTCCTTGAAAATATGCTTAACAAGCTTCGCATTTATAATGTCCTTCAAAAATGTTCCCTTTGTACTAAGATTTGTGTCAATGGCGCAGCCTCGCCCCACCTAAGTGTGCTGATCTACCAGACACAGATATATTTATGCCCCTTTGAACGGGTGAATCGATTGGACTATCAAGTCAAATTCACTGCACCAGTAGTAATTCCAGGCCTTGCATGGTCTTAATCGGCGATCTGTCGTTAATCCCTCGAGTGTGCTGACACTCTTTATAAGATTCACAAAACTTTTTTAACATCGGCCCCCAGGCCCTCCCAAGAAAGGAATATTTGTTGATTCGTTCAAGCGTCTTCTTGGGACCCATACTGAACACAGAGTGAGCTGGTCTCAACGCATCCAATCCGTCTGCATTCCGGAACTACTAGTTGTCAATACTCTCCCGTGTATTTTATCTCTGAGTAGATACTCATCACTTTAAAGTAGTTTTTTTTGCCCTCTTTGGCGTGCTCCCCATGCCAATGTACTAAATCGGCACAACCTCCTGCTCAGAGCAGAAACCGATCAGCCACCATGCTTCCCTTATCCATCTCAGCGTATCTCCTCGTCATAATAATCCTTGTACCCTTCATTCGACACTGAGTAATATTGCTTGAGGAATCCTCAACGTTTCTCTGGCACTTTCTCTAGCAAATTTCATTGAAACCTCGGTTTCATTTAAAACTCTAGTTCTACCTCAGGTCCTGAGAGCTTTGAGCCAGTAAAGATTCTCTTCATAAAGGTCCTCCCAACATGTATAAAACATTTGGTGCTAATACATCTTCAACCAAAACTTCTACCAAAGCACATAACACTTGCTGGTGCACCACATTAACCTGGCCACCGGTAGCAAGACAAATCGAACATATACTAAAGGACATTTATGGACCGAAAATACATTTCAAATAAATCTAGTAAGGCTTTTCAACCGAAGATTTAAGGAACTAAGTCCTATTTGACATCAGTAATTTCCGTATCCAGATCCACCAGCGCATGGACTAATTTCTATCTACACTGTTAGATGTTTTCACTAATTTTGCTTAACTTGTCTTGTCCAAAGCTTGCGTAGGAATGACTACCTAACAGATCAGCTCTAGCAGCTACTGTTTCCATCTTCCAGCTCTGCACCTTCCGTGGAAATTTATTCATAACAAGCCTTTTATTATCAACCCCTTTGTTTTCGGACGAAATCTCGCCCTAAAATTTTATCTGATCCGCTGAAACAAGTTAATTTTTTAATTTCGGAGTTTTGTTCTTTCAAAATTACCAGAAAGCAAATTATCAGGCTTTTTTCTCTTTAAACGGCTGTTTTACCCCAATTACTATTAAAATTTCTTTTTTCACTATCGTTCTGTTACCTCTCAAGGCTCCTGAGATATCTTCTTCAAATGAAATTGCAGGCATCTACAACCTTGAGTACCTCAGTAATCTTTTTTTCTTCTCCCCCTCTCTTTTTTTCCTGTCATGTGTTTTGCTTTGGGAGTTTCCGCTTGATATTCTGTGATATCAAACGGAAAACAGATTACTCTAACCCAGTTTTATTTATCTGTTTGGGATAAATCTTGTGTACAAAAAAAATATAAAAAAAAGATTAAGAAACATTTAAAAATAAAACAATTAACTCTGTGGCGTCTCTGCTAATATGTATGCTTACACTAAAAGGCCGACGGCATCAAATACCATTCCTGCGTGCACCTACCTCTGGCAATACAGGGGCCTGATTGCCCCTCATGTGGAGTACCTAGTGGGGAACATGGGCGTGATTGGAAAAGGCCCTGGTTGAGGAAGAATTGTGAGGAGAGGGTACGTGCGCCGTCGGATTTGCAGTTTCGGAACGTCATCCTATAAAATGTTCGAGGAGAGCCTTGGTAGCGTATGGCTGGATGGTGCTGACCCTCACTCCCCATTGCGAGAAATCCTCCTCGGCTTCGACCCCTTGGACTGTGCCTCTGCCTGGGCACATGTGGAGCAGTTCACATTATCCGGCTGGAACAGATCTCTCCACAGTTACTCATTTCTGCATTAGGAAATGGTGGGGAAGCAGAGAATCTGGCGGTGCCCCGTCAAGACTAGAGAGTCAGTCCATGATTTTTTTCTCTTTAGGCAATTATGAATACAAATAAAAGGTAATAAAATTTTGGCTCCCAAAAGCGATAAATAAAGCAATTGAATCAACAACACATGGGCTGATAGAGTGAACAATATGAATCAAATTCGTCAGAGATAATCCAAATCATCAATATCTGACATTTGTACAAAATTCTAATTTCCGTTCCTTTCTGATTAAAAGAAAGAAGCAGAAAGTTTGAGAAAATATCTCCCTTTTTGCAATCCAAAGGAATTCAGGTATAGTAAGGGACTGTTGGGAGTATTAAAAACTACGTTCTACTGAGGCTATTAATCAGTCTCAAATAAAACAAGCTCAACTTGTATTGAGTATGAACTAGCAAGGACCTCATCCTGTAACGACTTCACCACATAGAAACTTGAATTATCTCGTGGTATCCTCCAAAGGGATTCGAAAAACGTGTCAGGAGGAAGAGATTTTGGAGAATTTGCAGGACCAGCTGGTTTTGTGGTGTCGGAGGATTGGGAGAAGATGGTAGGTGCTTAACGCAGCACCTCATCTTGACCTTTCGACTCCTACCCTGCCACAGACAGTTCAGGCCTGCATATCTCCAAAACTCTCAAATCCGACCATGCTCCGAACCCTCTGAGATATTTTTAATTGCCAACGATATGACCATTCAAGAACACGTGTAGGGAAATTGACGTGCGCACGCTGTACAGCAACAGGAAACGACCAGGTGCTTCCACTGTAACGCTGCAGAAAAGTGGGCGTCAGCTATCAGGAGCAACCACCCTGCACTCTCGTTCTTGCCCTAAATGGGCGGAGGAAATTTCAACGGTGAAGACGCTGCAGAATTTGAAGTAATCATATCGAGGCTCGCCATTAGTTTCTTCCGTACTACTGTACGGACTACTTCCGTACTACGGTAACACAGACTGTTAAAGTTTAAAATCCACCCAATGTCACCTGAACCTCTTCCTACCATTATGAAAACGCAACCTACAAAAGACACCACAATCTAATTAAGATCTGCAACCCAAGAAAAATAAATATTTTTTAAAAAGCCTTCCTCTGAAAAAGCTCAACAGACTAGGCCATCAGCCAGGTCCTGAAGCTTTACCAAGGCAAAAACAAATTTAGTGCGAAGAATAGTGTTCTCGCAAGAAGACTAGAGTCATTGACGGGGATGCGGTGATTTACACCCATCGCCCGAAAGATATGACTCCATGGGGTCCTGAAGCAGGACCTTCCCTTTCCAGTGCGCCCATTTAATGGCTTTTGTTTCTGGAACTGCCGTGGTTTACGACGAACTAGAGGATCTCAAATCCGCCTCTACGCACTAACCTGTCTTGCATTGCTCTTCAGGGGAGACTTTTCTGAAGAGTAATATGGTTCCAGTGCGTGGATATCAATGTGTACGACGGGATAAGCATCACCTTCTTCTGGAGTGTTTGTATTTTGGCATCACAAATTTTATCTCATAACGTCATTACACTTTGTGACCACATCGTTGCAGGCTTTGGCTGTGCGAATTCACACTCGCACTTTAATCCACGGTCTTCTGCATTTAAATGCCGCAAACGATGTTTGTGTCACAAACAGTTGGGCAACTAGTCGAACGGTTACCAGCGCTTCCTTCTGCTGGGTGAATTTAATGGACACAGCTACTCAGTGAGGTATGATGGTACAAATTCTCGCGGTCGGCAGATCGAGCGATTGATGTCTGATCACAGTCTCTGTCTGAACACCGACGAAGACGTATTTCCATGCTCACTAGGACATTCTCATTCCCTTGATCTACAGCCATTTGTTCACCATTTTCACTTTACCGTCGCTGGCGAATTTAGGGTTCTAAATGATCTCTATAATGGTGATCATTTCCCTCTCACGATCTCCCAGGTTCATTGTGGTGGGGTGCAATTACGTCTCTCCCACTTACCGCTTCAACCGAACCTTGGAGATTTATTCACACGGTTGTAGTTATTACCGGTACAATGGTTCCAGAGTCAGGATATCATTGACTCTGTCAGAAATGTCACTACACTCTATCGTGGACATGATGCAGCGATACCGAAGAGTAGATCATCACAGGAAGATGAGTAAACCATGGTGGAATGAGAATGTCAATCCTCCTGCAGGAACAAAAAGAAATTGTGGGGTATCTTCAGACTGATATCCAGCCGAAAATCTCATAGCATTTAAAAGAGGGCAAGGGCAATTTGCTCTCGCAGAAAAAGGCGACATAAGTCAGAGGGGTATGGATCGTTATGTCTCTTCTATCATCGTCTACAAGTCAGCAGTTATGGAGGAGAAAGGTAAGCTACACCAGAAACTCCTATATCGGGAATTTTCCATCCCGATACTGGAAACTGCAAATGCTGTGCATTCTTCACTTGTCGAAGTGGCCAATATCGTGGCCACTCTTTTTATAGTGTGTCAAGCTCTATTCCTACAACGCTACACATTTTTAGCGACTAAGAATCGTTCTGAGCCCTCTCCCCTTATAACTTTGACTTTGATTTGTGGAAATTGAGAAAGGCTCTGTCATATCTAACAATACCAGTCAGGCTGTAGGACAACATTACGATATGCTTCGCCACTTGGGCGAGGATTCTTGTCGATCTCCTTTACCTATTCAATCGAATATAGAGGGAGCATGTTTCCTAGCCAGTGACGAAATCGTTATTCCTATTCTAAAACCTGGTAGGATCAAAGAAATCCTCTCACTATGGGCTATCGCTCTGACGAGTTGCCTGTGTAAGACGTTAGAACGTATGAATACCCGTCTCGTTTATCAAATGGAAAAGGATCGATGCATTCCTCCGTTTCAGAGTGTCTTCCGTAAAAGATACATTGATGCTATCCTTCTGCTCGAAGTCAGATTCGTTCTGTACGGAGGAATCATTTGGTTCTATTTTCTTTGATATCGAAAGGGCATATGACCGTACGATGACGCTATGAGATTCTGCGCACTCTTTACGATTATGGTCACAGAGGCAATTTACCTCCTTTTTTATTAAAATGTTTAAATTTCAGATCATTTAAAGTACGGGTTGGTAATGTTTATCTTCATCTTTTATTCAATTTGAAGAGTTCCTCGAACATGTAGGCCTCTTTTTTTTTTTATATGTCACATTTCTCCCATTCTTTCTCATTTGCAACCTTCAATTTCATGGTTCATTATACGTTGACGATCTGCAGATTTCCTGCGAAGGATCGTCAATGCGTATCATTGAGCGACGACTTCAGACCGCAGTCAATAACCTGGTTACATGGTGTGATGCTAATGGGCATAATCTGCCAGCAAGGTAGTTGCGTGCATTTTTGCAGAGCAGGGGTCTCCATCCCGATCCTGACATTCGCATCCGTAATACGTCTATTCCTGTCGTCCCCTGACGTCCGCTTCCCTCAGGTAATTTTCGACCGAAACTCACTTTCCTTCACACATTTTATATCTGCAGAAGGAAGTGCAAAAAAAAATCCCTGAATATCTTGAAGGTGTTATCCCAACCTCTTGGGGGGAACAGATCGAACTTCATTACTCCGAGTGTATCAGTCGGTGATTCTATCTCGGATAGGCTACAGCGGATGTGTCGTCACACGGATCTGCCTGCAAAACTGCGGAAGCTTATTGATCCACCATTGTGCTCTGAGAATCTGCTGGTGCGTTTCCGGGCGTCACCTGTGCAGAGTCTCTATGTCCTCTGTAACCAGCTGCCTTTGGCTTCGCGGCGCCTGAAGGCTGTCGCTCTATTATCATTCAAAAAATGCATCTCTCCCATCACCCGTACAGAATATCACTACCAGCCGTCTTTAAGAAGATTGTACAGTGCTCATTGGCTTCTTTTATCCATCCTTTTTTCTGAAAGGGTGAAAGACATCATCGAGGAACTCAGCCTACATGACTTGGGTATTCAACAAAGAAATTTTTTAAATTTTTTTTGCTGGAGATGTGCCAAGGTTTCTTTACTATAACCCCTTTGCTTTATTTATCAAATCAACACATGTCCCATTGTTCTCCAGAGAATCTTTGCCTTCCATCGCTGTCAGTATGAGTTTATTCCTATATACACCGGATGGTTCGAAAGACTGGACCGTCGGCTGTGGTGTCGTTTTCAAACGACATCAGGCCTGATTACCGGCTCGACTCTTCCTGCAGTCCACTGCCGAAGCAGTCACCAATCTACCAATGCCCTGAAATTAGTCGAAATCCGGTTCTCCGAAGTTCGTCATATATACTGACAGCAGGGCATCCTGGAAACATTGGTACATCTGGACGATACAAAGTCATCGTATCGTGGTTGAAATTGCTGACGTTATTTCTGCCAGCTTTATAGCAGGTTATGACATAAAATTCTACTGGATACCTAGTCATGTAGTGATGAACAAGCGGACTCGGCTGCACATTCGGCAACGAATCTCTCTACGTTTGATCCCATTTCAGGACTTACGACGTCACATTTTAAATCTCATTCATCAGACATGGCAGGAATCATGGAATTTACAGATAAATAACAAATTGCACTCAGTGAAGCCGATTATCGGAAGAATAGCCTGTATTTCCGGTGCAGAAAACCGATGTCAGATTGACTCGCCTTCTGCATTGAGACATACTCTTTACTCACAAAACATCACTTTTGTTTTTTGGAGATACTCCCAGTGTCCTTCCTGTCGTATCATATTCTATTCATCTTTTAATTGACTGTCCGGTGTTTGATCATCATCGCCGGACTTTTTTTTTATCAATCATCTGTTTAAAACTTTCCTGACGGTGGTGACCCCCATCCTGTATTGCCTTTTTAAGATATATTGGCCTTTTACACCACATTTGATTTTTTACTTTTTATCTTTGTGTGTTACATGTATTTAGTCTTACTTTTTTTAATAATGCCGTTAAATTTTAATCGATTTATGAGTGTTTGGCACTGACATAACCTGTTTGGCTCTTGCGCCATTAAAATTGACTGTCATCACTCACTCACTCACTTCCTACGTGTCACACTGCCGAAGCGATCGCCATCTACGTACCTGGACAGGTCGAGACATCCAGTTCTCGAAAAGTTCGTTAATATACTGGCAAGGAGCGTGTCCACAAACGATGACGGTTAATCTAAACGATCGCTGTCACCCTATTGTGATTTAAAGACATGGTTTGTTGTCTTTATAACCAGGGTTATATTATTAAATTTTGTTGGGTACCTAGTCATGCTTAGGTATTTTCAGAGTGAACAAGTGGACTCGGCTGCACCGGCAACAGATCCTCTACGGCTCGCAGTCCTTTGAGAACATTCGACGTCACATTTTAATGCTCATTCATCAGACATGGCAGGAATCACGGTCTTCATATAAATAACAAATTACACTCAGGTAAAGCCGATAATTGGAGAATGGCCTGTTTTTCCAATGCGAAGAGCCGATGTCAGACTGACTCGCCTTCGCATTGGACATACCTCATTTACACACGAACATCTTTTGTTTGGAGAAAGTGCTCCCAGTGTCCTTCCTGTCATGTCCCCTTACTCTATTCATCACAATTTAATTGACTGTCCGGTGTTTGATCGCGCCAGACTTTTTTTTTATCATTCATCTGTTTTAAATCTATCTGACTTGGTAAGGGAAAACCCGCACCATAATTCTGCCTTTTACGTCATATTATTTTACACACATTTGATTTTTAACTTTTTTATCTTTGTGTGTTACTTGTGTTGAATCTTGTTCTTTTAATGCCATTAGAAATTTTAATCAGAGTTTAACAAGTCAGGGGCAGCATAGCCTGCTTTTGCTCTTGCGCCATTAAAATCGACTGTCCTCCTTTCACTCACTCGAGCCCTTGGTCTAAAAGATTTTCTCTTTCTTCTTTATTATACATGCGTATCTTTCGTCGTACTTTTAAAAAACCACTGGGAGTCCTCCAACCAAGCTATAACTTTTCTCAAAGCTTTTAAAAAGTGTTATAAAATTCTTCTATTATTTTTAATTAAATTATTATTTTTGCACGGTTGATGAAAGTTTTCCTAATACGATTTTTCATACTCGAAATTCGACTCATTGTGAGGTGTCAAAATGAGTGGGGATCTGATCACTCATCAACACTTGATCTGATGGTGATTGCGTTTCAAACAGTGGCAAGTCGGCATTGTATAATTATGGTACAAGTCTTAAAGGATATCTCACAAATTCTTTTATACAATGAGTGAATTATACAAGAGAAAATATTCAAATCAAAATACTCGTATGTTGACTTTTTTAATAATAATGAAAACCATGCAGAGGTGTTAAATATTTCAATCTTATTTCCAAAAACCAAGATACTTGCAGTTAAGCGAGAACTCGAAAATTTGGTCGATGGCAATTTCACTTCGGGAGGTTAGAAAAATACGCAGTATTAATATTAACTAATTGTTCATAGTTTCGCATCCAAATTAAGCTCCGACAGAGTTAAGAAATTTTTCGAGGTTGTTAGAAAAATCATAACGCCGAAAACGGTCGATGTGTATCGGTGAGTAAAAGCTCTGTAACATAGTGATGGAATCTAATATTGTTCCCGTTCAAACATTCTATTACATCAATTCCTTACCCCCTTCTGTTAGAGTGTCTCTTATTAAAAATCATGATCAGATATTAGAACGCGAAATACCAAGAAGAAAAGTTCTGTCTTCCGACAGAAATATCCGATGCTTCGCCATCGGTGGAATTCCTATAACGATACGTACACATATCCCCATCTGACAATTTTTACGACTCTTCATGTGTGTTAAAGATGAACGGTGAGGCGACAATTTTTCAGCCTCACGATGACAATTTTTCTCATTTTGACACCTCACGATGAGTCGAATTTCGAGAGTCTTGGGTGTATTAGAAAACTTAATAACCGAGCAAAGAATAATATTTTCTGAAAACCAATTTTCCGACGGGATCGCAGTAACACTTACTTTAAAATAAAAAAGGTTATAAGTGTTTTCTCTTTGCGTAATCATTTGTCTTATTTATAAAATTAAAGGAGAATATTTTCCCAATGGAAATTTACCGTCGTTTCAATAAACTACTTGCAGGAGAAATATTAAATACATTTATTAATTCAATTTCAACAAAGTTTATGCTTGAAGAAGATTTACAAAATTATTGAAAAGAAAATATAAAATGTTTTCTGTGAAAAGCTGAAAAGAATTAAACTCCATTTATTTTATTTTATTTATTTTTTTTTTACTATACAGCAAAAGAAAAAAAGTGGTTTGATAGCTGTTGAAACATCAAATAAAACATTCTTTACAAAAAATTAAGAAATTTGAATCGGACATATATATGATGGGACCAAATCACTTAAAACAGAAAGTTAATTTAATGACGTAGAGAGCAGTTTACTCTATTTAAGGAGTAAATCAGTTTAATTACCTCCTTAAATAGAATGAGAGTATGGAAGTATCTTCAAATATGAAACCAATATACGAAGAGCTAACAACGAAACAAAATTTTATAGCGTCTGATTTTCTGCCAAAAAATCTTGTTAAATTATGAAGAATTGGATGTCAATCAGAATTTTATTTTGATTTCAAATACTTTGTCCTCAAAAAATACTGATTGAATTAATGATAAAGAACAGACTTAAAATCAGTGTTGTAATCCTTTTCCAATGTTGAAACTATTTCAGGACGAAATAACAGTCAACCAGGATGGCTTCAACAAATGCACTTCACATAGCGCCAAAATAAGTGTCCGGGGCTGACACACACAGGAACTTCTACACACGTAGTGAAACCGATCAAAGGGAAAAAATGTCCGACAGAGTCATACTTCACAGGCTCCAGTAATCCTTTTCAATGTTGTATTTATTTCAGGACGAAATAATGAGCAGCCAGGATGGTTTCAGGAACAAATGTGTACGCTCGACACACAACACAAGACAGGATACAATCCATAAATAAAACACAGATTCACGAACATCACTACATCGTTCTTCTTGCAAGTCTTTCGCCTTCGATTGCGCTTGCGCTCGCTGAATCGTCTGCTCATAAAAAGAACATGTGGCGCCATCTAGCTACCGTTATGAGATTACATGGAAGGTAGTAAGTAAATTACAGTGTTACAGTGTAAAGATTCAAGAACGTTTTGAAAATCAGTGTA
The DNA here is from genome assembly GCA_019974015.1 of Nephila pilipes. NCBI lineage: Eukaryota > Metazoa > Arthropoda > Arachnida > Araneae > Nephilidae > Nephila > Nephila pilipes. The sequence continues at coordinate 43,009 of BMAW01031060.1, read as the reverse complement.
AAAGATACAGAACCAATAAAGTATATTTATATCAACGTGTATTAATTTATTTTAAGATTAATATATTATAATACTAATTTTAAACTTTCAAACCCAAATGAAATTTGAATAAAGCAATTTAGTATTTATATAAAGATAAGGAGTTTTTTAGATTATGCTATAAAAATTCAGATAAAATTATAACAAAAGAAAAACAGTAATTGTCAATGTTTAGATGTTTATCTGCAAATGGAAAAAACTGATAAGAAGCTACAAATTAATTTGTTAAAAAAATCGTTATATGAAGAAGCATTTTATTCTATGTTAAAACTTGTACTTTAAAACTTGGATACTACCAACTTTGTATTAAAATAACTACCATCAAGCTACAGTATAAAAATAAAAAAATTGTTTGCTGTACCCAGACTCATACGAGTAGTTCTATTTTTTGAGATTTTCGAAAGATAATTTATCAGTAAGAAATCATATAGAGTAAATCCTTGGCGTAAAGTATATGTTATATCCTTTTCTGCAATATCTCTTTATTATTTTCAATAAACTTTTGGTTTTATTGTTTATAACTGGAACCAATTGTAACCGTCGTTAGTAATTGGATATCCTATTTTTCCAATAAAATCACAATTTTCATTTGTGTCTTCCACCGCTGGCATCTGTTGGATAGTAAAATTCGTTAGTAAAATATTTTTTGCATAATCGTCTACAATCATTTCTGCAATTCCATTTCAATCTTTAAAGTAGGACCATTTCTTTTGCCTCTTTAACATATGATACAAAAATCTCTTGTACTTTTTTAATAAACTATAAGATCCTGCATCTTTTTCTACTATATATATCTCGTTTTTTACCTTCCATTGGATAAATAATTGTTGTTCGACCTTTTTGCATATTTACCAACGACCTTTAATATCCTTGCATAATGATATTTTATTATTTTTAACAGTATAATATTCATTTCAGAATTTTTTATTTTTTGGCGAAAAACATAAGTATGAGTAGAGTTCATTTCACTCGCAAGAACTTTCAATTTACGAGGCACGTCGTTATAGAAATACATCCCCTGGTTCACAAATGTATTCTTCACCTACATAAGTTGAAAATCAAATGAAGTGTGTGTGAAGTGGATGGTTTTCTGATTATTAATAGATGTTTTAACTGTTTGGGGGTGCAATCACAGAGCTTCTGAATGCGTTAAACCCATGGTCTGTTTTAACT
>BMAW01031060.1:0-41787 GCA_019974015.1 Nephila pilipes | reverse complement strand
TCACAGAGCTTCTGAATGCGTTAAACCCATGGTCTGTTTTAACTGTTACGAAGAGCATAAAGTAAAGAATTGTTCCAAGACAAATAATGAGGTTTGCGTAAATTGTATCCGTTTCAATCGCAAGACGAATAATATACGTACAAAAGTGAAGGATGATCACAAGCCCTTCTCCGAGAGTTGTCCTAGGCATACTTTTATTAAAATGAACAATCGATCATTTTTTTAAGTCATCTAACCAAGATCTAAAATGTGTTCAATTAAATCTCCTTAAATCAAAATCTCCGAAGAACAGTTAATCTTGAACATGGAGAAGGAAAATATTGACTGTGCTCTGGTTCAGGAACCACATTCCTACAAAGGATCTCTCCAAGGTTTTCCAAGCAGCTATAGATTCTATCATGTTCCTGATTCTGACTTTGTTAACACAACCATTATATTACGACCACATGACTTTTCCACTTTTTTAGACTACAGAAATACTCATAATAATATGGTTATATTGGATGTTACTATTGAAAAGACTATGTTCACTTTTTTTGCCATATTATTTTGAGCCTTCAGCGAATATAGATTTAGATCTTCATACAATTAATCAAGTCTTCATGCGTAAAAACATCCATTAACTTGTCTGGTGCATGGAATCAAATGCTAAATTTGAATTATTATTTAGTCCTTATTCAAACAGTCGTGGGAACAAACTGAGTGACTCTATTTCTTCAAACAATTTATTTGTTGTTAATGAGGATTGCGGCCCTACCTTTTGTGGAACCCAGGGATAAAGTTACATTCATGTCACAGTGTTGGGTGCAGATCTGCTCTATGACATATCATGTTGGAGTCTTTCTGATAACGAATCCCTTTCAGATTACATGATGAAAGGAATTGATTTATGCGTCTTTGATGGTTGGCGTGACCTATCAATTGATCCTTTTAAAATTATCAACACAATGAAGGCAAACTTGTTCGTTTTCGAGAGTTTTGCCTTCCTCGCATTGCTCATATTCTTAATGCCCTTGAAAATTGTACCAATGGTCCTTGCCTTAATTCTATTGTTTAAGAACTTTGTTCGATTCTGTTCAACACATCTTCTTGCTCTATGCCTATTAAGCACCATGGTATGCATAGGGTTTTTCCCAGACGTCAAAATAAGAATGTCTTACTGTCACTTCTTCACTAGCTTTAAAATTACGCAATTTCTTACAGGTCACGGTAACTTTAAAGCTCATTCTATTTCTATGTTCAAAATTTGTCTTAGAGAGAAATATTCTTAAATTAAACATTAACTGGCCACCAAATCATAGTAATTCAATTTCTAGTAAAAGTTCATTTATTCTTTTTATCAAATATATTGAAGATATTTATAATCCTTCTTAATTTTTGTTTGTACATTGTTTAGTCACATGTTTGTTTGTTTGTTTTTTTGTTGTTGTTGCAGTTTATGCTTACTGTAATATACTGTTTTATACTTAATATACATCTGTAAGCCATGTGTGATACTTAGTGGTACACAGGGACGCTGTTTGTTGTTCAATAAAAAAAATGACAGAAGCACAAGGGGAGATACAGAAAAAATTTAGTTCTGACAGTATATGTATTGATGGTATACATGGGGTAAATGGAAATGGATTTGATCTCGTAACTTTACTAACAATAGATTATTTCAGCCAAGGATTTCCAAGTACTTTTTTAATTTCTAATCGATGCGATCAACCAGTGCTATCAATTTTTTTCATGTATTAACAAAAAATTGGTCAATTTACAGCCACAAGTTCTTATGTCTGTTATGGCAGAATCTTTTTTTAATGCATGGAAGTCTGAAATGGGTATACCACAAAACTTCTTTTTTGTGCATGGCATATTGATAGAGAATGGAGAAAAAATTTTAAAAAAAATCAATGGTGTTGAAAAACAGGCAAAAACGTATAAATACATTTATACTTTTCAAACACTGACAGAAGCTGTAATAAAATTTCTTAAAGGAGATCCCGACACTATTGAATTTTCAAATTATTTTTAAACATATTATTTACAAAATATATCCAGCTGGGCATACTGTTATAGACTTCACAGTGCATTAATACAAACATGCATATAGAACGAATGCACCGAACATCAAAATATATTTATCTTCAAGGGAAAAATGTTAAGAGATTAAACAAGGATATTCACGGTATAATGAGATTCGTAAGAGATAAAATGATAGATCGCTTAATTGCAGCAAAATAAAGGTAAATTGACAAGTAAGATACGAGATTTAAGAATCAGACATAAGACTAGTGAAACACTATCTTTACTAGTAATAGAGAATGAGAATGGGTGGTCAGTTTCATCAACACATAATATAGGAATATACAATATACATGAAAATAATAAAACTTGTACATGTCACATACAGTGCCCAGAGTGTAATATATGCATTAACCGATACATATGCAGCTGCAATGATTCATCAATTAGGTGGAATATGTGCAAACACATACATTATTTACACCATCATATTAAAAATACTACTTATACAACTACAGTACCTCATGAATCTCCCCTTATTAGAGATGATGAAAATGAATTAATTTTCAATGAAGTAGCCAAAAAAAATTAGAGACCCTCTCACTTGAGAACAGAAAAACAAGTGTTTAGAACTAATATATTCGTTAAAGTCTGATAGACAATGTGATGAGTTAGAAAGGATTCTAAAATCAGTACCACCACAACTAGAAGCTGCATATATATTAAATGCACATAAAATACATTTCCCAACTACTAAATAAGATATTCCATTTAATAAAAATATAATACCCCAAAGATTCTCAAATGCAAAAAAAAAAAAAAGGAAACTAACCAAAACTTCCACAGTAACTTCACAGAATGAAGACAATACAATTCTAAAAATTATATCGGAACACAAAAATTTCACCCACAATCCCACTGAAGAATGTGAGTTGAAAATACATGTTCTAGTAATAGTCATTAATCTTCACTAAAACCACGGCGAAGAAAAACCTGAAACGGGCAACTGATACTGATGGTTTTCAGCTGTCGCCTAAACACCTGACCGTCAAGGTGGGTAAAATAAATTCCAATTCTTTACCAGTTGTCCAGACACCCCTCCCCCTATTTCTAGTTCTTCCATAGGAGATGAGGGTATTAGTGAGGAAGAGGATGCTGGAGAACTAGTGCCTCCCACCACAACTAAAACTAATCCATTATTCATCACTCCAAAAGGTGATTGGAAATAGCTCCTCTCCTTTGCTCGCCTTGAAGCGCCTTCGCTCTAAAAAAGAACTAAGCGGCTGCTTCCACTGACTTACTGTCGGAAATGATAATGATTACCGTGGACTCGACACCGCCTTCAGAAAATGGTTCTTCGAGGCCACCAGAGAAATTAATGCCGTAAAGCAGGAAATAGAAAGTAGTGCTTTGAAAATTCATAAAATTTCCCGCTTAACAAAATTTTAATCAATATATCGGAACTAGCACAGGAACCAAAGAATCAGGAGGAACTCTTGGAATTTCTCAGACTGAAGGCTTTGTACGGAATAAATCCTTAATTTATTCTCAAGGGTCACACCCTTTAACATTTGAAGAATTTAGTAAAGGAAAAGATTTCGGTAATTTAAATACTCTCGAAGCATATTTTCAATCCTACAATAGTATTGGTATTGTTATTAAATGTTTACCTGATGATTGCTTTAACACTTATGATTTGTATGCTGTCTTATGTCAACATATAAAAGACCCATTCATACTCATTTCTGAACTTTCCAAAGAAGGGGTCATGCATTGGCATATGATTTGGCTTACTTCAAAACGTTCTGATAATGCTAAACGTTTACTACAAACATATTTCTCTTCTGTCAGTACTAATTTTAGTATAACTTGTCAACAAGTTCGAAGCCTTAAACATTTATTAAAGTATATTTTAAAGGAACCTTTAACTATTGGTGTCGCTAACAGCACCCATTTCTCTAATTATGTTTATGCTCTCTATTCTTCTGCTGACATTTACAAAAAACCTACTAACACTGACTGTAACCCAATAATTCGCGAATTATTGGATACAATGAAAAAATACAATGAATATTCCTATGAAGGATTAATGAAACTAGCACCTGATGTTATGTTAAAATATTTACATAAACCAAATCTGGAACAAATTGTTAATAATTGTAAATTATTTTATCTTAGGAAAAAAGATGTCGTTAATATATTGGAAAGAGCGTTATCCGGATGGGAGGGAGGAAACCCATTTAGAATTTGGCTGTACCTTACTTATCAAGGGGTGTCTCCTGGTAATTTTTTTATGGATATGTGGAATATACTTTTCAGAACCACTGATAAAATTAATGTCTTATGCCTGTACGGCCCCTCGAATACTGGAAAAACTTCATTCGTTCGGCCTCTTCTAGAAATTTTTAGTTTTGGAGAAATTGTTTCAGGAGGTCAATTCATGTTTTCGAATTATGTAAATAAGGAACTATTAATTTGGGAAGAACCATTAATCGGACCTGATTACGTTGAAATGTGTAAACGAGTATTTGAAGGAATGACAACACAAGTTCCTATCAAATTTAAAAATGCTCAAACCTTATATCGTACTCCCATTATCATGACAACCAACAAATATCCATGGCATTATTGTCAATCTGATAAAGGAGCCATATTAAATAGAATGATTTTATATGAATTTAACAAAGGAGCGACTTATTTTCCAAATTTCAGCGAAACCTTCGGAGCCACCTGCTACAGGAGCTTTACAAAATGGATTAGAAATATTAGCGAGTACGTCAGCTTCTGTCAGCCCAGCAATTCAACAGGGATTGAATCTAATAGGCCAGAGAACTGCAGCACAATACCTACACAGTGGCAATGTTCTGATCCAGAATGTGAATTATGTGGTATCATACATTACCAATGCAATAACACAGATCAACAATGTAATATCTGGTAAGTAATATTCCAACAATTTTTTTGCTTATAATATTACTTACTGTATAGTAGCTCATACAGTTACTCATTCATAGGTGGCATGACTACGGACGAAACGGCTGCTGCAGAAGCTCGTACATCCAATGCACCGAATCAACAGGACCTTCAATCGACTATTGCTCCTCAATTAACAACAGCTGGATCAGATCCACCGAATCAACCGGAAATAGCTAGTGCCTCAGAGAGCTCCCCTCAGAGATCCCTGCCCTTTATTCCGATGGACATAACAGAAGCAGTTTCCAATTTGGATCAGCTAGACCGAGAACAACAGTGGATGCTCATCGACGATTTAACAGAATTAACGAATATTGCTCGCTCATTCGTAATCATACCATCGGAGAATACAGCCCGGCTCTACTCGAAATACAAGAAAGTGAAATTTTTGATCAATCAGGAGTGGATAGGTCACTTTATACAGCCCCAACAATAGACGACTGGAAAAGTTTTTTACAACTAGGTAGAATTTGTTTTGAACTTTTAGAACTTATATAATGCCTACTACTGTTGTATATGAAAACTGTAATACATATTATTTAGATAGTAAAGTTAATCAACTATGGAGTGGTACTTCAGAAAAACCTGATTTACCTAATTGGTATCAACAAAATACTGGGTGGAAGTTTATACCTAATCAGACATATTCTAATTATTTAACTCCTAAACAACATTTTGATTTGTTTACTAATCATGATAAATATATACCTGTTCATGTAGAATTTATTGTACAAAATATGATACCTTTGAATGATAATTTGTCAATAAATCAAGATACTGCATTTTTGTCTTTTAATAACACAGTTTATGCTTTAGGGTATTGTGATACCAAATACGAAACAATTACCAAAGAAACAACAGAAAATTTATTATGGAGAGAAGGGGTTAGTTACAAAGGAGAAAGTACAAGCGCAGCAGTAGATAAAATTCAACAATTACTTGAATATATACATTACATTCCAATATAAAGAACAGTTCAGGCTAGTACAATTTTAAAAGGTTTTGCATGGGATCCTTTTTGTTCACCTAGTAAAATACAAGAATTAAGACCAGGTAAAAATGCAATTGGGTTTAGTTGGTCAATACATCCTAGTGATAAAGACAAATGGTATAGTACAGCATTTCATTTTGCTTCACAAGTTTCAGGAGATAATTCCAATTTACCTACATTTGATGACATGAATTTTGATATCATGAACACTTGGCTTACACCAGGTAGTTTAATTAAACAGGATCCAAGAAGTAATTACAAAAATAAATTTATAGCTCATTATAAATACGTTTGGAATAATCCAATACCTATGATGTTTTTAAAATTAATGCCATTATTTAATATGCAAAAAAATATATATATACTAAACCAATACGCTCAAATTGTTATTGTAAGAAAAATTACATTCGAAGTTACACCTAGAACTAATACAACAAATTACCCACAAGTAGCATCACACTGGACTGTACCAAATAAATGGAGTGACCCAGACGGAACAATTATTCCTATGAACTATTCACCTTCTTGGAGACCATTTGAAACTATTGGACAACCACCATTTAATTCCGTGGATACAGTTGTAACAGAAAAAAAATACAAAGGAATTACTAAATTACAATCTAGTGAATTAAGATCATTATGGAACCAAGGAGGAGAACTAGCAATGGGCACTAAAATAGTTGAAGAAGAACAACCAGCACAGCAAAAAAAAAAAAGACGAACACTTCGCAAATTTTTAGAATTTTGACCCAAAGCATAAACTGTACGTCTGCCGAGCAAATCTACAATTTCACAGAGATGTTTGGCACGCAGATAAGCATTGAAGCTTATCGGGGTACTAAGCACCCCTAGCAATGCTGGAGATGTCAGAGATTCTTCCACTCCTCTGAAGTTTGCATCTCCCTATTAAGTGCGCATGATCTCATAGGGCAAGAGATTGCCCTAACGATTTCGAAACTCCTTTGCGATGTGCAAATTGGCTCCAATGCCCCAGATTCCCAAAGGCCAGAAATTCACGCCCTAAAACTAATAATCCAAATCAAAACAAAAATAAAAATGCTAAAAAATCCATTTCTAAAAATGTATTTAAAACTACCAAGAACCAGCGTCCTCTCAATAATTATCGACAGGCCTTCCCCTCAAATTTCTTACTCCCAAATTGTTACCAGACGAATGCGGGAGCAACCCGCTAGAAATATTCCAAATTGTGCGGTCCCCCACAGCAACGGAAATTTTAATGAAATCTTCTGAGCTGCAGTATATATCGCGAATGACGCTAACGTTGACGAGCAGCTTTTTGCTCCGGTATTCAGGGAATGTCTCCCCGCCCTCCGTCAGGTTAAAAGTAAAAAATTCAAATGAGGTGTAAAAGGCCATTGTGTTTCAAAAAACCATATAAGTCATAGTGAAGGGTTTCGCCCACCAAGTCAGATAGGTTTAAAACTGATGAATGAAAAAAAAATCCAGCGATGATGATCAAAAACCGAACAGTCAACTAAAATATGATGAATGGACACGGCAGAAAGGACACTCGGGAGCATCTTCTCCAAACAAAAGATGTTTGTGAGTAAATCGAGTACGTCCATTGGAAAAACAGGCCATTTCTCCAATGATCGGCTTCACCGATTGTAATTTGTTATTTAGCCTGCAGAATCCATGATTCCTGTCATGTTTGGTGAATATGCTTTAAAAAGTGAAGCCGTATGTCTCAAGTGGGACTGCGAGCTGCAGAGGATTCGATGCCGAAAGTGCAGCCGAATCCGCTTGTTCATTGCCTAAAAAAACCTGTTGAGAATCTACGAGGTCTACGTGGATGGTAATCACGTGGGTGGATCTAGCTGCCCTTCGTATGTCAAACCCACGAGGTATACCGATATATAAAGAAGTTAAATTTATTTTTGTTTTTCAGACTGCTAGATAGACGCTAGCTTTCCCAGAGCCCATTTTTTTTTTTTTTTGGGGGGGGGGGGGCGGGCGATCGCTCTAGGTCTGAAGAAGATATATGTTTCTAGGAATTTGACTTGTGCAATTCAAATTTTTTTAAATGAATATAAACTGCAGAATTGTAATATTTTTTACTAAGTTTATCGTTGAAAATAAGTAGTAAAAATATTGAAAAGTAGTTTTTATTTATGGCACCAAAATAAACGACTAGTAAATAATAAGGAATAGATAATCTAAGAGTTATTTATTTTCAAGTAAAATTATTTCATGGGGCCGAAACCTTGCGATATAAATTTTGAGTAATGGATTGTACATTCTAGAAATTCGTTTAAAAAGGACTGAGATGGAAATAATATGTATGTGTGTTTCTCGGAATAACAGCGAACTCCCCGTCATTGGAATTGTGCAACTGGGATTAATCTTATTGAAGACATCTCATCATAACCAAAGGTACTAAGCACATTTTTTATAGTTCTAAAATTGAGAATATTCATAAATTAAAAAGTAAAAGAAAAATACTTCGAACAACCAGTACGAAACTAATTAATCACATTAACTTGTTCTTAGAGAGTTGCAATATTAAAAACGAAAGTGATCAAACGAAGCTTTTAGAACACTTGTTCAATGTAGAAGAAAAAGCCAAAGAATTTAAATTGCTTAACAAAGAAATTGAGGACTTGATCACGGATAGTGCTACCTTTGATAATGAATACCAAAGTTTCCTTGATTATGATGAAAAATTAAATGAAGTTAAATTCAAAATCAAATGTAAACTTGAAAAATTCAAAACTGAGCAAAAACCTATGATCCCGCCATCAATTCAGGCTCCAGTCAATAATGTAGAAATTAACCATACTGCTATTTCTATTAATTTACCAAAATTAAGAATTCATACATTTAATGGAAATGCTAGCACCTTCCTAGAATTTATTAACAGCTTCACTAATGCGATTGACGCCAATGAGTCACTAAATAAAGTCGACAAATTCATTTATTTGAAGTCCTTTTTATCCGGCGAAGCTTACAAAATTGTTTCCGGTTTTTCTCTTACATAGGAAAATTATAAATCATGTTTGGATCTGTTGAAAGACAGATATGGGAGACAGGATCATTTAATTAATCATTTCATAAACAAACTTTTAGAAATCGAACAGGTGAAATCCTCTTTCAATCTCAGAGGATTAAGGAAATTAAACGACGAAAGCGAAATTAGTATAAGAAATTGAAATTCGATGGGTATTGATTCCGGGAATTATGGCCACTTATTAATACCTATTTTATTAAGGGGTGTCAGGAGCCTTAAAACTTTAAAGATATCAATTTTCTGAAAATAAGTGTTTTATACAATTTGGATTATTCTGAATAATTTGACACCAATAGTTATTTGATATTCCTATTAGTTGCAAAGTTATATCCATTCAAAGTGAAGTCACTTTTGCGAAAAAAATCCCAGTGTGGGTGTGGTCATAAACATGGCGGCTTACACACCCACTTAAGTTCTTGTTTTGCTTTCCCGCGCTTTAGTTTTATTTTAAGATTTTTCGCAATTAACTTGACGTCAGTTTTTAATAAATATTTTTCTGTAGAGTAGGAGTTACACTACCAAATTTCCCCATATCCCACATTCTTCACGGTTTGATTACAAGTGTGCGAGAATTTTTGAATAGAATGTTATGTATTTATTTACAGCTATTTGAACCTATTTCATTCAAGTTTTAGCGTAATTACTATGGGTAATAAAAGAAAAAGTAACAAAACACGATCTAAACGATTATTTTGTGGAAATCAGTTTATCAATAAAGAAAATATTGATGGGTGCAAGTTTTTAGCACGAATTGAAAAAAAAGGTCAGCGCTTCATCTAAAAATCTATCTACTTCTTTTGTTTCTTATGAAAATGTAGAAACAGAAACATGTGAAAACTTTAACGGAAATCGCCTGATTAACGTGTCAGCAATTTTAAAGTTTTTTAATGATACTACCATGTGCAAGCATTGCCAATTTCCATTAATTCTGACTAAAAAATCAAAAATAGGGCTATATTCATTATTTCAAGTTCAGTATTCTAGATGTGATTATTCGTCTAACTTTCGAAGTTGTCCAATGATTGGTGAAAAAAAGAATGTGCCAGAAACTAACCGGAGATCTGTTTTAGCTATGCGGAGCATAGGTGAAGGTTTGTCTGCTCTTCAAACTTTTTTTTCTGTAATGAGTTCGCCTTCCCTCATATCACAAAAGACGTACGACCACATAAACACTAAAATTTTGAGCTCAACGAAAGACTTGGCTCTTTCTTCCAAGAAAAACGCAGTTACGGTAGAAAAATCTTTGACCGAAAATCCAAATGCACTCACAATTAGCGATGATGGTACTTGGAAGACGAGGGGGACATACAGTAGGCAAAATGATTATTTGTACACCACTTTTTTTTGAAGTTTCAAATATATATAAGCAGCTATTTTATTCATTGCAACGTGTGAGCTTGAGTTTGTTGTTTATTTCCAAGTAAAAGAACAAAATATTTTGAAATAATTGAAAACAAAATCCAAATCTTGCAAACTTGGAAAATTTCTTGCAAAAAGTATATTTGTACACCTATATCTCCGGTAAGCATTACTATCATTTCATCTAATTTTTGACATCATAGTTAATTTTTTGGATTGTTTGTATTTTTTAAACATTGAAGGTTATCATTTTCAACAAAGAAGGTCACTCACAGAGAAAAGTTGAGAAATGTCCATGAAATCAAAAGAAGTCTCTTTAGACATGAGAACTCATATTGTTAACCTTAATAAAAGTTGAAAATCTTATCGTGAAATTCAAAAGATGGTTAAATTACCCTTTACAACTATTGGTTACATCGTAAGAAAATATAAAAATACTGGGCGCGTTGAAAATGAACGCAGGCCAGGCGGCCCGAGTAAATTAACTTCAAGAAATAAACGAAGTATTGTTAAAGCAGCTATTAGAAAACCACAAATTTCTGCTCAGAAAATTGCAGATGACCTTCTTGCATCTTCTAACATTAAAGTGACCGCTCAAACAATAAGAAATGTGCTACATAGTGCTGGTTTGAAAGGCAGAACTCCGAGAAAAAAACCAATGATCTCTGAAGTAAATAGAAAGAAGCGTCTAGAATTTGCTATGAAATACAAAGACAAACCGATGGACTTCTGGAAAAAGGTTATTTTTTCAGATGAGAGCAAGTTTCAAATTTTTTCACCCCCTAGTATCCGAAAAATCTGGCGAAAAAATAAAACAGCCCTTGATAGTAAAAATGTACTTCAGACCCTGAAACATGGTGGAGGAAATGTAATGGTTTGGGGCTGTGTAGCTCATGGTGGTGTTGGAAAATTACACTTTATTGACACTAAAATGACAGCTTTAGGTTACATTGATGTGTTGCGGCATAACTTATTAGACAGTGCTAGAAAATTGGGTATCAGAGACACTTTCTTATTCCAACAAGATAACGATCCCAAACACACTGCGATAGTTACCAAAACATGGTTGCTTTATAATGCGCCAAGACGCCTTGAAACTCCACCACAATCACCGGATATAAATCCAATTGAAAATTTGTGGATGCTATTGGATGCTGAAGTCCGAAAAAAAAATATTACAAGTAAAAATAGTTTGAAAGAAGCACTCGTAGAAGCTTGGGAAGAAATAGATCAAGAAACCACTAAAAAATTAATAGAATCAATGCCAAGACGTCTTGAAGCAATTGTAAAAGCCAATGGACTGCATACAAAGTATTAAATTTCTATATAAAAATTATAATTATGTTTCACATTTGTCACTAAGCAAGTGTACAAATACTCTTTTTGTATACTTTTTATAAAGTTTTATTCACTAATCAACTAAAGTTTATGCGATTGTTTTTTTGTTCATATTTTATTATTATTTTACCAAACTAGAATATATTTCTGCAATTTTAATTTAGTTACCTTATTTTATTTTGCTATAATATTCCAAAATTGAAGTGTACAAATAAACATTTTGTCAACTGTATGTCATTCATTGGCGTATGCACCCTAGATGGTGCCGAGTCTCGCAAGGTTGTTGACATTGAGGTGATGTCGTCATTTTGCAAAGGATGCGTTTCATATAAAGGATTAAAATTTGGATCCACCTACTTGCAGTGGTTGTCTAAACATAAACCTGTTTGTAAAAAAAATCACTCCGGTTCTGCAGGTAGAATAGAAATAGATTGTATGAAACGCATTTTTCTTAGATCCCAACAGAAGCAAAATGCCAATTATTTGCGATATATAGGTGATGGAGACAGTAAACATTTCTTGCGCTGTCAAATGAATACCCATATGGGAAAGACGTGCAATTAGAAAAAATCGAGTGTGTTAGCCATGTGCAGAAAAGGATGGGCAGCTGACTACGAAAACTCAAAGCATCGCAGGGAAATAAAAAACTTACTGATGGAAAAAAAATTGGGGAGAAAGGAAGACTAACAGAAGTCTTAATTAATAAGCTGACCACTTACTATGGTAATGACATCCGTGGGAACAGTACTAATGTGAGAAGCATGAGGACAGCTATTTGGTCCATCTGGGCACATTCAGGCAGTACTGATAAGGAAGCCGTGCATTTGATATGTCTGAAAGGTCCGAATTCTTGGTGTCGATACAATAATGCAGAATGTGATAGTAAGAATCATGAATATAAACACAAAAATTCAATCCCCAAAGCTGTGATGGAGGTCATTAAGTCTGTTTTCAAGGATCTTTCTCACCCTTCACTTCTGAAAAAGTGTTTAGGTGGGAAAACACAAAATCCTAATGAGTCACTCAACTCATTAATTTGGAAGTTTTGCCCAAAAGTTGTAGGATGTGGTCGTAATGTGGCAGAAATTGCTGCCTATTTAGGTACGTGTGTTGACAATGATGGGAAAAATTCCTTGGTTTCGGTAGCAAAAAAATTAGATTTGCTCATTGATAAGAAAATGAAAATGCATTTTCAAATCTTGGATAAACTGCTAGTCAGGAAAGCTGAAAAACGTGTAAACGAATCTTTGTGGCAGATAGAAACCCTTTTGTTGACGAATGAGTCAGCGGAAACGAAACCTTCGGATAGTTTATACAATTTCGGAAAGGAATTAAATATAAAGAATAAACGTTATGAATGTTCCTTGCAGTGAAAATCTCAGGAGTTAAAAGAAAATATAAGCAATAACCTAGAAGTTGCTAAAAGGAGATTTGCAAATTTAGAAAAAAGATTAAAAAACGATGACTGTTTATTTTGATAGATATAATGCAGTTATGAAAGAACAAATTCAGGAGGGAATTATAGAAATGTGTTCGGATGAGTGTTTTATTGGGTATGTAATGCCGCATAGAGAAGTATAGCGAAAAAATTCTTCTAGCACAAAAACTAGAATTGTTTTTGATGCTAGCAGTAAATTAGGTACAAACGTTATTTTAAATGAATGTCTTGTTTCAGGAGAAAATTTAAATCCTAATCTAATTGATGTTATATTACAATTTAGCATGATATAGCCGGGGCATTTTTGCAAATTCTAGTTACTAAAGCGGACCGAAATCATTTGTGTTTCTATATTACAAAGACTGTGATAAAACTCTGCCGATAACCATGTATCATTTTAACAGACATTGTTTCGGTGTTACTTGCTCACCTTTTGTTTTGGCCGCTACTCTTAAAACACATGTTAAAAATTATAGAGAGAAACATCCCCTAGCATATGAAATGTTAAATGAATCATTATATGTTGATGACTTATTTTTCGGTAGTTCCACGGTTCAAGAAGCTTTTACATTATCTTCGGATGCTGTTTCAATTTCGAAAGATGCAAACATGAATATGAGGAAATTCGACACTAATTCTATAAAACTAAAAAATTTATGGCTTAACTCTCATTCCAATGTTGAAATTAAAGAACACTCTGATTCTCACTTAAAAGTGTTAGGACTTGGTTGGAATAATTTAGATGATACATAAGAACTGGATTTGCGTTCTTTGTTATCAAATTTTAATGACAATGAATGCACGAAAAGGAATGTGCTTCATATTGCTGCCAAATTATTTGATCCTTCTGGATTTATATCACAATTCTTAATTCGAATAAAATGCCTTCTCCAAGAATTATGGCAGCTTGGTATTGATAAGGATGAAGTATTTACAGGTCAAAATAAGGAAATTTTTCAAAATTTGTGTAAAGATATTAAAGATTTTCAAAATTTCAAGATTCCTCGACACTACTTTCCTGACAAAATTAATATAGATAACCAAGATATACAATTACACGTATTTTCAGATGCTTCCTTAAAATCCTTCGGAGCTGTGGCTTACTTTCGGTACAAAACTTCTAAAGGAAATTATCAAACTAGTATTGTTTTCTCCAAATTTAGGGTAGCACCAATTAAAAAATTAACCCTTCCACGGCTTGAATTGATGGGTACTACAATCGCATCACGAAAAGTGAAACATCTTAAAAGTATTGTCAAGGATATTAAAAGAGATGTTTTGTGGAATGACTCTACTACAATTGTTCTCCACTGGATTAAAGGTTCAGCATCTAAATACAAATCTAAATGATTGATACAAACAATTTGTTGCTAACAGAGTAATAGAAATTCAGGAAACCACGGATCCCATTGCTTGCATGCATTGCAGCGAAAAACATAATCCTGCAGACTTATTAATAACTACAGGTTTGCCAGTAAAGATTTAATCTGGCAGCATGGTCCCGTATGGTTAAAAGACCAAGAAGACCTATAGCCAAAGGAAAAGAAATCGGAGTATAAATCAGTTAATTCTGCAGTTACCTCCAAATATAAATCGTCACTTGGCTGCGATCGAGATAACGTCGAACTAAGAGTGACTGTACCAGTACGAGTGCGTGTCGTAAACAACGTGACGACTTAAGTCCTTGCTTAAGGGTATTTGTAAATAATTGCAAGCTTCGATCTATTTGTAAATGGAAACTTGCTCCGAAATTACTTAAATGCACTTCGAACGGACTACAATACCTCAGACTTATATATTTCTGAATATTTTCAATGATCAATAAAAACAAATTTTACAATAAAGAAGCCACGATAATTTCATTGGGAAACTTTTTTAAAAAATTAGTTCTACAAAGTGAATTCTCATTCAGAGATGGGTTTTTTAAAAAAAAAACCTGGGAGAGGCAAGATTGTCTCTTTTTTTTTGAAGAAACTTTTATTTGAAAAAAAAAATTATTGATTTGGCGCAAAGGATCCGACCAGGAGATTTTTTGTTCAAAGATTTCAATCAGTATCAGCATGAATACCCATTTATTTACTGCCATTTCACAAAAAAAATATATCATCTTATAGTGTAAATAAAATTAAAATTTATTGTTTCAAATATTATTAGAATCAACAAGAAAACATGGGATCTAAACAAAAAGATTGAAAAATAAAAAATAAAATTAGTTGATGAAATTAAAAAAATTAAGGACATGGAAACAAAATTCATTTCTGAAAACGTCGGACAAAACCAATTGCGTAAGATATTATAAATAAAAGTTCAACTATTTAAAATTAAATATATTTATATGTTATGTATATGTAATGATTCATTTTCCTTCCCATTAATGCCTCATCATATTAATTTAATTTACTACATTTGCCCATTCTCTCCTTTAAAAGATAATGTTCATCCTTATTTCCTGATACGATTCCTTTTTTAATTAATTCAATCACGCGTTCTAAAAAATTCGCTGACAATGCTCTCTTCCCACGGAACAGACGTAGAGATGATCCCTACCAGACTAAATGTATGCTTATATTCAAGAATCCCTGCATTCGGACCATGTGATCTTGACGTTTGATAAATAATATTGAGGACGTGTCGCAAGGGAAGTCATTTGTACACGCAGCGAGGGACCAAATTCGCCACACGTGAAATTAAAGCAGATATTATACGTAAATTAAAAGGTGGAGGACGACGGCTTAAAAGAAAGAAATCACAGACATCTCCTCACACCAAGCGGAAGAAACGGAAAACGACAGACGTTTTATCTGATATTTGAAAACCAGACAAAATGGAGAAATGTTATTGCACAAAAAGCGAATTTGAATTATTCAGCTTTGAAAAAAATTATATTAGCTATCGATAGTTTTAGTTTTGTGGAGATTCATCCAATCGCTTCCATTTCCGATAGCAGCACTATCGAGTTTCCAATCAGTGGATTAGGGGATGTCTATTTTGATCTATCACACGTTATTCGCAATATTCAAGCAAAAATTCTGAAGGCAGATGCAACGGCTTTCACCGCTGTTGACAACTGTGGACCTATAAACTATCTTTTGAACACAATGTTTTCGGAATGTCACATCTCACTCAAATCGACAAATTTCTTCCGAGAGCAATTATGCTTACAAAACATATCTTCAGTGCATGTTGTTTCATTCAGAATCGTCGCAAAAGAACTTTCTGCGCGCGGGCATGTTTTATAAAGACACCGGATGCATTTGACGATACAGATCCAACAGCCGCTGGCAAAAATAAAGGGCTTCAACATCGCTTTGAGCAAGTCAAGGGGGGGGCAAGATATTTGATATGTGCGGAATGCTTCATATAGATTTAGGAACGCAACCTCGACTCTTAATCAGTGGGACAACAATTCGTGTGTGTTTGTTAACAGCAAAAGACAATTACAGTCTCTTAGCGAAAACCGGTGATTTTCACCTTCAAATCGAAAATATAAGTCTCTTTATTCGAAAATGTGACGTTTCCAGTTCCATAGTTATTGCCCACAAAAAAAGCTTTAGAGCAAGCATTAGTGCAAATGCCTTTTACTAGAATCGAAACGAAATCTTTCACTCTCGGTTCCGGGCTGAAAAGTGTTATCATTCCAAAATCTATGAACGGTATTCTTCCGTCACGAATGATTCTAGGGCTGGTTTCGAATGCAGCGTTTAATGGGGATTCTAAACAAAATCCTTTTAATTTTAAGAACCATAATCTTATTTCAATTCCGTTATCAGAGAATGGCGTGCAGATACCAATGTCGGCCTACATACCATCATACAAGAGTAATTTGTTCGAGCGAAACTATTTGAGACTTTTCACAGATCTTGCCCAACACGACACGAACATCACACTAGATGAATATAAAAACAATACGTGTCTGTATGCCTTCGACCTCACCCAAGATTATTCTGCCAATGATCCTTTTAATAACGTGGCTCAATGCGGAGACATTTCGATTCATTTAAAAATTGATGAAATTCTTCCCGAGACCGTGACATTAGTTGTTTATATGGAAATGCAATATCTGGTTGAGATTGATAAAAGCAGAAATATATTCACAGACTTTCAAAAAAACACCATGAACACTCAAACGCTGTTACGATAAGCCCACAGCGATCCTATACTAGCTAGAAGATTTTTTTTCGGGGGGGGGGGGGGGCAAGCGATATGCTACCAAAGCATCGAGGTAAATATAGGTCGTGTATAGTGAACACAGATTCGTCTTTGGAAAAAGGAACACACTGGCAAGCAATTTATTTTGATAAAAATGATAAATGCACTTTCTTCTGTTCTTATGGGACATATCCAATCGGGAATATTAAAATATTTTACGAGAACAATTCGACACACATGGACTGGAATTCCAAACTTTTACAACATCCTAAAACAACATCTTGTGGGCTGTTTAATCTCTATTTAATACGGCATTTGTCCCGAAAATTACCAATCAACATAATACGAGAAATGGATTTTTGCAAAAATGAACGCGTCGTGACACGATTTGCCCAAAAACAAATCATTCGAATATACGCACCACCAATCAGCATTGTCGAACAATGATGTCAGGCAGAAAGATATATATTAAGCACAAAAATCGATTGCGATTTCATTATTCTCCAGAACGATGGAGAGATTTGGATACATTGTCACCACGGAATCTTTTTCCAGCGAAGATTATAACTATATCCATGACAAATTATTTGAAAATATTTTGGAATACGTCGAAGATGTTCGACAACATAACAGCTCCCTCCCTCAAAAACAAATAAGATTTTTGAAAATTTTATTAATTCTGAAATTGAAGAATATTTAATTGTTCTGGGCGCAAATGAAAAACGCTTTGGTTTTTGTCAACTCACGAAATATAATCCTGCCGACAAATACAAAGTCGCCTCTTCACAAAAAATTCAATATGAAACAATTGTGGGTGCAATAACAGCTGCCAAGAATTCATCCTGGCCTGACATTTGTGAATGTTCTTACCTCGAAGGAAAATATGGATATATGAAACTTTTGGATTCGGACTCGATTGTATATTATTTACATTGTATGTGAACAAAACTGCTTTGTTGTAACCCGCTGAAAAAAGCTTTCTGTGGAAAATTTATTGAAATGTAACTTTTCCTCTTATGAAACAATAAAAACATATGATTTTTAACCGCTAGTATTTTGGTCGTTTTTTCTTTCTTTTTAAATAGTTTTTTCAATTTTAGACTCACAAAAATCAGGTGCCCTTTCCAGAATTCTAAGTCTACACATATGAAAAACATGCTTATCAATATTTCTGGAAAAATAATTTTAATCAATCATATCATATCATTCATACATTTTTTTTTTAAAAAAAAAGCTTTAAGAGGGTAAAGACGTTTACTTAACATCTTCCAATCCATACTTGGATTGTATATTCTTTATTTATTTATTTTGAAACATCGGAACAAAGTTCCAAAACGAAGTTGAAATCTAATCTAAGGATCTATTCTGACTATGATAGAGCAGTATAAAAAATTTCATAAAACCTCTTTTCTATCACTCATATAACTGACGAAAAAACTTTGCACGTCTTGCAACAAACTAATTATTTGAAACTAATTATGATTTCAACTTCCACTTATTAACTTAAGTAGTTTATATTTTATGACCCTCACAGTCACTTATGAATACTATTTTAAGCAAATGACCTTCAACTGGTTGGCTTTAAATACTCAGGATGCAGGTACATGTCTAAGAAGTTGCAGTAGCTCATAGTTACTTACAGAAACAAAAAGCCTGAAAGCTTGAGGTAAGAATTATTTTACATAATTTTCTTTTACAAATCTTTTCAAAGTAAATTAAGTGTAATAAGATAATTATACTTTTTTTTTTTTTTTATTTCAGAAACTTTCAAATCAAATAGAAGATTTTTCAAGTTTAAATTTGTTTAAACATGTCTTTATCAAGTAAGATATTAATAAAATTACATCTTTTATTCTTCGATTAAAATTAAAATAAAAAAGAATTATAAATAAAATTATAGATAAAATACTTTTTTCATTTTTTCAGTTATAGTTCTTGAAGGTGCTTCTCGGAAGAGGAAGCATGATATTTCAGAATTTGAAACCAGTAAGCTCTATTAAACAATTATAATTTGATAATTTGTTAAATATTAAAATAAATATATCAACATTAAATAAAATTTAATGCATTTTATTGTCACAATTTACAAATTAAGTAAACTCTTAAGTCAAAGTATTTTTTTAAAAGTAGACAAGTGATTGAAATTTTTTTTTAAAGTAGTAAGAAATATTTATGAAACTGAAATATTTGATTTTTTTTTAAGTCATAAGTAAAAAAAATTTGTTTAATATTTTCTTTTATAGTGTATTTTTTAAGCTGAAGAACTGTCTATGGGATAAGAATAAGTTATTACTTCTAAACTTTATTTTTTCAAGCCAAGTGTTTGAAATCTAAATAAATTTATCCAATTTAAATCATTGAAATATAATCTATAAAATAACTAATAAAAATTTATCAAAATGAAACAAAACAAAAATAATAACAATGCTATTTTTTCATTTTTTTTTTTATGTCTACTTAAATTATTTTTCACTTGTTCATGCTTATTTTGCTTTCAGATTCTGTAAGACACAAGAAAAGCAAGAAGTACAGAAGTCAATCAGAAAGTGATGTTGGTAAGTGAAGCTTACATTATATCATGTTTCTTATATTTAAAACTTTTATAATTTGAAGTTTGAAAAATAATGCTTTAAAATATTTTAAAGGATTTTAAAACATTTTAAATTTACTTTTTTTTTTTTATTTCCCTCTCTTAACACATGGAGTATATTTTGCGCATTTTTAAATATTCAGTGTACTACCGTATAAATTCACTTCTAAGTTTCTATTAAAAAAATTGTATGCGAGGAGTTAAGTCATTTATATGAAATATTATTTTGGATTATCTTTCTTTCCAGATTCAATTGTAGTTGATGAATTTGAAAAAAACAGTGTTCTCGGCTTCAAACACCAGCGCATGGAGAACGAAAAATTATAGAACCAATCATCCATACACCCAGAAAAAGTCGGAAGATGAAATACTATGTGGTCATTTCAGACGATTTGAAAACAGTGGAAGATAATATCCACCCGCTCAGTGCATATAGGCTCAAGATTTGCGGCGGAAGTTAAATCATTCCGTAAGACATTTTATTTAAGTTTTTCGAAAAGTCATATCGAAAAGTGCAAAAAGTTTATCAACATTCCGTTCACAGAACTTAAGAATGTTATAGCAGGGTTGAATGTTATTGAAAAACATGTTAGAAAAGATACAAAATGACTTATTTTTTTATATTAATAGTGATTTTTATGTTTTATAAATTAATGCTATATAAATATATATGTCGAAAAAGTCGAAGATAAATACGATGTGATGATTTCCGACGATTTGAAAAAAGTGGAAGATAATATCCACCGGTTCAGTGTATATAGGCTCAGGATTTGCGGCGGAAGTTAAATCATTTCGTAAGACACTTTATTTAAGTTTTTCGAAAAATGATATGGAATAGCGCAAAAGGTTCATCAAAATTCCGTTAATGGAACTTAAGAATGTTATAGCACTGTTGAATGTTACTGAAAAAGAAAAAATAAAAAAAAATGACTTATTTTTTTATATTAACAGTGATTTTTACTTTTTATAAATTAATGCTATATAAATATATATGTCGAGTGAGTGAGTGAGTGATTTTGAAATTTTATGGCACAAGAGCCAGATATGGCCATGCTGCGCCAAACCCAGTGATACACAAGAATTAAAACATTGCGTTAAAGTAAAATTTAAAATTCTAGTGAGACAAATGTTATAAAAAATAAAAACATTGTTAATATATATGATAAAATAGCAGTTTAAAACAAAACGTAATCAGATCAGATTAAAATCAGACAAAAGCGTGAAACAGTATAAACTAAGGTCGAATCCGAGTTTTCTTTTTCTTCAAAAGGTTTGTAGATTCGATTTGATCCAAGGCATCCATGAGCCAGGTATCATCCACATCGTATAAAATACAATCATCATTATCATCATCATCTCCGAGTTTAGGCGGTAGAATATATATGTCGAAAAAGTCGAAGATAAATACGATGTGGTGATTTCCGACGATTTGAAAAAAGTGGAAGATAATATCCACCCGCTCAGTGTATATAGGCTCAAGATTTGCGGCGAAAGTTAAATCATTCCGTAAGACATTTTATTTAAGTTTTTCGAAAAGTCATATCGAATAGCGCAAAACGTTTATCAACATTCCGTTAACGTAACTTAAGAATGTTATAGCAGGGTTGAATGTTATTGAAAAACATTTTAGAAAAAATAAAAAGTGACTTATTTTTTTATATTAATAGTGATTTTTACTTTTTATAAATTAATGATATATAAATATATATGTCGAAAAAGTCGAAGATAAATACGATGTGGTGATTTTCGACGATTTGAAAAAAGTGGAAGATAATATCCACCGGTTCATTGTATATAGGCTCAGGATTTGCGGCGGAAGTTAAATCATTCCGTAAGACATTTTATTTAAGTTTTTCGAAAAGTGATATCGAAAAGTGCAAAAAGTTTATCAACATTCCGTTAACGTAACTTAAGAATGTTATAGCAGGGTTGAATGTTATTGAAAAACATGTTAGAAAAAATACAAAATGACTTATTTTTTTATATTAATAAAGATTTTTATGTTTTATAAATTAATGATATATAAATATATATGTATATTATTAAATTAAATAAAATATATATAAAAAATATATATAATTTTTTAATGTTTTAATCTGTTTCATTTTAATTTAAATTTTAAAGAGGAAAATCTTTTATTTAAAGGCTCAAGGATTTAGAAATTTCGTTGAATCATATCGCAAAACTTTAACTGATCCTTTAATTGCATTATGAGACTCAAAAAATGAAATTTTTGATGTATTAAATAAAAGGAATGCTAGATTAAGATTTTTTATTTTTCTTCATATAACATTTGAAAAGATGAAAGAAGACCAGTTAATTAACCAAAGTTTTTATTTTAATTCAAATACTGAAAGATTGTTATCAATATATGAACTCGAAGATAAAGTTAAATCTTCTATTTTAAAAATTTTGAAAAAAATGGAAGATTTTTTGAATTTTGGGTCCGGGTATTATTGACTTGCATGTAGGATATTATCATGAAATAAGAGGCGGATGTAACCAGATCAATTTACCGAAATTTTAAAAAATAAAAAATGTTTGCATATTATTCATTGTGAAAACAATGTGTTTTTATATTCAATTTTAGAAGGACTTTTTCCACAAAAATACAATAAATCATTAGAATCAACATACAAAGAATTCTTAAAATTTCTATTATTTGTCTTTTTAACTTTTCCAGTTAAAATAAGTGATGTAACGAATTTGAAAAAGAAATCAAATAAGAATAAATGTATTTAGTTATAAAACTCAAGTTTTTCCTATATATAGAAGTAAACTAAGTATTTATAAAGAAATAATCTCTTGTTGTGAGTGAGTGGCTGTGGATTTTAATGGCGCAAGAGCCAAAGTGCGCGAAACACTTGTTAAAATCTATTTAAAAAGTAACAGCCTTAAAAACGCAAGACAAACACAAATAACACACAAAAGACAAAAAGTTAAAAATCAAATGTGGTGTAAAAGACCAATATGACGTAAAAAGGCAAATAAGTTATGGTGGGGGGTTTCCCCCACCAAGTCAGATAGATTTAAAACAGATGAATGAAAAAAAGTCCGGCGATAATGATCAAATACCGGACAGTCAATTAAAATATGATGAATAGAATAAGGGATATGGCAGGAAGGACACTCGGGAGCATCTTCTCCAAACAAAAGATGTTTGTGTGTAAAACGAGTATGTCGAATGCGAAGGCGAGTCAATCTGACATCGGCTCTTCGCACCGGAAATACAGGCCATTCTCCAATTATCGGCTTCACCGAATGTAATTTATTATTAGTCTGGAGACTCCAATATTCCTGCCATGTCTGATGAATGAGCATTAAAATATGACGTCGAATGTCCTCAAGTGGGACTGCGAGCTGCAAAGGATTCGTTGCCGAACGTGCGGCCGAGTCCGAATTTTTCATTGCCTAAAATACCTACATGACAACGTATCCAGCGAAATTTTATAATATAACCCCTGCTAAATACCTGGCAAGTAATGTCAGCAATGTCAACCACAATAGGATGACTTCGATCGTCAAGATGTAACAATGCGCTCCTGCTGTTAGTATACATTACGAACTTTTGAGAACTGGATTTCTCGACTAATCTAAGAGCACAGTAAATGGCGACTGCTTCGGCAGTGTACACACTGCATGAAGAGTGGAGCCGGTAACTGTGCCTGATGTCATTTTAAACGACACCACAGACGACATATCCAGTTCCTTTCGATCCGTCCATAAAAACTGGAATATAATCCATATACTGACAGCGATGGTAGGCGAAAATACTTTGGAAAACAATTGGACATGTGGTGCTCTTGTTGTATGAAGCAATGGGGTTATTATATATAAACCTTAGCATATTCCAAGCTGGAAATTTAATAATATTTCCTTGCTGAACATCCAAGTCATGTAGGCCGAGTTCCTCGATAAATTCCTTCTACCTCTCAGAAAAAGGCTGGATGAAAGAAGATCGATCTCCTTGTACTTGGGCAGGTGATTGATGTTGCTCACCGGCAATCCGTACGAGACCAACATTTTACGTTGATCCTCCCCCTTGACGACCACGACCCCTCCTCCTTCTTCTTTTTTCAGATCTCGGTACCGGTGTATCACACTGAATTTGTGGTAAGAGATCGGAACGCTGCCAGGGACGTGTTGCAGCGACAGGTGGATCCGTTCCGCAATCCAATGGTTGGTCCGCCAATCTTTGGAGGAACTCGGCAAGGTCGAATGATCCACCGTAATCACTCGCACTTGGGGCTCGAACTCATCGTCCGGGATTATGGCCAAGGCAATCTCCACAGCACAGGCACTCCATGGTCCTGAAATACGTTGGCGAGGGCCAAAAAGGCTAGACGAGACATTGTAATGAGCTGAGTCAAAAAATCAGAATGAGGAGTCCCGAGATTATTCCCTTGCCATTTCCTGAAACCATGCCTGAGAGAAGGCCTGCTTCTGTGGAAACTACTCCTGCTAATAGGGAAATCATTTGTGAGCCCTGAAAACCCTTCTCACGCGTCCTGCTCCTGTGGAAACGGTTCCTGAACCGTCTGCTCCCAAGCCCATCATCCTGAAACCTCAGAAGACGACTCCGTTGTTCCCCACTCACCGAAAGAGACAATTGGAGACACCTCCCTGTAGCATCCCCAACAAGGTCATGAAATCCAAGCTCTGCGAGGAGGACGTACGTTTGTTATTGAAAACCGAGACGATCGAGACTACGCAAATGACACCTAAAGTGGGAGACTTTGTCATGATCTATCCCAACCATCCTCCCAAAATTTGGTGGGTTCCACCGGACCAATTGATTCGGGTCGTTACTTTTGTAACCAACCCTTAAAGAAAATAATAGTATGAACGATGCTTATGTAACCAACCTTTCAATGGTTTAATAAAAAATTTGAATGTTTATTTGACTGTTTCTTTATGGTTGAATCACACACACACTCATACTTGGAACATTCCCAGACACAGGGGGAAAGAATCCTTCAACATTGGTCAGATGCCATGGACCCCACTTTTGTTCCGAATGCATACAGGCTTCCATGCTTGGGATCCTTATCAGAGGTATTGACCAATCAGACGCCACTACCGCGTCTCTCCTCCCTATAAAAGAAGACTCTGCAGCGAGTAGTGTCATTCTATTGCACTCTCTGACACAATGAAAAAAGAAGAGACTTTTGGTTCGGTCATGTTTAATTACCGACGCCCCAATCTCCCCGAATTTATGGACTTTTTTGTGCAGTTTCGGAAACATTTGAACAGCTTGGAGCCCTCTGATATTGTACCCATTCCTTCGTTCCGCCAGAGTATCTTGGACCAGGTGACCCAGTTAGTGCCGAATTGCGACGAGTTGGACGTCCCCTATTTCCACGGGCTCGTCTTCTTGGAACCGGGGGAGTTTGATGACCTGCAAGCCGCGGCTGAAAGGGGGCATGGAGCGGTGTAGCAGGCCATTAGGACAGAGTACGGCAAACCAAACCTGTACCTGCTTGCCCGTGCGGCCTGGGACACCTATGGACGCCAGACGGTGGCCCCTTGGAGTAAATTGGCTCAGACGGTCCTGGATTCCCTGTACGGAGACCACTGGCCCAACACGATTTTTGAAAAGCCCAACAATTGTGAAATCTGTTTGCAGACGATGCATTGGCCCGAGAAAACGGTCTGCGGACACGTATTTTATCTCCATTTGAAACACATGAATACTACTGCCCGATCTGTAGAAACCCCCGTCCTTTGCTGTATGATTCTGCTGCGATTCGGTGGAGATGGTGAATCTTGATGAGCAGGAAAAGGAGGAATAAACAGGGCAAGAGGAGGTTCAAAGAAAAAAAAATGGAAGAATGGGTTAGATGCTGGAAAGAAAAATAGCTCCGGACGAATCATTCAAACCCATTCTCCCAATTTTTTGAATTCCTTCTAGTGCCAAAGTTGGATCAGAGGCCTTTCACAAATGGGAGGCAAAGACCTTTCAGCGGTTACGTTGCACATGCTTGGGAACCCTCCTCTTTCGAATGGAAGACTTCCAGGAGTTATGTTGCACATATGAGGCATAGCAACACCTGTCCGCTGTGCAGGTGCCCTCGACCCGTGGCAGACGATGACGATTGAAAGAGGACCTAGAATTAGGGAAGAATGTGTGGGATGGCTGGAAAGGAGCATAGCTCGGGAACAGTCATTCGGCACAATATCCCCTTTTTCTGGATTCTTTTCTTTGCCAAGGTTGGGCCAGACATTCTGACAGGACTAGTGCGATCCGTTCATGTGAGACGGATGCCAAACTTCCTTCAAACAATTTTATTCCACGCGAGTCTCTTCTCATTTCTTCTCCTTCTTCCTAAAATTTTCTCATGACAACATTAAAAAAATTTTAAGGCTACAACTGCAGGAGGACCAAACACACAAAGTGTCCTCCTATTATATTCTCATGCAGATCCAGAATAATTATTCTGATAATTAAAATGGAACAGATGGACCCAAAAGGGGAGGAAAACCACATGGTTCGAACAAACTTTGGACAGAAATAGGTCGGAGAAGGAGTAAAAAGGGAACAAAACAGAGGGTAACGCAGAGATGGGAGAAAAATGGGGCTCGTGTCATGTCCCACCCACCTATGGAAAGAACTGTAAAACCATGGGGAGCTCACGGGCAAAACGTCTTGGCACTCCAGTGAAAGTGGAGAGGCGTCACAAGGGGAAGGGAACACACCGATGGAAAAGCTCTGATAGCCCTGAAACCCAAGAAAAACGGGACGGTCCCATAGGAGTCTTGCGAGGAGAAAAGGAAACCATAGGCTACGAGGAGTGAGTGAATAATAGTAGATTTTAATGGCGTAGGAGCCAAATTAGGCTATGCTGCGCGAAACACTTGTAAAAATCTATTTAAAAAGTAACAGCCTTAAAAACGCAAGACAAACACAACACACAAAAGATAAAAAGTTAAAAATCAAATGCGGTGTAAAAGGCCAATATGACGTAAAAAGGCAAATAAATTATGGTGCGGGTTTTCCCCCACCAAGTCAGATAGATTTAAAACAGAAGAATGAAAAAAAGTCCGGCGATGATAATCAAACAAAGGACAGTCAATTAAAATGTGATGAATAGACATGGCAGGAAGGATACTCGGGAGCATCTTCTCCAAACAAAAGATGTTTGTGAGTAAAAGGAGTATGTCTAATGCGAAGGCGAGTGAATCTGACAACGGCTCTTCGCATTGGAAATACAGGCAATTCTGTAATCATCGGCTTCATCGTGTGTAATTTGTTATTTATATGAAGACTCCACGATTCCTGCCATGTCTGATGAAAGAGCATTAAAATGTGACGTCGAATGTCCTCAAAAGGGACTGCAAACTGCAGAGGATTCGTTGCCGCACGTGCAGCCGAGTCCGCTTGTTCATTTCCTAAAATACCTACATGACTAGGTACCAGCAGAAATTTATGTCATAACCCCTGCTATAAAGCTGGCAAATAATGTCAGCAATTTCAACCACGATAGGATGACTTCGATCGTCCAGATGTACCAATGTTTCAAGGACGCTCCTACTGTCAGTATATATGACGAACTTTCGAGAACTGGACTTCTCGACTAATCTAAGGGCACAGTAAATGGCGACTGCTTCGGCAGTGTAGACACTGCAGGAAGAGTCGAGCCGGTAACTGTGCCTGATGTCGTATGAAACGACACCACAGCCGACATATCCAGTTCCTTTCGATCCATCCGTGTAAATAGGAATAAAATCCTCATACTGACAGCGATGGAAGGAAAAGATTCTCTGGAGCACAGTGGGACATGTGTTGGATTTGCTGAATAAAGCAAAAGAGTTATGGAAAGTAAATCTTGACACATTCCAAGGTGGAAATTTAAAAAATTTCTTTGTTGAATACACAAGTCATGTAGGCTGAATTCCTTGATGATGTCTTTCACCCTTTCAGAAAAAGGACGGATGAAAGAAAGACGAGCACTGTACAATCTACTTAAAGACGGGCTGATACTAATGGTCTGTAATGGGTGAGATGGGAGAGATGACATTTTGAAATGATAATAGAGCGACAGTTTCAGGCGCCGCAAAGCCAAAGGTAGCTGGTTACAGAGGACATACAGACTCTGCACAGGTGACGTTCGAAACGCACCACAGAAGATTCTAAGAGCATTATGGTGGACTGGGTCAAGCTTCCGCAAGGTAGTTTTGCAGGCAGATCCGTAGACGACACATCCGTAGTCGATCCGAGACAGAATCACCGACTGATACACTCGGAGTAATGAAGTTCGATCCGCTCCCCAAGAGGTGTTGGACAATACCTTCAAGATGTTGAGGGATTTCTCACACTTCTTCCGCAGATGTAAAATGTGCGGAAGAAAAGTGAGTTTGCGGTCAAAATTACTCCGAGGAAGCGGACGTCAGGGACGACAGGAATAGCCGTATCACGGATGCAAATGTCAGGATCGGGATGGAGACCCCGCTTCCTACAAAAGTGCACGCAACTACTCTTGCTGGCAGAAATACTATGCCCATTAGCATCACACCATGTAACCAGGTTATTGACTGCGGTCTGAAGTCGTCGCTCAATGATACGCATTGACGATCCTTCGCAGGAAATCTGCAGATCGTCAACGTATAATGAACCATGAACTGATGGTTGCAAATAAGAAAGAATGGGAGAAATGTGACTAATGAAAAGAGTGGTACTCAAAATGCTCGACTGAGGAACTCCTTCAAATTGAATAAAAGATGAAGATAAAACATTGCCAACCCGTGATACGAAAAAGGTTACAACTGGCTGAATCTGATTTACGATCGGAATGGAAGAACTAGCATCGATTGATGAGTAGAACTTTATGCTCGTTTCGCCTTATCTACTATCTTTAAACTTAAATTCTGAATTATTTCTTCAGCAGCACTTTTTAGTGCTTATTTGCGAGGGAAATCAATTCCCAATATTTCCAACTTTTCTCCTCCTCTACTAAGACGACCATGGAATTGGAAAACGAATCCCTTCATGACCACGATATGAGTTGAAATGCAAGTTCTTCTAGAGCCTCCACTCCATCCATACCTGAGCACTTCCACTCAGCTTGCCAAAGACGAAAGCTCATTGAACAAGAATTAAAGACTTACACCGACTCAATCGATCATACGGAAATTCTCATGAAAAATCTGGAAAGGCAAGGACTTCTGGACCAATCCTATCTACACTAACCATCGCACCATGATCCACGGACTCAGACATCAAAGAGATCTACTATCTGGTGAGTATTCTCAATTAGCGCCTTGCGATGCTGCTGGCTGCCCCACTCATCACACACCCCCATCCTCACCCACACGAAGCACAACTAAACGCAAAACGGACACGGACGGTTTTATAACCCCACCAAAATACAAAACTAAACGTCAACTAAATCTTTCCACCACACTCAACATCCCTTTACAAACTCAAAATAAATTTGCAGGCCTCACCATTTCTGAATTTGAAAGGAATTTACCAATCTCCAAACCATCAGCCTCCCCCACACACCCCACCACTTCAAAAACTCCATCACAACAAATAGCAAAAACCAAAAATCTTCCACCCCCAATTATGCTCAAAATCCACAAAAACTACCGAAATCAACTTAAAGAACTGACCTCAGCCATACCTGAACTTAGAACAAGACTTTCGGGAGAATACATAAAACTCTACATAGACCCTACTCGACCACCCAAATATTTCAGACCTAATTTCCAAAATTACTCCAGACCGCGTCCATCTCATTTGCTAATTTCAATGAAGAGGTCACAGGATCACATTTTCTCCGTCTCTTTCACAGTTCCCCCTTTCCCTTGTGTGCCTTTTTGTATCAAAAAGAGCGACGTTTTTGTGAAGAAAATATTCATCTCCTTCAATGACAAAAAAAGAAACGGAAACTACACTGATTGCTACTGATAGTTGTCTTAATTACATTTGAAGCTACCTCTATGAATGAAGATGTAGTTGATGGATTAAGGCCATTCAATCCAATGGCGGTTTTCGAAGAATGTCTCAATGCTCTCCCCATCATTTTCTACTCACGAACTTCGATCGACCATTGAGCCTGTAACTGTATTTACAGCCCCTGAAGTAAAATACGTTATCACTATAGTTGTAGATATATTGAGAGAATAAAAATAACACGGATTCCTTTTAGTTCGAACAGGTTCCCTACCAGGGCCCTTCGTTCCACCCTTTTGTTTCCTGTCCAAGATAACGGCCGAAGTCTTCGTAAATTAAGTGACGAAGAGTCTTGTGCAGTCCCGCATAGGCCGAAGACGGGAGGATTTCTCGTTATGACCTGGCATCCTCGCCAACCAGCCAAACGCAACCAAGGGATATTACCTCTGGGAACGTTTTCTAAAAATTCGTTCCAAAACTTTTATTGACTGTGTACGCAACTCTACTACCGCAGTCCCTTCCAGACACAATGATATTTCCCATGCGCCAAGGTTCCCCACTAGGTACTACCGCAAGAGGAATAGTGGGGTCCTTTAATGCAAGAAGGCATGCAGGAGATCGGTACACCACAATTTTTTAAAATTATTATTACGCGTTTTAAAC
This sequence comes from Nephila pilipes, assembly GCA_019974015.1. Classification (NCBI taxonomy): domain Eukaryota; kingdom Metazoa; phylum Arthropoda; class Arachnida; order Araneae; family Nephilidae; genus Nephila; species Nephila pilipes. The sequence goes on along the minus strand of BMAW01031060.1, from coordinate 11,356 downwards.
AAATGTTAAATTTAACAGAACATAAAGGAAAGTAAACAAAATCTAGTTCGAAATAATATTATCTCTCTATATCATAAAATATAAACCAGAAAGCAAACACACACCCCAAGTAAAAACAAAAGATATAGAAAAATAAAGGGGAGAAAGGTCACTGGTGTATCTCGGGGTCGTGATGTCCGTACACATTTAAAGAAGTGTACGGACGAAGGAACAGACTCTGCGAAACGAGATATCGCAGGCCATCTTTCTGGACTCGTAAGCTTCAATACCAGACCGTATGGAGGTTCTCCAGCAGGGTAATAAAACCTCCATCCATTTGTAATTTTTCATACAAAAAAATCACCATTTCGCTTCGATTTTGGAATCACTTACATCTCTTACTGTACTTTCAATGCGCAAATTCTTATGGCAATGACTGTATTTGAATGATTTCGCAACTTGACCAGTAACGGCGACTTCAGCGAGAAAACGGAAGATCCCGAAAATACTGGAATCACGGCGAAAACTTTGGAGATTTGTCCGTAGTGCGAACTAGTAAGCCGAATGTTATTGAAAATGCTGCGACTTTTATTAGAAGTGTATTTTTTATCCTATTGCGTGGCTAATCACTACCAGTACTGTGATTCCTATTTGTTATGTTAATCTGTCAAATTTTTGCTACCTGCGGTCTTTTTGTCCTGAACTTTTGTTAATAAAACCTTTTGTATAATTCTCCGTATTGGAACCGATTTCATACAAGTCTGTGTGTGTTTTTCATTTTAACTTTTATAACACTTTGTCAAACGTTTCATGTTTATTCCTAACAAGAACAGAAGTCAATTTTGCTTTGTAAAGTCGCGTATGGTCTAGCTGTACGATATGACGAAAATCCGTTTTTAGGAGCCCCTGTATAGTATACTATTGCCAAACTGAGAGAATCGATTACTGAATTATGAATTGAGAATCAGAAATTACCTGTGCTAGACAAAACGCTTAACGAGACTATTCGGAACATAGAAAACGAAAAAACCCGTCACCGGAACGAGATGCAAACCTTAAAAAATTTACCAAAACGCCTTATGTCGGCATTAATGAGACAATGTCACTCGGTTGCGATCGAGAGAACGTCGAACTGAGAGCGACTGTACCAATAGGAGTGCTTGAACAATGTGCCAATGAATCTTTCACCTGAACAAGAATAATTTAATTCCGAAACACAATGCTATCTTTGTAAACATCTCCTCGAGAATGATAAAGTTAGAGACCATTGTCATTTGAGTGGGCGTTATAAAGGAGCAGCTCATAATTAGTGTAATTTAAAATTTAAAATGCGAAAAATGAAACCCGTTGTGTTTCATAAACTTAAAAATTATGATGCTCATCACATAATTAAATGTTTCGGGAATTTTAAACACCATGAATTTAACATTCTTGCTAATAATACGGAGAAATATATCACTTTTTCAATGGAAAAAATTATTAAAGAAAATAATGTTACAGTATCTCTGCAATTCACAGATAGTTTTCAATTTTTACCAACTTCATTACAAAAGTTAGTCCATAATTTAAGAGATAGTGATTTCAACATTTTAAAACAAAATGTATCCCAAGATAAAATTTATCTTCTACGAAAAGGTATTTATCCCTATGAATACGCGGATAACTTGCAAAAGTTTTCAGAGATTACTTTCCTCCTGCTTCTGCATTTTACAGCACATTACGTGGGGAACATGTGAGTGAGGAAGATTACGAACATGCTAAAAATGTGTGGTCCACCTTCAAAATTAAATCTCTAGGTGAATATCACGACCTGTATGTAACCAGTGATGTTTTGCTTCTGGCTGATGTACCAGGTATGTTAGTATGAAACCGGAATTCGCCCATAGGTGGCGCTAGATGTCGATGCAGTTAGATGCTAGATGTCGATCCGACACATTACGTCAGCGGTGTCTTGTTATTGTACTGATATCCGACAAAGATTTCCAACTCACAATAACACGAGTTTCATTCAGTAGCATTAGTTTATTAGAGATAAACATGTCGAGTTTTGTGCCAACAGATTACGATTTGCGGACAGCACTACTTTTCTGTTTTCATCTGAAGAAAACTGCAGCCGAATCGCATCGAATGCTTCTGGAGGCATTTGGTGAGCATGCTCTCGGTAAAACATAGTGTTTCGAGTGGTTCAAACGGTTCAAAAGTGGCGATTTTGACGTGAGGAACGAAGAACGTGGAAGACCACCGAAAAAGTTTGAAGACGCTGACCTGCAAGCATTGTTGGGCGAAGACGACGCTCAAACACAACAACTGGCGCAGTTAAAGGTGACCCGAAAAGCCATGTCCCTTTGGTTGAAAGCCATGGGAAAGATACAAAAGATGGGGAAATGGGTTCCACATGAACTCAACGAAAGACAGCAGGAAAACCGCAAAACATCATGCGAAATGCTGCTCGCCAGGTTCAAAAGAAAGTCATTTCTCCATAGAATTGTGACTAGCGATAAAAAGTGGATATATTTCGAGAATCCTAAGCGCAAAAAGTCATGGGTTACTCCGGGTGAACCATCAATATCGACGGCAAGACCAAACTGCTACGGACGAAAGACAACGCTGTGTGTTTGGTGGGATCAGAAGGGTGTAATCTACTACGAGCTACTGAAAACTGGGGAAACTGTCAATACTCAACGCTACCGAACACAAATGACCGATTTAGATCGAGTTTTGCGTGAAAAAGGACCAGAATACCAACAAAGACAACACAAGGTGATTTTGCTGCATGACAATGCACCAGCACATAAAGCAAAACAGGTCCAGGAAACGATAGAGTCGTTCCGTTGGGAGATTCTTCAGCACGCGCCTTACTCATCGGACCTTGCCCCATCCGATTACTACTTGTTTGCATCGATGGGACACGCACTTGCTGAGCAGCGCTTTACTTCTTACGAAGATGTACGAAAATGGCTCGATGACTGGTTTGCCTCAAAAGAGCAACAGTTCGTTTGGCGCGGAATCCACAAATTGCCAGAAAGATGGGGAAAATGTATATATAGCGAAGGACAATACTTTGAATAAGTTACTTTGTATCATATCATTACAATAAACGTGTTTTTTCTGTACAAAAATTCCGGTTTTATACTTACACACCTGGTATTTTGAAAATTTCCGAAAAATGTCTTAAAAATTATGAATTGGATCCTGCACACCTCATTACATTACCCTCTCTTGCATGGCAAGCTTGTTTAAAAATGAGTCAACGAACTTTAGAATTGTTCACAAGCATTGACATGCATTTATTTATTGAAAAAGGTATTCGTGGGGGGATTTCAACGATATGCAAAAGATATGCCAGAGCTAGTAACAGTTATTTAGAAAATTATGATCCTTCAAGTCTATCTAAATATATTATTTATTTAGATGTACATAATTAATATGGCTGGACAATGTCTCAAGCCTTAACCTATGGTGATTTTAAGTGGATTTCTCCAGATGCATTTAATAAAGAGCAGATTTTATAAATACATGAAAATAAAGAAGTTGGTTACATTTTTTAGGTAGACCTTGAATATCCTACAGAACTTCTTAATTTATATAGCCGAAAAATTGTTGATTAAAAAACATATGATTTCACCCACTTCAAGAAATATATTACAAACATTCAGTTTTAAAAACTTCCATGAAAGTGAAAAACTAGTACAAAATTTGATGAAGAAGAATAATTATATCGTATATTATAAGAATTTACAACTATACCTATCTTTAGGATTGAAATTAACAAAAGTTCATAAAGTTTTAAGTTTCAAGCTGCAGGTGCCGATGGAGAAATCACCCACTCGTCAGACGATGCCTTAAAAAATCTCTTCGGCGTCCCAAGTTCATCCGCCTCTTTGATTGGATCGACTGGGTCAATTTACTCCTATATTTCTTTCTGTACAAATGGGAGAGCAGACAAGAAATTTGGGTTGGTGGAAGAATACGGAGACTTTAGGGTAGTCCTGAAGATCTACGATGGGTCCACCTGTGCGAAAAATCCTCAGAAATATTGGGTCGGAAAGGAGAGAGAGTTGGACATAACTCTGAGCAAACGCAGTCCTCTGATGACGAAGGTCAACAGTTTATTCCTAGCAACGTACGAGAGCATCCAAAGAAGAGTGGCCGATTTGAAAAGATCTGCGAACTTTCATCCATTTTACTGAAAAAATATCTTTGCATACCACTGGTGGATGTTAAAAAAATTATCTTACCGAGCAATCCCGACCACAATTTGGCACTACACGATCCAGTTAATCAAAGACACTACGAGGCAGCCTGTAAGTTATTTCAAAGTACTTTAAATTCCTATTCTTTAATCGAACATTTACTCGACCAGACCACTCCTGTTTTTTACTCTAACAATGCAAACATTCCATTTAGTTATGATCATTCTCGTGAAGAATCTTTCATATTTTTATTAAATTTATTAAAATTTCAATAGAACGATAATGAGGATGATATTAAAGATTTATTGAGTAACGCGTTAAACACTAGTTCAATCCTCAAGGTTGGTACCAAAAAAATGAAAATGACGAATATATTTTAAATTCGAAAGTAAATACGATATGTATAATCGGCCCTCCTAATGCGGGGAAAAATTATTTTTGGGACGGTTTTTGTGCGATCGCACTGAATGTTGGTCACATCGGTAGAGTGAATAATAAATGTAATCAATTTGCTTTACAACAAGTTATTGACCGTCGTTTAATTATAGGTAATGAAATACACTGGTTATCATAAATTAAGGAAAAATCACAAAAATAGCGATAACTCTTTCAAAAGTAAGCCAAACCGTGCAAAATTTGCATATGTTGTCCACTAAGAGTAGCTGAGTAAAATTGCAATATGCAAATTAGTGACGCTGCACTCGGCTTACGTCATCTGCCTGGAGCATAAAAGTCCAAGTTTGAGAGAAAGCACACAAATTTTACTGTGATTGCGACATTGAAAATCTGAGATAGCCAATTCGTAATAATGACCTCTAGGCATCATTTGCCTGAAGAACTACGATGGAGAGCCATCGGGAGACTAGAGGCAGGGCAGAGTCAATCAGAAGTGGCCAGATGGCTAAATGTGAGTCCATCTGTGGTTCATAGACTTTGGAGGCAATTTCAAACCACAGATTCGGCATCTAGGAGGTTCAGTCAAGGACGGCCAACTGTTACGACCAGTGCCGATGACCGATATTTGACATTAAGTGCACGCAGGAATAGAACCGCTACTCCGACACATCTTAGATCCTCTCTTGCTGCAGCCACCGGAAGGTTGGTGTCAACGTCAACTGTGCGCAGAAGGCTCCACGAAGGTGGTCTGTATGCGAGACGACCAGCCATTTGCGTGCCGCTCACATCACGCCATAGGAGAGACCGTTTGCAGTGGGCCCGACAACATGTCCACTGGACGTCAGATCAATGGAGGCCTGTTCTCTTTACGGATGAGTCCAGGTTTAGTCTAGAAAGTGACAGTAGACGTTATTTGATATGGAGAGAACCTGGGACCCGTTATCATCCATCAAACATCCGTGAAAGAGATGCATACGGAAGAGGCAGTGTCTGTGTTTGGGGAGGCATATCCTTAGGAGGGCGCACAGACCTCCATGTCTTTCCAAGGGGAACCGTGAATGCTCAAGTTTATCGAGACAACGTCCTTGATGCTTATGTGCGCCCATATGCCGGGGCGATTGGTGATTGCTTCCTGTTACAGGACGATAATGCAAGACCACACAGAGCTCGCATTGTTGATGATTATCTTCAACAGGAAACAATTACGCGCATGGAGTGGCCAGCTCGATCCCCGGACTTGAATCCTATCGAGCACGTTTGGGATGCTCTAGGGAGGCGTGTATCTGCCATCAATCCGCCCCCTCAGACCCTTGCCGCGCTTGCATCTGCTTTACAAGAGCAATGGCTCTCACTTCCTATTGAACTGATCGACCGCATAATTGAAAGCATCACACATCGCTGTTTGTGCTGTATTGCTTCTAGAGGCAATCATATTCCATATTAAAGGTACTTTTTCTATTGCAAACCGATACTTCCAATTTGTTTATTTTATACATGTGCTAATTTCTATACTACTATTAATGTCTGATAATTTCTTTTTATGTTGTTTAATACCTTACTATGTGTTGTATATTGTGGGTAAGTTTCATAAAATTCCATGTGTAATTTCTTGAGTTATCGCGATTTTTGTGAATTTTCCTTAATTTATGATAACCAGTGTAAATATGGAAGATTCGGCCAAGGACGATTTCAAAAAATTGTGCGAAGGAAAAGCTTTGAACGTTAGAGTTAAGCATTCACCAGATGGTATATATCGAAGGACTCCAGTGCTACTACTCTCGAATAATTCCCTGGATATAGCGAATGATTCGACTTTCAGAGACGTGAGAATGAAACTTTTTTACTGGAGAAAATGCTCGTTGCTGAAAGACTCTACTAAGCAGACCTATCCAATGGCATTATTCGATATTTATAAATATTATGATATTTTTTGGATTGAATGTATAGGATATAAATTTTGAACACAAATAAAAAAAAAAGACTTATTCCATAAAAATTTGTTTTTATTTTTGTAATAAACCATAATACAAAGACTTACTGAAATCAACACTACAATTGGCATATTATCTAATTTCTTCGTGATGTGGTACATTATCAAACTGAGCAAAAGGTCTTAAAGTGTCTCTCATACATTTAACAACCATTTCACATTCTACTTGAAAAAATCCTTGGGAGTCTGTATAGTTGTCAATTTCCATTCCGATCTTAGCAGTAGTTAATGAGGGAACAGGTTGGACTCCCACGTGAAGACTAGGTTGAGATTCCGGTCTAAAAGTTTCATATATACTTATACACAAAATTTGACTTTTTTCGATTATATTTCCGAAGGCAATTGTGGCTGCGGGATCTTCTCTGTTGACAGCCGAACTTGAACTCTCGTAGGGATCGCAATTTTTATCTCTAGTATAAGATAAATTGCCTCTGACATCAATTCCTCCAGTTACAATATTTATTCTTCTCGAGACATCTTTGGGATAATTAGGAAAACCGGTGTAAATACATCTGTGAGGTTTTTTTTAATAAAACCCGCTTGAGGTTGATACGACACATCCGCAATGACTAATCCTGATGCATTTTCTGCATTAATTTCTGAACAAAAACTTTGAAAATCTGGCCATCCATATCCAGATTCTGGATCATTACATATAGCTAAGTAACAGGTAAACCTAATTGCTGATTGGGTTTTTTTTTACCCATTGCGTCACTTCCATATCGGTACTTTTTTCCACACCGTATATTTGTTGATTCAAATTCTGCATGTGAGAAGTTGTTAATATTTCCATTTCACTAGGAACCATGAGGTTGTTATCTTGGAATTTGGTATATTTGGCATTCACGCTAGGAACATTCTGTAACTGAGCAGAGCCGAATCTTATGAACCTATTTTGATTTAAAGGTAACTAATTCTGTGGCGGACTGATTCGTTGGAAATGCAATTCGAATATTTTCAGATGTCACTTTACATTTCAAATCAACAACTTGCGCGTTATCAGGAAGTAAAAAAAATTCAGAGGGATTTAAATACATGAAATCCCATTCCCACGGGATATACGCCAGAGGAGTTGTGAAAAATGCATTTGCGCAGACTTTCCTCGTAGTGGTTCTTCCGCTTACAATATCGGTAGTGTAATCCTTCAGTAATCCTTGATAAGCCATTCCGTATGTTAAAAAGCGGTGCACTTTTTTGAAAGTCTGAAAATATTCCAAATGGCTAGGGAACGGACGAGGTACCATTGTGTGACGACCACTTCCCTGGTTCGAGACTGAATTCACATTTTCTCCGGTTACAGGTAACTGTAAACCAGCTCTCTTAGCAACAGGGGCTCCTTCGGCAGTTCTTTTTTCGCCGCTCGTTCCGAGTACAGGTTCCATCGTCTCGTCCATCAAGGCAGGTTCGGGAGCAGGTTGAAATTCAGGAGGTGGTACTTAATCGGCAACAGGCGAATCTGCAGAAGGAATAGGATGGTCAATAGGTAGCCCTCTTCGGATTCTCGCTAAATTATACTGTTCGTATGCATAGCGCCTTTGTCCTTCGTTCAGGTTACACCAATTAGGTCTTACATGTGGAGGAGGACCTAAAGGTCTTTCTTTCCCAGGCATATCTGTAAAAATAGTAAATACTTACATTTAGGATACAGGGTTCCAAAAATATCCTCTAATTTTTTTTTTTTTTCACTTAAGCCCCCGGCTCCAATCAGACTCCTAATATCTCCTTCGTCCCAATAATTGTCCAAAAATTGTTTTATTGCCACAGTGCCGGCAGAATTTATCAGATTGTGAAATTCGTCCGCTTGTTCGATTGGACTTAAGACGCCCGCCTTAAGTCCAATCGTTACTTGCGGGCGTCTTACGAACCTTGTAAGACGCCCGCAAGTAAGCGTCATCGTGCACTTTAGTTATTTGGTCTGCGCAGGATTATCTGGACCAATAAATTCAGAATGGGGCAGCACATAACCCTTTTTATCGGTTCTATCCACTAATTTCTTAATTCCTATTCCTAAACCCGTCGCTAATGTTGCGCCTGTAGCTATTAAGCCAGCTTTTCCTACCGGTAATGCAGTATTCACAGTAGATCCAATTTTAGACAGCACGTTAGTTCCGCCGTTGCTGTTACCTCCTGAAGAACTTCCACCCGAATGATCTAATAATGGGGTGTTTTCGTTTATCGGCCTTCTTGTTAATTCTTCGTAATTATTTGCATCTAATATGCGACGGTAATCTTGAAAACAGCGATCATACACACTACCTTCGCCAAAATTACTTAAATTAATTGTCTCTAAAGAAAAACGATGTCTTAAACCCTCCAACATTGTGGCAAATGAATCAAACATAGAACGGATGGGGCGCACCAAATCACATCCTGGGTGCTTGGTCATAATAAAATCTTCGATTCTATTATTTCCTACTTCCTGGCCGACGACGCGGTACCGGATGGGAGGAGTTTTCACTTGAAATGTCCAAAACGCTGGCAATTGAAACATCTCAGAGGGTTCGGAATGCATGGTCGGACGCAGAGTCTTAGATATGCGGCCTGAACAGTCTGTGGAAGGATAGGAGTCGAAAAGGTCAGGATGAGATGCTTAGTATTAAGCACCTTACCATCTCTCCTAATCGAAATCCTCCGAACACCACAAACTTATTGGTCCTGCATATTCTCTAAAATCTCCTGTTCCGACACATTCGCCATGTCCAGTGAGGATACGACGCCGTGAGAGTAATTTAAATTGCTATGAGGTGAAGTGGTCCCGGGATAAGGTCCTAATGACTTCATCCTCATCGCAAGTTCTGCTTCCGTGTCATTGGTCACTTCCATGAATAAATCACCGAAACGTAATTTTTTTATATCTTTAACTGCCCCAATCATTCCTTGTATGCCCTTTTGTATCAAAAAGGGTGAAATATTTAAAAAGGAATCCTCTACTCTTAAGAGGGGAAGAAAGAGAAAAAGAAGGGGAAAAAGATCAGAAGTACCTCGGGGTTGTGATGCTCGTACTCATCTGAAGAAGATGAGCCCTTTGAGAGGTAGGATAGGAGCAATCGCTGACCACCTGATGGCGTTGCGGCCAGCTGCTGCTCTGGCTCGTGCGCAGAAAGCGAGCTCCGGGGAACGAGAACGTGCTATTGGAACGCGCAGAGGCGAGAAAAAATGAACTTAACTAATAACTGCGCGGAGGCGAGAAAAAACGAACTATACTAATAACAGCGCGAAGGCAGGTGAGTAGACATTTGTGATTTGTGTGCAGACTATGCGTAGACAGTAACATCTACCTGCGATGCATTACATGTAATACTTCAGTGTGTATCCGGTTATTCTGAACAATAAACCATTTTATACAAACATTTTATACTTACTCTTTGTGCAAGAAACACATTAATTCCTATGACCCCCTATATATATGTGTAATGATTTAACTTTTAATTCAATAATTACCCTAAATAATAAATTGTGCTTTCTATTCATCTCATTTCCCTAATGCAAAAAGTAAAAGGTTCATTCTTCTATTCAGTCCCTTTTCAAAATTATCCTATATATTTTATTGCATCAGCAGCGGTCTGAAGAGGATTAAAGTATTGCTTACCAAACTAATTTATAGAATCTATACGAAACAATCCCTTTTGTAATTCCTTCTACTATATTTCCCTGAGATCCCCTTATTCTTACCAGTAAGCACTTATGACTTGAGTAGAGGATTTTTCCTGAGCTATAAGCAAAAAACACCTTGAAAAAACAGTGCTCTCTTTCATTTCTTGCTCTTTTTCTACAATTGTTCTGTTCTTACCTAATGATTTAAACCAAATGCCCTAATATGAAATGGTCTCACTACTCTCACAGGCTTATGAAATAAAAAGTGAGAGAGTTCAACATCTCAGATATTGTGATATTATGTTTGCATTACAAAGATCGATGAGATATCAGAGTATACATTTACCAGAGGATAAGGAGTTCCTCCTGTGTGAAACGTGAGTTTAAATTTTGATGACATGGGAGTGGACGGGACCGTGGCAATCCAGCATTACTGGAATTCCGGTTTCCGACGACCAGGATCTTCCGAGAACCCGCATATGACGCCAGCGAAATCAGCAGCGATGCCAGTCTTTGCCCCACCGACCATCGATACCGTTAATGCTGATTAAATATCTCCATCAGTTTTCAAGGACTTTTTTCCACATACGTATCTTTGGAGGATGTTCCAATGAAGGCCCATAGCCTATATCTGTAAGAACAAACCAGTGGACTTTTAACTAAACAATGAAGCCCACCATGATTGGACTTTTACTTTCATAGTGGATTTCAGAACCATCTAACCTAAAATTGACTTATACAGATTTATGGTACTTGCAATGCTATTACTGTATTCATGTTCCATATAACTCATTCCTTCAACATGTTACTATTTCTTCCATAATTAAGTAATATGCATATCTTGAGTAAATAATCTCTATCCCGCTACTGCCCTAAATATCGGCGTGATAATGAAATGTGGCGGCGTAGTAATGATAATAATGAAATAATGGCGTAATGAAAAATAATGGCAATGTGGTTCCTTTTTTTCTTTTTCTTTCTCTTTTTTTGCAGCGCCCCAGCAGGACTGCCGCCACGCTGCCGCCTGCTTGCGGCCTGCCGCCTGCCGCTGCCGCGTACCAGCAAAGCGCACACGCCATACGCGGCCCCTTTAGCTGCCTTTTCGCCGCCATGCACCGCTACCGCTGCCAAAACGCTGCGCTGCAGCCACTTCGCCGCATAAGCCATGCCGCCGCTTGCTTGCCATACCCGCCGCACACAGCCG
>BMAW01031049.1:0-14723 GCA_019974015.1 Nephila pilipes | reverse complement strand
GAAAATATTCTGTTTCCCTAGATATGTTTTAAAGCGCAGATGCTTACGTCTGATCAAATTTACTCTGCGGAAAACTTAAAAGCTCATTTTCTCAAAAATGGATGTTTCATCCTTTCGGGCAAGGTCATCTTCAAAACTGCGAGTATTTGAGATAACCTCACGATAATGATGCAGTTATATTATCATAGTATTGTGCATAATTTGAACTAGAATTATTCCGTTTCGTGCTTATTTTGATATATTTTCAAGGGTAGGTACATATTAAAAAAATTTGTAACGCTCATTTTCAAAAAGCTTTTAAAAATTGAAAACTGCATTAAATATGGTAAACATTCAAATGTAATTACATTTACAAGTTTTAATTTGTTTCATGAAAAGAAAATTATATATTCTGAAGCCTAAGCTTTCTTAAGATTGTGCTTGCAAATTAATATATCATTAAAAATGTGGAAACGTAACATTATAATTAAGCAACATTTCATACATTATTAAAACATTTCATGAATAATTAAAATTAACATATCAAAATACAAATTATAAATGATCGCATAACAAATTGCATAGTTTCATTGAAATTTTAAGGATATGCAGATTCGAGGAATAGATAAAATATATTCGATTTATTGTGTTTAACAATCGTGTGACTCCTTAACTCCCTAAAAAGTCTTAAGATTTTAAGGAAACATTTTTCCAGAAAAAGGGTAATGAAATCATGTATTTTAACTGAAGGTACGAAACTCTCACAAGAGCAACACCCCATTATTTCTCGAATCCGTGACTCAACTTGTACATCGGAAATCACGAAACCCGTGACCGTAACCGTGGGTCTTACGTATATTTAAAGTATGATTTTTCGAATAAAGCTCGTGAAATGTGTGTACTATCTTACAAAACAAATTATACTTACCTAAAATTATTTGACTCTTATGGAATGCGTTAAATGAATATAAAGATAAAATGCAATCAAAACAAGTAGAAAATAAAATAACTTCAAATTGAATGAATCTTTAGTAAGCCCTTATCTTTAAAATGTAATCGATAGTCTTACACCACTTATGAATAAAATGCCTTTTCAGTAAAAAGCTTAGTTAAGAGACAGTTTTTCCAATCAGCTTTAATAAAATGAGTTAAAAGACTCATTAACAAAGGCAAACAAGAAACGATGGCGGCATTTATTGAAGATAAAAAATTCCGTCTAAAAATCGTTTCAGAGCTTCTTTTTCTGCTTCTTTTATTCTTAATGAAATTATTAAAATAAATCTTATCGATCAACAGTTGATGAATAGGAGGTAAAAAGGAGATTGGCGGTTTTTTTTTTTTTTTCAAAGTTCAAAGAGAAAGACGCATCATTTTTAACGCGGTAAAAAACAGCCAAATACGTAATATGGAGTTGATCCTTTTAAGTAGGATTCATGTACATTCATCTAATGTTTTTATCGATCAAAATTAAAAGGGTTTTTTTTTTCGAATAAAAAAAAAATGTTCGTTTTTTTTTTATTTATTTAATCATAATTTATCCGATGAAGAAAAGAACTAAGCAGAAAAACCATTATTTAAAAGAAAAATACCGTGCTGCTTCAGTGAAAAAGCATTTGGTGGAAAAATGACTTTTGTTCTGTTCAAAAAATTAATTCCGATTTTTAAAAAAATTACTCAACCCGATTTTTAAAATAAATATGAAATTTTCTTTGTTTTCGATGTAAAACAAACTAAAGAAAATGACTTTAGAAACATTTGAATGAGATTAAGACAAACAGAAATATTTTTGTTTTTTTCCTATTCTTAAAATCAATGCTAAAGCACTTAAAATAATTCCTTCATCAAATAGAAACGAAGCTTGGTCAACGAATATTATATATGTAATGTAACTGTTTGATTCTTTTACTTAAATAACTTGCTCTTGAAGTAATTTTGGAAGATTACTTATTCAATAACATAATGTTTCATAATATAATAATAATAATAATAACTTGTTGTTTACTTCAAGCCAAGTTTCCCACATTTTTATTATTCCTTGTTTTGTTTCGCTTCTAACTTTTGCATAGTTCATAGAGTTTCAGACATTTACAAGCACAAACTGAAACTAGTAATTCAATATGCCTTTAATCTGAGTTCACCTCACAAATATGAGTTCTATACATCCTTACTTTTCTGTTAGGAGAAATTTTTTGAATATTTAAAGCTTATATATATATATATATGTGTGTGTGTGTGTGTGTGTTTATCAAAAATACAAAAAAATATAATTTTTTTTAAACATGTATATATGAGTGAAATCATGAAGCGCCCTCTTTCTTAGAACAAAACCATAGAGCACGTCTCTCTTCCTCTCGCTCTCCTCCCGCTTTCCTATATGATCCATCAACTGTCCTACTCCGAGCACCAGCCCGTGTTTCAATAATTTCATTTAAAAATAATTTAATTTCCTAACTTGTCCAATAATTTGACTCTCAGTAAAGAGTTCATTCCCATTTCTAATACCATTCCAATTTAGCTTTTAATTTATGCAATCATGTGCTCGTAAAATCTGCCAAATCAACTTTCCTACGGATGCAGGCCTGTAGGGATAATCCCTACAAGACAATTTTCTGCAATGTAAATCCCAGAGAATTCAGTTCATCCAAAACCACATGATCTAAAGAAAATCCCTGCGTATAAATTCTAATCAAGGTAAATTTCTCTGTCTTTCGCTTCGTCCATGAAGGCCTGCTCTGTGTTGCTTATGTTCTCAAAATGTATGTAAAATGGCCTCTCCGTCATTTAAAAGTAATAAATAGACTTTATTCAGAAGTAGTGTTGCTCTTCCAGACATGATTTTCTTATGCCCTTTTTACCCGTGCTTTAAATTTATTTTACACATACATATATTTACATATGTGTGTGTGCGTGCACGTGCGCGTGAATGCGTGAAACAAAATTAACAGCTTTGCCCTGACTAAGCTGTTGTAATCCTGTTCATGCAATCACTAACATTGGTTTTCCGATCGACTGCCGACAAAGAGTTATTTATTTAAGTTGAGAGTATCTTTTTATTACAGATAGCACGTATTACATGAAAGCGAAACATCACAAAAGGCGAAAGGGAATTAGAGTGCCCGATAAAAATCCAGGAGTTTTTATAGTTCAGAGGAAGGAGATTATCCCTAATTGAGGATCTAGAAGCTCACTGACAAACAAGTTTCATGCAATTCTAGAGTGAAAGTGAAAGTAGGTTTAAAAGCAAGCAGAATGGTGTTAAAAATAAAAAAGTTTTGAAAAGAAAATGATAAATTGAATTATCATTCATATGCAATTTAAAAACTGCAGCTGTAGGGTATAGATAATTAAATATTTTCAACTCACAATCTTAAATAATTTGAATTTATTGTTGGTGTAGAGAAAGCTTAATTGTTTACATATTCTTTTATTACGAGGTATTAGTACCTTCTCTCTCACTCTCTCTCTCTCTCAAAGGCTTTTCATTTTCCATTACAAATTTATCTCTTAAAAATGAATTAACAGCATTTTCTAACTATTTCAAGTATTATATCCATATGAATCTTCAATAAAATTTAATAAATATTTGGATCATCTAATTTCAATTAAATTATTGAGAATTGTGTATTAAAAATTATTTTTGTTTCCGAATACATGTTTACTATTTACTGGCAATAGATTGAAATTTATAATTTAGGTGACAAAAAGTACTAAAAAATGTTATTATAACATATAAATATTAGTGAGAAATCCCTCTATCTAACACTCTAAAAATACGTTAAATTACAGCGATTGAATATGTGTGATTGTTTTGAAACTATTTTAAATATTTTACTTATTTTAATATTGTAAAATCTTACCTTAGAGTTTCATTGAAAAATGCATATCATTTGATATCAATAATTTTTATCGTTTGGTAAAAAAAGAAATTTATTCACGACAAGGCTGAAGAAGTCATTCATTAAAATCTTTTATAATACATTAATTATACATACAATTATCATCTCTATCGACTATACCTAAGTTTAAATTTCTATTTACGATGTTAAAACCTGCCTTTGTAGCACAATTTTTAATTTTAAAATGCAATTGGGTTTTAAAATATTTTCTTCGCTTTCGCATTTCTTTCTTCCTATTTCATTCCACAAAAATTTCCTCTATTCAACATTTCGGATTTTGACATCAAAATTAATTTAATTTAACTGATAAAAGGGTGAAAATGGAAGACTGCATAACATCATAAATTTATGAACGTGATAGAAATTTTTTGAATAAAATCCAAGATCTTTGTTGTAGAATCATAATACTTAAAAAGATTTTATAGTGGAACCTGGAAATGATAATTTTTTACTCTGACGTTTGGCAAATTCAATTAGCTAGTCTTTGTGATTTATTTTGCATTATCTGAAGAATATAAATACTTTGATAAATTGCATCGTGTAGGTAAGGTAGAAATTATTATTTTTCAGTGCCTTTAAATCACCTGCGAAATATCTGCATCATGTTTTATGATGATAATAATGTTGTATTTTAGATGTTTTTGAAAAAATGAATATTTAAGGAGAATTTATAACTCATAATTAATTTAAACAAATATGTAGTTTTATTTTTGCCTTTGAAGAATTTGTGAGCATGAATATATGTATGTACTTGATAATATTATAAAGGATTTTAGTATATGTTAATAAAACACATCACTTGATTTATTTTGGGTAGAAATGTCTGATTTTCTTTAGAATTAACTGTAAAAAATAATATTTACTGACTATTACTTTCTATACATAATAAAATAGTACTAAATAAATAATTCTGATTTATTTCTATTTTTAGCTTATGTGATATTAATTTTTTTATAGATGTATAAAATTAAAGTATTTGTTGCGTCTATAATTTTATACATTGGGATTAAGAAAGTACTGAAGACTTAACAAATGTAGTATCGAAAAAACTCCAAACTTATTTAATTTTATCTTCTTAGTTAGCTTCTTAAAATTAAAGAATCAAAATAATTGAGAGAGTTGCTAATTATCCAACAATTCTAAACTGAATTTATCATTATGAATTTAGAATTCTCTCTGAAAATAAATAAAAAGATGGCTACAGGGAAAATGCTTTTGCTTAAAAACCAAGCTAAATTTGAATAATTAATAATATAATTTTTCAGTTAATTTACTGAAATCCAAGTAATATTTTGAAGAACAGAAAAATACAAATACCTCTCCTGGGACAAAAGAAAAAAAGCAAAATTTTGCAACGTTTTGTAATACCCCAGATTAATTTTAAATTCCAAATTCTGCAACGATAAAAAAAATTTCAGAAATTAAGAAATGATTAAATAAAAATAAAATTATTGACGCCAAATTTAGCTTTGCATCTAGAGTAAATTGTCGCACTGGCGACTTTTGTATCCTGTGACAGTAAAAAAAAACTAATTATACTATAACTCGTTTAATTTTAATACCGGAACAGAATGTGATCAACAGCTTTTGTAAATTATTGTATATATTAATATTTTATCGTTTGGGTTTTCTTAAAAACTGAATACTAATTGCAGTTTTTATCAGTGAATCGCTGGTACATTTTGTTAAAAATGTCGGCATCCTTTTTGCTAATTATAATGTTTGTATTTTGAAGGAATATTAAAACACTAAAAAAAAAAGACAAACAATTCAGAATAGTCTAAATAAGATATGCAATGATATTATATGGTGTATTTAAGAAAATACACTTTAATATATGCATTTTATGAAGAAAATAGGAATCTTATATAATAAATGTATGTTATTAACGTTCACTTAAAATTGTGTTCCAAGTTTCGCCACAAAAAAGAAATAAAATTCCTCCTTTGCTACTTAATATTTCACCATACAAAAATCTTTTTTACTTTTTTTTCATTTCTTTAATCCCTTGAATCGCATACAAAATTACTTTGAAAATTAAAGAAATTATGTAAATAAAATACATTTATTGCCAAAACACGAAGGCTAAATTTCAATAAAACGTAATATTATTTTATAAATTCTCTTTTTTTATATATAAATGTGAAATGAGCATAGATTTCCTAAGTAAATAAAGCAATGACTCTTTCGATAATTACTAGAAGCTAATGGTTTTGATATCTTCCATGCAAGTATCAAATTTAGTGATTATATAATTTTAAAGAATAAAAAAATTGTTTTTGATCTGATTTATTTTTAAATTGCAACAGGAACACAGAAGAAAGTATAATTGAATTTAAACTTCTCTGTACTCTCTCTGTGACATTGTAAAAAGTTTTCATTAGAAGGATTGGGAGAGCTTCAATATTTTTCAACAGTTTATTAATGACTTGGACGGATACACACAAAAGGACAAATAGTTCAAATCAGAATGTGGGGTGAATTACCATTCTATTTAGCAGTTTGAATTCGACGCATTCGCAGCATCGCCATGTTCTCAAGTTCTGTTTACTTTCTCCGAATTCGACCGGTGTTGCCAATCGCAGTTTAATAAACTATACAAAAATAATTGAGCGCTCGCGACAAATATGACACTTCATCTCTCCGGTCCTACCAGAACACTGAAGGTTTTGCGCAGGCAAGCAAGCCTTACAGATGTTACATTATACCTTATACTTTAGTCAATAATAAATACTTTAAATACAAAATAGTAAATTTTTTGTAGTTACAGTTATTTCGTGTGTATACTGAACTAAAATTTATATACAAGCTTTGTCTCCAAAGCAATGTGAATAATTATATTACATGTTCCTAGCAAATTTCCAAAGGAAACAACTGGTTGCGATAGGTGAATTGAAATTATTTTTTTATAATCCGCAAGGATTATTAAATGTATTTTAATAATCCGCAGGTTGTATGTGTCCGATTTGTATGAGTATCTACAGCGACCTTAGAGAAAATCGGTGTGCGAAAGTATCGTCAAGCTCATGATGCAGCGAAGTTTTCATCATTGATATGCAATAAACTTCGTTAATGTAATAGTGAAACTATGGAACCTATACCGTAAAAACATTCTTGGTTTCTCCATCTGCCATATAGTCCAGACATAGTCCCCTAAATCTTGTTCCCTAAACTGAAGATGAAGTTAAAAAGACACCATTTTAGCACATTTGAAAATGCTCGAAAATCGCGATCACAAAACTTCGAAACATCTCTTGAAAAATGAGTTAGCACAATTATATGAAAAATGGCAGTACCGCTGGATTCGTTATATCAGTGCTCCAGGTTCGTACTTTGAAGAATATTAGGTATATATCATTGTCTAACCAGTTATGTAATATTTTTAAAAACTTTTCTCATTACTTTTGGAACATACCTTGTAATAATACAAAGCTTTTGATATTTAAATGCGTTGTGATTAGTGTTTTTCCTGTAATTCGACGGTACTCTGGTCTGATATATGACGGATTACCAAGAGAGTACCGTGATACGAATTATTAGTAGCTGTTAACTCAAAATTTAGAGAAAAATAAGAAAGCTAAAATTACTAGAGCTACAGCTTTAATTATTATTACAAAAATTTCACTATTATTTATTCTTTACCATTTTATTTTACAACGTTTTTATATATTTCACTTGGTGTGTGTCTGTCTGTGTGTGTATCGGTGTGTCATCAAATTTTCCCATCAAGCTAGTGCTCTGAAACTTTGGGAATTGTTCTTACTCGTCTAACAATGCAATATTTAGACAATTGTTTTAACAAATATATAACTTTTTTTTTTGGTTGCACCAGCACTAGGATCGATAAATCCTTCGGGATCGAGGCTGGCATGGGGAGAATAAATGCCAACCTTTGTTGTTGTCTTGCTCTCTTCAGTTGATTAAATTGAAATTATAATTAAATTGTTTATGTGTTTAACATGTGCTTGTTTTGAATTTAATGTATAATACTTAATAAACTTTACCTCCATATAAAAACGTTGGTTTTTATCTCAAATTATTGATTATCTATTTGGTGTTAAAAATTTCTTCCTAAAGGAAGAAAATAATACTCAAGTGTTTTCTCTTCACATCATGACAAAAATATTAAAATAATAAAATTACTTTAATAAGCATTTTATAACACAACCTGTACATGTTTTAATTCCTAAAAAGTTTAAAAACTCTCATATAAAAAATATCTCTCTGAGACGTAACTCCGAAGGCATTAAAAAGATATACAAATTTATATATAATTTTATACTTTACGCTCTGCATAAATTGATTTTTTTGTAAGAAAAATTGACTTTTCCTAAGATTCAACAAGAATGTAGGAAGAAGAAGCAAAGTTTTCTAACCTTTTACTCCTATTTTCTTCCATTTTATTGGCTATCTAAGCGTAAACAAAAGCAAGTAAAATGGAAGCCACACATCTTCCAGGGGCCGTTTTCCCTCTTCCACCCCGTTTAGGATGGTCTCTTATCTTCGGATAACAAATTGTTTCTCCTTTCTGAAGCCAAAATAAGCCAATCTAAACGTCAATCACCAGGGCCAAAGCTTGGCGGAATCTATGACGTCAGCTCGACTGCAATTCCGCACTGACTTCAGACTTCTTATAATCTCTTTTATTATTTTCTGCAATGGGATAATTTTTATTCGTCCGAAGACGCGCCATTTGGTGATGCTTTTCTCCTCCCTTCCTTTTACCCGAGTAACCTTACGACAGACCATAACATTCACGTAACGACCCTCCTTTGTTTTTACAGGCCAATAATAGAAAGGGAGGGCTGTACGAATCGCTTTGATGCTGACTGCTCGTTTTTTCGTCAAGTTACTCGTAAAGTGTATTGAATCTGAAAAACGCAGATGTGAAAGGCAACATGTTTGAGCAAATCAGAGGTTCGGTTTTATTCGGAATTGGTCTCCTTTATTTCACAAACCATTAGTTTGTACACATATAACTACATTGTCTAAGATGGGTTTTTATTGGCTTGAGTATATCTCTTTATGTTTTGAATTTCCCAGGAATAAAATATCCAAAGACAAATGTTTATCTTCAGATAAACATAAACATTTGTCTTCAAGTTCCACAAAAACGTTTGTTCCATACTGTCGTGACTTAGGGCTATTCGCGATTTTCTTTTCATTGACCCCGGGGACTTTAAAGTGATTTGAATTGCATAAAATTATGATTCTTCCCAACCAGAATGAAACTTGATTAGGTAAAAAAGATGAAGATAGAAGTGAGGCGAATTAAATTTGAGATAATGACACATAAATAAAGTAGAATAACACCGGTAAAAAACGAGTTTTTTAAACATGAGTTTTCTTTCAAACTTTACATTTTGCGTAACATCATTTTTATACCTTTAAATTTTAAGTAATATTTGCCTGTCAGTAACATTCATTTTCATTAACATTCGCCTGTCTTGAGGATGAGGAGCAATGTTACGAACATGAGTTGATGCTTCCCTGCAACGCTTCTCATTTTAGGGAAAAGATGGAGATGCAGAGATGTCACCAGTTAACAAGAGTTTAAGCAATGACCCCTTCACCTTGGCGACGGATTTAGCTACCATTTGGTGACTTGGCGAGAAACTTAGTGTAAAATTTAATTTTTTTAAATAATTAGCTTTAATTATATATTTTATATTAACTTTAATTAAGTTGTCGCATTGTCATCCTAAACAATCGTGTTTTGAAAATTTTAGCTCAAATGAGCGCTTTAAAATATGAGAAAAAAGCTTTCAAAGTTTTGACCTAGACATACAATGTGAGTAGAAGAAAACCCATCAATTCTAGAAAAAGTGTTAGATTAACAAACGGTTTAGAAGCAAACAGTTTTTGAATCAGAACGAGTGATTACGTAAGCTCATATTTCATTATTAGAGCATTACCTAGAATTGAAGAATTAAGTGGGCTTCGAGACAGAGAGCGACCTTATCTATCCTTCAGTTTTTTTTTATAAATTATTTTATCTTGCTCTTACGTATCTTCACTGGAGTCCAAAAATTATTGACTGTGTTTCGGAAAGATGGCAGTAGAATTAATATCGAAGAACGGACGTTACACTGTATTCTGAGGAAACGTGATAATTTCGAAAAAAAAAAGATTCCTTATTTAGCTGACACCATACCAACAGGGCATCTATAAACATATCAACTAATTTCGCTTTTATCTTCTAGCACGTTTTCTCATCCAAAAGCAGAAAAAAAGTACCATTAAATCAAACTGCATTTTTTCAATTTTAGCGCAACTACGTAGAACAGGTAACTAAAATTGTTCTATATCAAAATTAACCTATGAATAAGTGTTAAATTTGTTTTTGCTCCGTTTAGCAGATAACAGAACTCGATAGTAATGCCAGTAATACCAAATTTAAGGCTCAGCAATGCTTATAGCACTCGTGTTGCTCCTCAGTGCGATATTACTAAACAATCACAAATCACACATTAATTATTATCCAACACGACGCAAATTTTTAATTCTTAATGAAAAGTTAACGAGGTTGGAACTTAATTTTAATTTTTAATTCTTTTCTACGTGTTTCTTTATGTAGTCACCAACATCCAGAACTATACATTTCATCCAACTATTCACCTTTCGTTATTATTGAACTCAGCAGATTGAACTCTGCCTTCTCTATACTGGAGGTTACTTCGGTTTCAAACAATTTAATATTAATAGCTGTAATTTACAATATCATGCACATAAGGATCAATAATTTACAGCATAAAATTTATCAAGATATTTACGTTATTTCTTTGAAATTTAATAATTTATCGTTTGCTTTAGTTTTAATTACATTTAGCTTAAATGTATTCAATTTAATAATTTACCGTTTGCTTTAGTTTTATTGTAGAAAAAGTATACTGTTGTCCATTTCTCGATATTTCATCGTTTACTTTAATTTTTATATTTAATTGAGTAATTTAACAATAATTATAAAAGAAAGCGCACCTTAGGAGGCTAAATCCGTTCTTTGCAAAACTTTGCAGAGAACTTTCGATTGGTTTTTTTACGACTGTCGTTGTTTTAGTTACGCATTGCGAGTTTTTTTTTTTTTTTTTTTTTTTTTATTGATTTTAAGATGACTTAAATTTTTCTAATATAGTCATCACCTGTAGGAATGTAGTTGTTGTAGAAAGGTAATAATGTCTTGTTTTCACTAAATATTCCTCTAAGCATAAATTTATTACAAAAAATACAAAATTCATCCAAATTTTAGCTTAGGCATATGTGAACTTTTAAACTCTCGTTAAACCTTTTAAAGTAGAACATATTCTAAAGTAAAATGTTTTGTACAACTAATTTCTCAATGCATAATTTCGAATTAGAAACGTAATATCTCTGTTCTAGATTACAGTTGAAGAAAATATACAAGAAATTAGATTAAGCCTTCGTTTTAAAAGTGAAGACAGAAACACAAATGCCCAACTCAGAAAACAAAAAAAGAAAAACTACTTCCTAAATGCGGTGTGCTGTAAGAATTCGTTCGAAACAGGAGTTTAAGAACACTCGTAAATAAAACGTCAAGCACTTCACAGGGGCTTCCACAAGGGGCAACATACTCAGGTACTCGAGACATTTCTTCGTGACAGGTGGCAGGAAATATAACGACCATTAAACTCGCAGAAATCACTGGATTATCTCCGATACAAGAAAAGCAAGGTGAAAGACACGAGTTTACTGATCGAACATTTGACTCTTTTTCTCATGTTACTTTTGATATAAAAGGACATCATCGTCTTTAGTTGTCAGGAATGTGTGTTTCCATGGGATTGCACTTGTTTCTTTACTCCAGAGTATAACTTATTATAAAAACAGAATAATATAATTTATGTGCTCTTAAAATACCGAATAGCAATTTGTTGTCTTTAATAAGATGTCAAACCCTGTAATTGCATTTAATCGTACTTTATTTTCATCTGTATGTAATAATATAGCTACTATATACAATAACTGTTATACAAGAAGGTATCGTAAAGGTTTAATTATTACCGCGAAATAACTGAGACATCTGGATTAATTGATTATGCGTAGTCATTGAACCTTATGTTGGAAATTACAGCTGTTCATGTTGATTTGTTTCGTTTCAGGAAGTAGTAGGTTGAAGAAACTTGTAGTATGGAGGAGATAAGAGTTCCACACATCTGCTGAATTCTATAATGATGGTTTTAGATAGGTCAAAAAATTCCAAGAAGAATGTATAAATCTGGTTCTGGATTATGTAACTTAGTCTAAAGAATGATAAATAATAAATTAAATTTAACAATTCAAACGTTAAACACAACTTTATTTAAAAGTTATGTGCAAAGTTTTGCAAAGAACAGAAGTAGTCACCCAAGTTGCCCTTTTTTATATTTATTATTAAAATACCCAATTAAATATAAGAATTAAAGTAAGCAATGAAATATCGAGAAATGGACAGTAGTAAACTTTCCCGTTATTAAAATTAAATTAAACGCTATATTATTAAATTGAATATTATATCAGCTACATGTAATTAAAATTACAGCAAACGATAAATTATTAAACTGAATATATTTAAGCTAAATGTAATTAAGATTAAAGCAAACGATAAATTATTAAATTGAACATATTTAAACTGAATATAATTAAAATTGAAGCAAAAAATAAATAATTGAAAAGTGATCTGGTACGCCAAAATACCCCTACTAAAACAATAGCCCCTTGGGGGCTAAAAAATAAGTTTTTATCTAGGTAATTTTTAGCAATAATTAAAACTTTCCATCACTGATTCTGCAGATTCAACTTTTATATTTTCTCCATACCACGGATTACTTCAATCTACTGCTTCCTGAAATCAAATGAATATCAAGAGGAATGGCAGTACAACATTATGTGAATAAAGATCAATTAATATGCTGATATCTCGGTTATTTCTCAATAACAATTAAAACTTTACGATAACTCCTCGTATATAAATATAAATATAATACACTAGATAATAAAATCAATTTTTTTGAGATTTTAAAGGACTAATGCTGGGTTAAAATTTTCATCTGATAGCCATTTTTAATGTAATGTTACTTCTTTGGAATTCCTAATCACATTCTCAAATCTAAATTGCCGCACTTTTTTGAGAGCTAACACATCAATCAATAACTCCCGAGACTAACCCAGAGATGGCGCTCGTAGTAAACCAGTAACCAGGTCTTTCTTGAGTACGAACCTTTGCTTGAAACGTGTCAAAATTTTAAGTCGATCGGACCAGAAACAGCTGAGTTATCGAGGTTGGAGTAAAGTCGTTTTGTAGTTTGTTTAAAAAATGGAAAAAACCGAGTTTCGTGTTCTGATAAAACATTGTTTTTTAATGGGTAAAAACACCGTGCAAGCGAAACAATGGATTGAAAAATGTTACCCGGACTCTTGTCCATCCAAAGCAACGATTTGTCGGTGGTTTGCGGAGTTTAAACGTGGTCGTACCGACACAAATGACGCGGAATGCTCGGGTAGACCTGTGGAAGCCGTTACACCGGAAAATGTGAGTGAAGTGACAAAAATTATAATGAAAGATCGTAAAGTGAAGCTCCGTGAGATTGCTGAGATGACACAGATATCATATGGAAGTGTATTTACTGAAAAAGGTTTTTGAAGTGAAGTGAAAAAGGTTTTTTCCAAGTGGGTGCCGCGATTGCTTTCGATGGAACAAAAACAGCAACGAGTCGATGATTCAGAAAGCTGTTTATCGCTATTTACTCGCAACAAAAAAGCTTTCTTGCGTCGTTACGTGACCATGGACGAAACATGGATACATCACTACACTCCAGAGTCGAAGCGGCAGTCATCTGAGTGGCGCACAACTGGCGAAAGCCGTCCGAAGCGTCCGAAAACGCAGCAGTCAGCTGGCAAAGTCATGGCGTCAGTTTTTTGGGATACGCATGGCGTGATTTTCATTGACTACCTCGAAAAAGGTATATCGATCAACAGTGATTATTATATTGACTTGCTGGTGCGTTTGAAGGAGGAAATCGCAAAGAAAAAAAACGACCGCACAGTCTCGGGACTTATTGATCCATGTGTTAGAATGCGAATACGCATCGTTCGGCTCCTCATTCTCAAATGATGCGTATTTGGTACGTTCGGCCGTGAACGACGATCGCGAGTGATGCGTTATATGGTACGTTCGTCCCGAAATGGTTAAAAACTGTTATAATTTTCCCTTTATTGCAATATGAAAAATATTCTTTGAAGTATAAAATCTCAAGAATACTTTATGCAATGTATGAGTGTCTTAAATATATACAGACAAAATTTCAGAGTCATTGATGAAATTCATTTTGAGAAATTGTGTTTTACAGTAATGAAAAATATATATAAAAAAAAAACTTGTTTATAGATACTTTCCTGTCAGAGAAATTCAAGGTCAGGTAATGTTAAGACAGTCGTAAAATTCAGTACCTAAATAAGGCAGGAACGAAATTCAAGCAGATTTTTAAAAATAAAAGATTAAATTTCCAAAACACTCGATATTCAGACGAAAATTGTGTTTTTAAGGTATACTGTCACCTTACTGTTTACTACAAAACTATACTGTGTATGTTTGATTGACTTTTTGTATGCATAAGTTTTATAAACAGCAGTGCATTTTGTAATGAGTTTTTTCAATCATAAAAATTATCCATTTTCCGTTAATTTAAGCAATAAAAAAAGTATTTTCTGAGGGTTGTAAATTTAATATTAATAACAGAACCTTCAAAAATAAGTAGAACAATTCTCTAAAAGCTCATTTTAGTATGATCTGAAGTATATTTAAGGGAAAATACTTCAGATCATACTAAAATCTGACTCTCAAGCCTTAAAAAA
>BMAW01031047.1:583178-604160 GCA_019974015.1 Nephila pilipes | reverse complement strand
TTGGTGTGCTTCGTTCAGTTACATTATTCTTCTATTGTTTATATAACTCAAAATCATATGTATAATTGGAATATATGGAAGACTTAATAATATGAGCTGGAAAATGTTTTTGCAATTTATTTCTAAATGTGGCTTTCAGGTCCCTGACAACCCTATTTGCTTAGAATGGGGCAGAAATGGTTTCAATGAGTTACCATTAGATTTTAATTCTTTAAGCCTTCTAATGCTGAGTCATTATTGTGATATTTAATAAAGTTAAGCCATTAGGACTAATTAATTAATATTATAATGAATAACAATAATATCTGTTTTTTTCTTCTATCAGGAGTTGGTGCTGGATTTCGTTACACACGCACACGCACACACACACACACACACACACACACACACACACACACACACACACACACACACACACACACACACACATATATATATATATATATATATATATATATATATATATATATAAACCTCACATGTCTTAATTGATTCAGTTATTTATTTAAGAGAGAATCTTAGTAGCTGTATCTCTCTTATATAGAACACTTGTGATACACATAAATAAGTCTTTTATTTTGATGATATCTTTCAAGTAACTATCATTAAGGGGCTAAAATTATTAGTTTAACTGATGCATTTTCATGTTCGCAGGTCCATTATATAGAGGGTTTATGGTAATCATATCTATTTTATTATTATACCTGAGTTTTTTTTCTATTTCACAGGAAATTTACAAATATGTTAAGAAATGTATTGATAGTAAAATATCATGTCTTTTTTAATTTTAATGGCATAGTTTTGTATCAATTTAAATAATATGATTTAAATTATAACTAAATATATTACAAATGTAAATTTTCTCCTTCCCTTCATGTAGCCCTCGAGTTGCTTCTCTGTTCGATGTTAATAAACAATTACCAGCACAATCACCTTCCCTTCAAGTATGAAAAATTTCGCTTTTAGATAAATGAATATTATTAATCTCAACTTTTATTATTTTTTGCCCTTTAACTGATGATTCACTTTTGAACTTTGAAATGTGACTTTTAATTAAAAAAAATTCAATCTAACTTAGAATTACCCAAAAAATCATTTAAGAAGAAAGTCACCAGTTGAGCTCTTTTAAGATTTCATTTTATAAGCACTTAATGTCAAATAAATGTTTTAAGTTGTTTTTTTATGTATTTGAAAATGAGTTTGAAGATACTTTTGTAGTTTTTAGTTACATATTTTTAAGTTAAGTATTCTGTTATGCAGCAATATGTAATATTCTCACAGAATTATTTTTCTTTCTTTGTAATAGCAGTATCAATTACAAAGATAATTTTTCTTTCTTCTAAAAGTGATTATTGTATTGGTATGACTCTAGCAAAATATATTCATTTTTTTCCTTTTGTGTTATGTTTTGAAAAACGTCAGTAATTCGAGCATTACGACTGCTGTATTCAGTGGAAAATGCAAAAATATTCAACGAATACCCATTTACATTAAATTTGTTTCTAAATTTGGTATATCTATAAAAATAAAATCTTGTTCTTTTACTTTGCTTGCAAATAAAGATTGTGATGCATCTAGGTATCTTTAATGGGTTATGAATTTCCACGATATTTAAACTATAAAAGAACAGTTACTCAGATACTTCCTTTAACAACTGCAAATGTTTAAGAAATTATAATTTTTTTAAAAAAAATTATTAAAATGTTTTCCAGGGTCATTTAATTTTCTGCAATTTTCCCTAGTTCTTTTTATAAAAATTCTTAAACTTTTTAAAACACTTGAAATATCAATAATAATTAAATAATATCTCTTAAAATGAACTCTACTAGATAGAAATAATGAAGAATTTGAGTAAAAATCTTACATAAATTAATATTTGAAATATTTATTTAGGGGAAATGCATTTATTTAGTTCCGGCAAACCTTAATATTACGCAATAAATAATTACATTTCAAAGTTTTTTAAGAAATTAAAAGCTTGAAAATTTCACTCGATTACGAAAAAGAATGTATTTATTTATTGATGATAGTTAAACTTATTATTTATTGCGTATCCTCCTGTATCATTTACAGTAAAACAAATTTCTGCTCATGAATTTTGGAGCTAATTTACTTATTAACAATTTAATTTTCCTTCTACGACAAGGTAATATTTAGTAATCAATATTTATACAATTTGTTACAATAATATATACTTCTTTGAAAATTTCTGTTCTGTTTTGGCTTAATATTTATTATCGCATTATAAATAAAATTAACTGTCTGCGAGTGAGCCATATACAAGTTTAATGAGATAAAATGAAATTCTATAAAACTTTTTTTCACTGTAAACTATGGAAATAACGTTAAGAATTATTGAGTATCAATTATTTTATAATTAATCCTTTCTTTCACGATGAAATACTGAAAAAAAATATTTCAAGGAACTTGGAAATGTAAAATAAAGAAGAATTAATCAGTTTGAATCAGGCATGCAAAAATCACAGACTGTAAATGTACATTATGAATTACAATTGTGGAATACATGATTTAAAAGTCACTTTAAGTATTTAACTTAACAATAATAGGTGATAACTTAAAGATGAAATGAACAGAAATAGGGAAAGAATTATTATCTTAATGAAGTATTAAGTTTTATATAATTCAATTTAATATACATCATATTATATTTTTCAACATACTAAACATAATTCAAAATCTTCGCAGGATTTAAAAATTCCTCTTCTTTCTTTTAAAAAGGTGACATATATTCAGATTTACAATATTCTACAGGAAAAAAAATAATTGCAATGCCTTGAAGGGCCGATATCTTTGATATGAAATTTCAAAAATATGTAAGGTGGAAATTAACGTAAATGAATTTGCTTTCGTCAAACTACGATCATCCAACCACAAATTTGACATAATAGAATACGGCTGTTGATGAAAGTGTCTCCAAGACTTCGCATTTATTCTTTCAAATTTGTTCTTTTGACCGTTAAAGCGCATTTCTTAAGATATAGAGAGTTGCTTCAGTAATTCACAGATTACAAAAAAGGTAGAATAATCGTTAGTTTTGGAAGGGATCTATCGTATGTAGAAGTTGAGAACTGCATTAACCGAAATTGAGAACAGTGTTTACTTATAGTGGCAACATTATGTTCAGTCAGTTACAAGCTCACATCAAAAACGTTCTGATGAACGAGATAATTGCTATTTTACTCGTATGATCCTCTGGTAAAGATTTGCCTCAACATCTCAGCTGATAGCGAATTGGTAGATTGTTTTATCATCGTCTTTCTCAACCAATGCAATATGCAACATATTGCTGCCATGCTTGTTAAAATGTTATCATCCATCACAATGTTTACATCTCACATCGGTCGTTAGAATGATTGGTCACAAGTGGCGCCCAGCTAAAAGAAAATGGGGAGTTTGACAATTTAGAAATATCGCCCTGAGCGAATTATAAATGGATAAGTAAGAATCTAAAATTTGTTTTAAATATTAGGATGGTAGGTAGGGATTAAGAGACCCCTTCCAGGAGATCGAAATTCCCGCCTTATTTACGTTACAAGCACATGGATCCAACACTTATGTTGTTGGTAGCGTAAGGTGCTATTAACTTTATATCGTGATCGAAATTGGTTATGTTAGACTAACATTGGCATTCCAAGAATATGTAATCATTCAACCAACAACACGACATATTATTTTTTTTTGTATTTTAACGCTCGTTACCATGTTATGGTAGTGAATTTGCAATAACCTAGCCATACCACTTATAAGGCCTTTCAACAGTTGATACAACATAGGCTATAATGGGATGATTGCTGGAATGTGTTCATAATCCGTCAGCAAATTCAGAAGAATTGGATCATCGTCTTACCCAAAATATGTTGTGATCTACTCATTCCACAGTAGCACATGAAAGGACTGCTCCATAACTTTTCACGAAACACAGGTTATTGGTATTTTAATACTTTCTATCTTAAAATACCTAATGTAGCACGATGTCTTTTACTTTTGTGATCCTTTTTCATCTATGTATATTCTCTCTCTGTAATTAGATTTTAAGATAAAGGACATTATTCCTTCTATGTGTTGTATTTTTCCTTTGTGGTATGTATGCTTATAGTTTCCTAAAGTGTATTAATCTTTTTTTATGCTATAACTTAATTTTATAATTAAGTGTTTGCAATTAATAGTGTAAGTGATTCAAACACGAGGAAGAATTGCGTGTTAAAATATGTATAATTGTGTTTCATATGAAAAATGATTTGAATATTTAAATTATAAATAAAAAATAAATAAACTTGGAATTGACAATTAGTATTAGTTTTTGCACTATTTGTGAATGTTTTTTTTTAAAAATTGTTTTGGTTATTACTTAATTTAAGGTTAAAAATACTACACAAATTGTTTGGTTATAAACATATAAATCTCAATTGTGAAAAGGGAGTCTGTGATATTCTTGTAAGAATGTGATTTTTTAAAGGAAATAAATATAATGACAATAAATAATAGTATAATATGTTATCTATTAGACAGAAAAATTTTAAAATGTATATCAGAATGTGATTTTGGGTTGTTTCGAATCATGATATCACTCATAATTTTTCTGAAAAATTGAACACAATAAGATACGGTAATGTAATGATTAATATTGTTTTTATTTTTGTTGAAAAATCAATGTGTTAGAAATTGCAAGAAATACGAAATACTGTTCGGATAACGTTGAAGAGAAGAGAAAGGATAATTAGTTGGTTTCATATATGTTGTTGTAATAAAGTATTTGTCAAATTTAAGTGGAAAGCGATAAGCAATGTTTTAACGATCGATTTTAAGATCTTAGTATGAGATATGGCGTCACTTCTGAAGGTCAATACATGAGGTCAATGATGATGAACGAGTTCCGAAAGTATCCTCAAGTTTCTGTAACTAGTGCTAGAAAGATACAGCCAAAATATTCTGTGGAAAACATATTGCACAACGATTAGGATAATCAGGCTGAAGAGAAAAATTAGTAAGTAATTTCCAGTTAATGAGTTAAAACGCACACATACATACAAAGAAATGTTTAAAATTTTATTGTCTCAGTTTTATAAAATGTATTTTTCACTTTATAAAACAAGTACATTTTGTAAATATATGAACACACATGGAAAATTCTGTGAAATAGGGAATTGGATATGTTCATTTATATAAATATGACTTTGGAATTTTATTTTAGCTGCAGATATTTTTCAGTAGAAATATTTGGTTTTTATATGAGTAAACACGCAATAATCAATTAATCAGAATATAAGAGATCTGTTGATCTGGTATTATTTATGCACTCATTAACACTATAATAAAACCTATGGATATTAGCTCTCTAAAATACCACCCATTTTCTTACGCGAATAAGTAAAAATTATTCAGCAATATTTTTACTGAACCTATTTGGAATATAAAATGATCAAATGTGTAGTAGACTTACTGTTTTTTACTGAGGCATGTTTATAAATTCAAAAATCTTAGTCACACAAATGATTAGTTTTTATAATATATATTTTAAAACTCTGCTAAAGTTTAAATTGTATTAGGTTATAATTTTTTATCAAAATACAGTGAGTAAAAAATTAAGCAAACGCTTAAAATTATTTTATAACGGTTCAATACTAAAACATAATCAGAATGGATATATTCTTATAATTATTTCTATCAATGAAATAGTAGTTTAAATATGAGATTGAATGCTTATTAACGCCCTGCATACACACACGAGGGCTATTGGTGGTAGACCTCGTAATTTTGAATCTGTGTCAAGTGACAAGGACGACACCAGAGTTGGCACATCTCTCTCCAAACTTCCACACTACGTGTACTATTGAGGCCTCAACCTGAGGCACCAGCCCAGCTACGCGACGGATCTTCAATGACATCTGGCTTGAATCCACGACTCAACGGTAACAACGCCGGTCCTGAGCCCAGGACTATGACCACTAGGTTGCAGTGAATATAGTTTTGAATGTGAGAAAAGGATGTAAATTGAACTCAGACTATTTTGTCTTTTGATACATATGAGCCAACACATACACTGATATTCATCAGAGTGAGAAAGAGAGAAGTTATTGCATTAATTAATTATTCAGAAAATAATCTTGGTTTGTTTTTGTGTAAATAAAACGAAAAAGGGTTTAAAATTATGTATTTAATTAATGTTCATGGGTAAGAAGTTCTTTTTCATCGCATATTTCAATATAAATTAAGAGCAGAATGGAATAAAAATGAATCCAGACAGAATGTATCTTTTATAATTTGTTTTAATTGCTAAGGTTCACTAAATCAAAAAATGCTAATCGAGGAAATATTTTATTTATATAAAGTGTTATTCATTACTAAAACACTTTTGAATGTCGAATTTCTAAAAAAATAATCACAAAAAGATGTTGCTTATTATAAAGAAATTGGTACTGAATTCATGTAATGGAAAAAATCCATGCAAATAAGTAAGAATACTTTAACAACTGAAGAAAATAAAGTATGATATTTTTTTAAACAATCTTATTTTGTACGACTTTAATACTAAGCAGAACACGCTTTTTTCTGATTTTATCAGCAGACAGGGAAAATAAAGTACTGTTGATAGCATTTCAATAAGTATTAGTTTTATATTTTCCTATCCAAAATTAATTAATTGAAGCAAATGCTAGTAATAAAGAATTTCAAATTGTTTATAGATCTTGTGAAGTATTTTGGGAATTGAAAGAATAAGTGCAATTTTGAAAATAATCATCCTCAACTATAGAAACTATTTGCATATCATATGTCAATAATTTTTTCAATGTTTTTCAGAGTATCTAATGTCATTTTTATTCGAGAATTTTTAAATATGTGATTGCACTTTATCTCCAATACTATTATTAGTTTGCATACTGTTGCAATAATTTATATCACTAACCACAAAAATTATTATTAAAAATTTTAGTATTTGACAGAAAATGACCACAGATGCTTCGAACTTCAAAAAGATTTTAATTTGCTGGTACAGTATCAAAGAGCTTTCATTTTTCAAATCTTAGTTTTACAGCAGGAAGCTTAAATTTAGTAGGTTGTTTTAAACTAGAATCTTATCATGGAAATTTTACTATTTGGCTACAAACGGAACATGAAGCTCAGCAAGATTGTTTATCTTTTATAGTAAAATAAAGAGTAAAAGCAATAAGACAAGGGTGCTTTTAAAACTGCAGCAAACTAATTGAATAATTGCAAAAGATCCGAAGAGCTCCCTGCCACAGTGAGTCGTTTCTCCTCAAGTAAGACCTATTCTAAATTGGTTATATTCCGACTCAGAATAGTTCGAAACAACCAAGAACAAGCTTCAGGTGTGCCCTTGACTTGGATTCTCTTACATTTTAAACAAACTGGTTAAAAAGAATAGGTTGTTTTTTGATCTCCACTTTAATTTGTATTTATGAATAAAAATTAGAGAAACTAATAAGGCAAAATAAGACAAATTAAAATTCTAATATATATTATCAAGGTTGATATCACAGCTTTTCATGAGAAACATAACGAAAACAAGCCAAATTTATTTACTAAAATATATTTATAAATAAATACAATGAAGTCAGTTATGGTTTAAAATCTGAGATTGTCTAAACTTTAAAACTTTTTATGATACATTCATTTAGTTCAACCTTATTTTCGAGAAAAATAGAAACTTTTAAACAATGACTTACAGCTGTTTAGCGTGATACTTCCTCTTTCGAATGCAGTGCCTGTCGCTTCTGAAAACAAATCCGTATATTCGTAGCCTTCATTCGCATTAGAGTTTTTTTTTGTTTCACTGGAAAAATGAATTAATAAGCAACGAGTTATTGTGAAATTTCACAAGAAACTTGAAAAATTTGGAACTGAAACTTATAGTTTACTGAAAGAAATGTGTGGTAATGAATGCTTATTGAGAGCATGTGTTTTTGAGTCTTTAAGCATTTTCAAGATGGTTGAGAAGACGTTGAAGATTATTCAGACCCAAATCACCTTTCCCCGTCAAAATGGGACCAAAATATCTAAAAAAAGTGGTAAACTATATTGATCTGACCATCGGTTAAGTATTAGTACGATTGCTTAGATTGTAGCAATTGAGAATGGATCTGTACGGCAAATTTTTCCACCTAGACAATGTTCCGGCTCATTCCCCATTATCTGCATGAGGTTTCTAGACAAGTACAGCATCCCAGTGTTAGGCCATCTACCTTATTCGCGGGAGCTTGAGCTCTGCAACTTCTATCAGTTTCTTAAGGGGAAATCTGCATTAAAAGGAACAAGATTTGAGTCCATTGAAGATGTGAAAGAGAAAGTGGCATGTGTCTTGAGGGAGCTGACAGAAGAAGACTTCCAGCACAGTTTCGAATAATGGAAGATTCGCATGGAGCGTTGTAGGGATAGAGGAGAGATGTACATTGAAGATGATAATAAGTAAATATAAATTACATCAAAATAAAATGTTTTATAGCGTCAGTTTCAGGTTTCGTTGTTGTAGCCACACTACTTAGCATAACATATATTATATATATGTATATATATATATATATATGTATATATAATATACAGAGAAGAGAAATAAATTAATGTAACAATCTATCAAATTTCATTACCTCATTAACAAAAATTTATGAAAGAAGTTAGTTGTTAAAAAAAGATTTAATTTGTACTGAAGCTCAGTACATTTTTAATTTTGATTTAATACATTGATGATATATCTTAAAATTTCTTAGAATTTATAATAAAAGTTTTATAACATTCACACATTAAATAACTATTACAAATAATATTTAAGAATCTTTTGAAAAGAAATCTCTTACATTCCAACCATCTGAAAAAAGTTTTACAAATATTCAGACATATTTCTCAATTATTATGAATTTCATATTAAAGTATTAAATCTTCAGTCACATATTTTTATGTTGAAATTTGAATTTTCAATTCCAAAAATGGTTACGAAAGCAACCCAGAATTTGTGAAATAATTGATGGTATCAAGATAATTCAAGTTAGAAGTCTTATAAAGCATAAATAGCTTCCTAATGACAATAGTAGTGTTTTACTTGGAAAACATTTGAAACTACCAATTTTCTTTTTATCTCTTCTTCAATATAAAAAGCAAAAAATGCTCTACAAAAGCTCTTCACATTAAAATGATCTTCATAAAATTCTTGATTTGGAGAAATAATATAAGTGGATATATTTTTAGGGCAAGAAGAATAAATTTAGATATAAAATGAATGTACAAAACATTTACTTAAACGAAATTTCTGAGAATTTGGTAAGGAGTGTAAACACTATCTTATTTCAAAATTGAACAAATAAAGGCATTTTTTTTAAAAAAAGATTGTTAAATGATATCAAGCTCTGTTTCTTCATATATATATATATACATATATATATATATATATATATATATACATCTGAAATAATTATTAAAAGTATATTGAACGTAGCTCTGTAGTAATAGGCTCTTCTAAAATCAGCATTTTGGACAGAAATGTTTAGTTATTTGTTTCTTGGATTTCTTATTTATAGAAAAACTACTTTGAAAAAAGAAGCTTATTTCAGAAGTCAACGAGTGTATTTCTCAAATTAATTGATCATTCAAGAACTCTTTATACCAAGATATATTTCTGAGTAAGTATATATATATATATATATATATATATATATATATATATATATATATATATATATATATATATATATACTGATTAACTAACAGGTCTTCAAAAGGAAACGAGTGTCAATATTACAGATTATAAAGCCTGTCATATATAAATTGTATGTAATGAATATATATTTATTATATACAATTATATAAGGTATGTAAAATGTGGGCGAAAAGTTTAATTTAGATTAACTTAAATTCGGTTTCTGTAACATACTTCGAATGCCTCAGATATTCAAAGTAATTATTAATTAAATAACTCATACTCAATTTATTTCTTTAAAAATAATACTGGAAGTCTTTAAAAGATCATTTGCTTTATTCTTACTTGATATATATTTTGTTCGATTCCTGATATGTTGCTCCGAAATTCATTAGAAACTTATTAAACTATGAAAGTTTTTATTTGTGATTGTAGATCAATTTCATTTGTATATCCAAAAATTTAACAAATAAATTGTAATATTTCGATATTAGCTTCTATTTATATTCATACGACTATTTTCAGTCACAAAGATACATGATTAAAAATATTTTTATTGAACATATATTCTTGAATCGAGCGGTATATATAAGTAATATATTCATATAATAATTTGCATATGTAATCACTATACTTGCGTTTTGCAAGTGAATACATTGCAAATACAAACATTACTTGTAGTTGTTTTGTGTTCTTATATTTATTGTAACTGTTGTGAAACGTAACGAAAGGAAAATCGTTCTAGAAATTAATGTTGTGATTAGTAATTAAAACTGAAAGATGACATTTATATTTTCAGTTTATATTAAGAATGTATACTTAGGATAATTTTTAGTCTTATTTATATGGAAAACTTACAGTTTACTTTGACTTAAGATTTAAAAATTGTTATTTACCTACCCTTCCTAAATTTAAGTTATTACGTACGACTTTCACTAACATAATCAGCTACAAAAACATTTAAAGTAAATTACTGAAAAGCTATTTTTAATGTGTGGTAAAGGAGATCATTCTACTCATATAGAACTTTTGGAAGTTTTCTTCTTGGAAACAGCTTCACATTCACAAATCCTAATAGAGAAAGTATTAAAAGAAGTAAATCCTCCAGAAGTCAACTTTGTGAAAAGAAAATTTTTGATTTATCTATTTTCAGGGAAGTTATTTTCTTCCATATGAAACATGAAAAGAGTTTTACTTTTCACACTTAAAATAGAAGGTGCCCAGATTTATTGACCGCTAGTGGGCCAGCAAGTTGTAGAAAACAAAACTGTAATTTTATATAAGGAAAAAAAATTGAAATTATTCGAATCGTATATAAATGCTCATTAATATTTAAAATGACGTTGTAGTTAAATATTCTGGTCACACCTTTTCTTCAAAATAAATTTAAGGATTAACTGAATTAGAATACCTAATTTAATTTATAAATTAGCTTAAACATTTCGATACATTTTTCATGAGCGTTGGAAAGCTCTGAAGCGGATATTTAGAAATTATGTTTTATCGGATTCAAAAGCTAATAGGTGAATAATCTTCGCTTTGGTGAATTCTTTAAGACGTAAATTTGAGCCAGAGTTTCATCTGTATGTTTATTTCCTTACATATAACTTCTGCATTTGGATCTTTCGCAAAGTTTATTTATTAAAATTCAAATCTTTAAATCTAGGATTGCTTAGGTCTGAACATTTTTACATAATATCTTGTATACAAAGGATGTTACGTCCTTTGAATTAATCAAACTGTATATATATATGTGTGTGTGTGATGAAAAATCGCTTAATTCTTTTCTTTTTTTCTTTTTCATCATACCATATTTGTCATTAGTGACTATTTTTTACCCTTTGTATTTCACCCAACGTCTTACCATGTGATGTTCTCTGATTCTTGTAATGTAATATGTACCACTTTCTTCCATGTGTAAAATATAACGTGTTACGATATGTCAAAATATACATCTATATGTGTAGCAAGATGACAATATCCTCCGCAATAAATGTTTAGTTTTTACATAGAAAACTATTGTATCCCTACTCCCATAAGTAATCTAAGCGGAGTTAGGAATTCTTTTCATACACGCACACACACTTTATTTTGACGAAGTTCAACTTTTAAAATTATTAATTTGAAATTTAGATTTATTCTGGTCCGCAAATTTCTGGATTAATATATAGGAGGATCATTAGCATTAAACTATAGTCAAGTAATTATTCATATCTATATATTATTAGAAGAATCAACAAATTATAAAAAAATAGTTAAATATTTTACCACACACCTTAGAAATACTTTTGATCACCAGCTTTTCCTAAAATTGGTTCAAAATTAGAAAACAATTAATTCTTTTTAAAAAATGACTTTTCAATTCAGGATTTCATTCTTCTTAAAAATTTTCAGATATCGATTACTACTTTAAAAGGATTTTTTTTTTCAAAAATCTTTTTAGAAGAAAAGCTTAATTTATTTTAAATTAATTTAAAGTACTATAAAAATGTCACCAAAACTTCTTTCGCTGAAACATAAAATGTGGTAATTTGGGTTTCCTTACATTAACTTTCTTCCTTAGCCAGTTGTTCTTAATAAGGTTTTTTCATAAGGAACTAACGCATAAAACATTTTTTTTAAATAATTATAGAATACGGGGAAGTAATGTAAAGTTTTATTTATTATTAAGAAATTACTAAGACTTTAAAACTTATTATGCATATCAAATGATCTTAATGAACTTTATTCTGTTATATACAGCTATTAATGTTGATTAGTTTAAATTTCAAGAAGTCGTAAATTAAAGTAATCTCCAATATCGTAGTCTAAGTTCTTATCCAGGTTATTGTGAATTTTTAAATATTTCAAATAATAATCGAGGTAGGAACTTAATAATTTCTTATTACCTTTAAAACTTCTCTACATATAGAGTCACTATACAGAGTTATATATTTATTCCAGTATTTTTTGACCTTTCAAAGATCGTCATTGTAGAGCTCAACAGATTGAGTGTTTTATTCTTCATTCTGTAGTTTACTTGAAACTGTGATTTCTTGAATTCAAACAGTTAATGGCTGTAATTTATAAGAAGATAATATACATAAGTATCGATTAATATACAGAATAAATTTTATCCAAATATGTCTCTCTCAATTATTTAATTTAGTAATACTTAAGACTTTATGATACTCATTCATATATATTTTTGAGAAATCTGTAACATTTCTGGAAAGCATGCAATTGATTTTATAAGAAAATCTATTTTCCCGTAAAAAGAATAAGTTTCTTTTTTTTTAAGATATTGAAAAATACGCTTTATAACAAAAAAAAAAAAAAAAAAAAAAAAAATGAGAAGTTGTCCGATTGTAATGAAATTTCGTATTCAAAAACATTTGGACCGAACATGCAAATAATTAAAATTTGGTATCCAATTAATAAATAGCGGGATCTACAGAGCATCGGAACTACGCACTCAGCAAGTGTATAGAAGAGGCAATTCTCAAACTGAAGGACACATTTTCTTTTGTATTACGATTTAGGATACTTTTCAAAGACTGAATAGATGCCTCCCCGCAGGATTCGAGCTCATTATGAGTAATTGTCAGAGTTTGAAAGAGGTTGTATCATTGGATTGAAAGAGGCAGGTTGGGCAAATCTGAGAATTGCTCGTCATATGGGATGAAGCGATGCGGCGATTAGAAAATGCTAGCAATAATGGGTGGACAATGGCAGATTTAAGTGTCTTGATGGTAGCGATTGACTTAGGGTCACAGCAGATCGGGAGGACAGAGTGATTGTCAGATCAGCTGCCACAGTGCCTGATTCATCGTTATCAACCATCCGACGTGCGACCCGCATACGAGTGTCCTCCATGACCCTTCACAGATGGCGGATAGAGTGAAATCTACCCTCGTACCGACCGCTACGCCATGTGCCATTCTCGCCTGCACACTGTCGAGCCAAATTCCAGTGGTGCTTGGCTCGATCTAGTTGAAATGATGCTGACTGGGGACGTATAGTGTTTAGCGACGAATTCCAACTGTGTCCTGATGATCATCGAAGACGTGTCTGAAGACGCCCAGTTCAGCATGCTGATCCTGCTTTCACTATTGTACGCTACACAGGCCCTCAAGCAGAAGTTATGGTCTGGGATGCCATTTCGAT
Organism: Nephila pilipes; assembly: GCA_019974015.1. Taxonomy (NCBI): domain Eukaryota; kingdom Metazoa; phylum Arthropoda; class Arachnida; order Araneae; family Nephilidae; genus Nephila; species Nephila pilipes. The sequence continues at coordinate 590,347 of BMAW01031047.1, read as the reverse complement.
TGATAGTCGGATCCCTTTGTTTGTTATTAGAGGCACACTTACAGCTCAGCAGTACGTAGACGATATTCTGAGACCGGTTTTGCTACCGTTCCTTTTGTAGTACCCTGGCCTTATTTTTCAGCAAGATAATGCCAGATCCCATACGCCACGTGTTATTATGAACTGTTCTGCACCTTGTCTAACACTTCCTTGGCCAGCCAGATTTCTCTCCAATCGATTGTGTCTGGGATATGATGGGAAGGCGTTTGCATCTACCAGGGAATGTTGATGACCTAGCTCGACAATTGGAGCAAATTTGGCGAGAAATACCGCAAGAGACCACCAGGGAGCTTTATCACTCTATGCCACGTCGTGTAACAGCTCGCATCCAGGCTAGAAGAGGTAAAGAGGTGGTCTAGGCTAGAGGTTAACTCCTTATTGAGTTCGTTACTTTGTAACTATGCAACTCTGAAATAAATCATTCAATTTTTATGAAATTTTAATCATTTTTATTATGTACATAACTTTTCTATCTGCCAATTTTTGCATTCATCAGACAACTCCTTCTTGTTGCGCCCTTTTTTAATAATGACTTCTTGAGAAATTCACCTTACCCTTGTCACGACTTGAGATGGGCATTAATTTCTCACTATGATGGGAGAGTTTTTTTTTCTTGTGTCCTAAAAAATTTATTTTAAAAATGAGGATGTTCGTAAGCATCTCCCGAAACTAAAAGAAATTTACCCTAATTAAGGTAATATCGGAATTAAGCAATTTATAGCACTTTAGTAACTTTAATTTATAGAATATTTGTTGAAATTTAATTTATAACAAGAATGAAAAAAATTGGGAAAACTCTTATGTAATTTATCATTAAAAATTCTATCCCGCGCTGTTGTGTTTTGCATAATTTCTTCAATAATGCAAATGATTTATATTTATTAAGAGATTATGGTCAATTCCTGACCCTATTTCGATCAAATGTGTGATTGTTATGTACTTTATTGAGCCCCGGGAACAAATTTTTGTTTGAGATTCCTTTAATCCTCATTCTTTCAATCTTGCCTGTCGTCTCAATTAATTTAATCGTAAAATAAGGAATTAGAATTTAGTTACATGACAGTTATAGTACATAGTGGCAAACGTAATTTTAATGCATTTTAAAATGTCTGGTGTTTAACAAAACAGATGGGAGAGAACATGAAACTCTAAGTTTTTATGAAACTGACCCAGTTCAACAAATCGAAGTTAAAGCCAGTTTCCCTCTCAGGAAGAGTAAAGGCCCTTTACATCTTTAGTTTTATGATTAACTATTTAATTCTTTCAAGGGGCCACAAGACTCTTAACTATTATATTTGTGAATGTGAAACAAACCCCATCATTTTTAAACCAATATAACTCATTAATGAAACAAAATAGAAACTTGACACACTTTTACCATATAATATGTATATATATATATATATATATATATATATATATATGTAAACTATCATAATTTTACTTATTTTTAAGGAAATCTTAAAATGTTATGAGAAAAATATGAATTGGACACATTTCAAAACGGCGAAAATCAATATATTACTTTGCACATAATTTTGAAGTTATTTGTTATTAGCACAAAGTTATTTATTAGAAAAATGTTCCGTTTTAAAATTATTTATACTTTTATTAAAAATTGGAGAAATTTTTTTAAATAATTATTTAGAAAATTATGAAATTTTAAGAAAAAATTCCAATTAAACTCATATAAATTTTTTCTCTTAATAATTTGTCTAAAAATTGATGTGTATGTGTGTAGTTGATAAGAAACTTACTTTGAACATGTGTAGGAAATTTCATATTAATTTGATGAACAGTTTCAGAGAAATACTTCTCGTAAGCTGAATTTAATTTTTTTTTGCTTTGAGAAAAATGAAGTTAAAAGTTTGAAAAAAAAAAAAACCTAGTTAAACATGTTTTAGTCTTTTCTTGATAACTCTGGAAATTTTGGTAGTATAGTTAAGCTTTTTTCATCTAAATGTTCTGAAAAGATGCGTTCTAACACATATGTCTTTCAAAAATTAACAATTTTGAAGTTTAAAGGTCCTGAGTCTCCTTAAACGAACGACTTCTGGTCTTTCCTTATCAGTAATTTAAATTGAACCCAAAATATTATTTGACTTACCTACTGTAGTGTGACCTCAATAGTTGAGGAAGGAAAAAAAAAATTAATAACTCTAACAAGACTGTTTCTTAAAAGTAAAACACTAAAAATGTAATATGTTACTTCTCGTAAATAAACTTAACTGTAAAAATATTAACATGATTTTCTTTTTTTTAAACTTATAAACATAAATTCTCAATTAGAATAACCCCGAGGCATCCTAGTGATATTTTTCTTCCCATGGTGCTTATTGTCTTTGGTAAACATGGTTTATGGGACCCCGTGATTCCTAGGCGATCCTTCTCTATTTTTGACTCTCCTTCTTGTTAAAGAAGTTTTTCCTATTTTACATTTTTTTCCAACGTCTAGATTATAATTACACCTTGTTAGGTGCAGCATAGCCACATCTGGATCTTGCACTATTAACACCACCATCACATCACACATCAACTGGAATAAATATTGTAGGTTTGCAGTTTTAATTCTCAAATTGCTCACCATCTTTCCACAATGACTTTTCTGTCAAAAGAAAAATCTAAGCACGATAACAAAAACAAGAAAATGGTCTTTGATGAGGGAATAATAAGTTTTCTTATTTCATATTTTCGCTTCATTAATATAATGAAACTTCTTAGTTTCTTCAGACAACACTAGAATACCCAGGTAGTTCGTTTACAGAATCTGTACTGTAAATGGGAGCATTATTTTATGCCGATAGGAAATTCTATTTGAATTTGTAGATTGCAACACGATCCAGATTAATTATTTTCTCATATTTTAATGATTCACAAGACTAAATCATGCAATATTTTGCTTTAAAAAAGCCATTTATGAATTATAAAATGTTTCCAATGCTACACATGTTTTATAGGCTGCTGTTAACTAATATTAGATATCACCTTGGAATCATATTCTTTCAATTTTTCTAGTTTGAATTTCTAAAACAATAAAAAATGGAAAATATTAGTATAGCTATATTTCAGCATAAGTAATAAGACTCTTTTTCTACCCCATGAAAATTTGTTTCATAGTCAGATGGTTAAGCGCAGTTTCTCGGTTTTAAGAACCCATTTTCATTGCATTGCACTCCTATGGGGGTAAAATTTAAACCAACATTTTTGAATTCACTACTTTAATACTGTTGTTGGCTTGCTTCCAAAGTAACTTTGAATCTCCCTTGTGAGTGTTACGAATGGCGAAATTTATTTCCTTTTTAAAACCACAATTTTCAACACTACTCAGTCTACGTCTGTGAATTTAGTCAGATTCCCATGTCGCTTTTGGGCGTTTCCCACTTACAGTAATACAAGTTGCAGTCGAATAAGTTAATAGAAACATAACAAAAATCTACTGAAGAAATTTAAATGATTATGGAACTAATTTGTAACACATTGATCAAAATAAAATAAATTGTCTGTGATACGATTTGAAGATATTAGAACTTTAAATTTCCTCTTCGAAAACCCATTTTGATACATCAAGGAAAAAATGTTTCAGAATTTCTCTCTATTTCTGTTAGATGTATACTAAATTTTTTTTTCCGGATTGAGAACCATACATAGTATTCGTGTCTTTTTTGGATGTTATTGTTAAAGAAACTATTTAAAATATCCCAAATGCTCAGTAAAAATAGTTTGTATCTTAACCTTTAATTTCTTAATATCTTTTAAAGACACGATAAAGAATTTTATTTCAGAAGAATGTTATACTTTTTTAATTATCTTTGCATATTGTTTATGTTATTTAAGATTACATCTTAATTAGCATGAAAAATCAAAATAGCTTAAATGAAAAAAGAATTTATATCAAAATCCCATATAAAAATATTTTCAGAAGAATGGGCTTTTTAGGAGTTGTCAATTATTTTTTTCTGAGCATGCTTAAATGACTTAATAATTATAGAAGATGAAAACATCTGTATAAAGATCGCCAGAATGATGTAAAATGCTTATATTATTTATTAAACAGCTGAAAACTAAGTATTGCGGAAAGGAGAGAAAAATATTTTCTAGCCAGCTGTATAAGAATTTAATAAACTGTGGAATGCTTGGATGATGTATGTGGAAATATATCTCAGTCAGATGTATTTCCACATACATCATCCAAACAATACAGTAACTAAAAATAACAAAAATGAATTTTTACAATTATGAAAATTATAATACCGATTAAAACGTTTACGTTTAATTTAAAAGCATATACAGATTATATGAAACACTAACATATGTAACCAATCATTGTTTTGAAGTAAAAAAAATTCAGTTTTATAAAATAATTTCTAAATTCTAAATCTAATTATCTGGATAAGATTTCTTTATGTCCATTATGGATTTTAAGAATCCAGCTTAAAATTCAGAAATATTTCATCCTAAAACTTTTCATTTTTTTAAATCAGTTTAATTTTTTTAAATTTAGAAAATTTGAAAATAAAAGCTTATTTATGAGATTGATATAATCCATAACCAACTGCAGCTTAATTAAACAAATACTCTGCGCGATAAAGTGAAAATAATTCTTTAAATACTCTTTGATGCTTAATGAATTTTAGCAAAAATTGGTCTTTTTCACAAGGAATAATATGACTAAATATAAATATTTGCTTTGAAAAATAAATTTTACAAGAAAAAAAAAACTTTAGAAAACTTATATTAGTCAGCATATCTTCTACACAGACAATACAAAATATTATTTTCCCTGACTTACGTAATAAAGTTGTGTAAGTTATGACAAAATCCTTTTATAAATGTTATACAGAAAAAAGAGAATAATTTAAGAAATTAAGGACTGATTTCAAAATTTACGACGTTTCAAAACTGTGATTTCAGGCTTAAGATTTCTATGCCCCCTTTTCAACTTAAAGCTTAAAAGTCTTAGAGAATCATTGATTTCAGAAGAAGAAAAGGTGACAGCTATCGAGAGTCAGTAAAATGATTCTTTCTCTCAGTTACCAGAGGCTAGGATGCTGGATGTCATTCATAAAACATTTCTTTGATTCCCATTTCCAGCAGGACCTGTAATTGACGGAAGTAAGAAGGGGAAACGATTAGATCAAGATATTCACAGAATGCATCAACGACATCGTAAAGAAAAGAACTGAACAAGGGGAAGTATTATTCCTCTAAGATAAAATTTAACGTAAGCTGGAAAAGTGAAGGCATACAGTGTACTCAGAATCATAAAAATTCTAACAATTCTACACAAAAGACCTATTCACTTGTTAAAGCAATCGATTTTTTCCTGTTTTTTTTAAAATTCATTTTTTTGTTTCATTTTTTACATTGTCTCGAAGTTCTTGTTTTTAATAGAACGTATTTGACAAAGAAAAGCAAATTATAAAGAAATATTTAAATAAATGTTATAATTATCTTTTATTTCTTTTTAAGCAACTTTTTCGTATGCTTCTTAATGTCTTTTTTTCTCAATTTCAATGCCTTTCCAATGCTCTCGTGATCACTATTTTATAATGAAAAAAAAAAAAAAAAAAAAAAACCTCCCAACAACACATTTACCAACCAGTTTTCATACTCTTCTTAACTGCAATTGTCACCTTCGCTTAGCAATCAAAGCAGAATTCTTGGACTTTCCCATTTTAATGAATTTAAAAGTACATGATAATAATTGGTCGTGGTCTCATTTTACTCTTTTCAATTTTACTCTAAGACACAATCTTCTCGCTATGCTTTAATTCACGTAGCTCTGCTCTGTTTATTCTATGCTTTGATTCCAATATGAATAAGATGCTCTTGAAAGAAATAAAGAAGTAACTTGAGAAGTGACTGCGTTTTTCTCTCTTCTCCCCGTTTCTATCTATATATATTCATATATATTCTTTTGGATTTTGAACTTGGAAAGATGTTCAGCTACAATTATTGGTAATAATAAGTCAAATATTTGTTAATTTCAGTAAGAATATAAAAATTATAAGTTTAAATCTTTAGTAAGAAACAATAGTTACATGGGGTTATTAAAAAATTTCCCTCCGCTAAATTGAAAGTTAGTAAGTAGAAATCCAAAGTTAATAATTGAAACAATAGGTGTGACTTACTATCTAATGAGTATTAAGGAGGCAACAGTTTCTCTTTGTTGGTTTCTTCAAGTATGATTCAATATTTTGTAATGAATCCTTGTCATTAGTCAATATTTTTAAATCTAAACAGTCTATAAGTAACGCAGTCAGTGATGCGATATTGATTGATTTATTTATTAACGTCGTTCGGAGAAGTAGCGTGAGAGCTATTGGCGACGAACTTCGTAATTTGGAGCCTCGATCAAGTGATGAGTTTAGATGTTTTTCAGATGGAAGTACTTGCTTACCAGAACTGGCACCTCCCTCCCCAAACTTTCATGTGGCTGCGGTAACCTAGTGGTCAAGGTCGCGGACTCGTGACCGACGGTTTTCGTCGAGTCTTTCGTTTGAGACTTGATGCCACTAAGACCCGCTGAGTATCCGGGACTGATGCACGTAAATCTGTCGTTGCTCAAAGTCCTCCCGTTGGCGTGGTGTGAAAGTAAGAAGAGTGAAGTTCCAGCTCAGGTGTCGTCACTTGACCTGGGTTCAAAATTACGAGGTTCATCACAGCGAATATGTCCTCGTGTTACTTCTAAAGTAACGTTTTGTAGCATCAGGGCTTGAACTCGCGACTCAGGGCTTGACCGCCGGCAGTGAGCCTGCTACTTAATGATGCTATAAAAATATAAATATTAACTCAGATTATTTATAATCAAGTTTTTCTCTCTCTTCAACATTCCTTCCCTCAACTTACTTGAACTCTAGTTTAGAATGAAAATAAAAGTTCTCACTTACCGTCTCACTCGGGTTTGAGTGGGTTTAATCAAAGTAACTGGGGGTTGGATGTCTTTTTCGATTCCCAATAACATAGATTCACTCCAATTGGTCTTAAAATCATCGTCGGTATGATATCACTATGAAGTCACACTCGCTGCCATGCACCAACTACCGACTACTCACTACTAACCCTATTATTTAACTCTAATTCGCTTATATATATATATATATATATATATATATATATATATATATATA